>JABTXL010006712.1:10522901-10558094 GCA_025134845.1 Neodon shergylaensis
GGCAGTGAGGAGCTCACCAGAGATGCGCAGAGGGAGGCAGTGAGGAGGACCAGAAACATCAACATCGTGCTCACATCTCAGACTGGACATCACGACTTGTCCTTCACAAACTCTGAGTTCCTCCGCTCTCATATTTAAACTCACTAAACTCATATTAAAACCAATGAATTTAGCATGAGGGTGAAGATTTACATAAGATAATATGTAAAAGTCCAGAACAAAATAAGAGCTTAATAGACAGCAATCCTATACTAACATGTCTATTATTGTGAGATGAAATAGCTTGGTTATATGTTCTTTACTGGCTTCAGTACATAAGAAAGGCATATCCTCCTTTACGTTTCTTCTTTTATTATTTATTAGAAGTGAGGTTATTTCCTTCAAATTCTTTTCATTTGAATAAATACTATTTATTCTTTAAGAATCTTTTCCTGCCACGGATGTCCTTACTTATGTCTCTGTTCCCACCCCAAACCACACTAAGCCCTCTCATCCAATTATGGGATTATATAGTATCTATTTTCTATTGCATTATTTGAATTTAAAAACATATTTATTGCACATCTTTTCTTAATTCATGCTAAATGAATGCTACTATTTCAGCCTCCTAGTAGGCATATCATTCCTATGCAAATGGAGACTATCATTTGGGACATATCAGAAAAGGAGTTTCACGATATTTGTTGGAATGATTAATAAATAAAGAGTGCATTAATGGAACAGAAACACGGGGTTGGCATGAGGATTAATGGGAATGAGAATCATAGTTTGGTGAGAGCTGAATGCTAAGAAAAGGTAGCAGCACGATTAAAATGACAAACAGGGAAGTCTGACACAGTAACACTGCCTGAAATGGATGCTGGACGAGAAGCTGAGAACCGAAGAGAACCCTGGGCTTTGTGTTAACAGAGGAAGAAAATGCATCCAGAACAGGAAGAAGTGGTAGGAGGGAGACGTCAGTCAGCAAGTGAGGAAAAGGAAGGCCAAGACAACACAAATGAATAAATACAATCTAAAATAAAGAAAAAGTAAGTGTTCCAGGCTGGAGAGACAGATGGACAGAGGCTATGTGCACATGCTCTTGCAGTGAACCCAAGTTTGGTTTGCAGAAAAGACATTGCCTTGTTCAAAACTGCCTATTAACTCCAACCCCAGTGGATCCAGGGCCCACCTCACATGGACATGCACAAAGTTAAAAATGAAATTTTTTATAAAACATAAGATAAGTGTGCCAGTGTTTCTGGATTGGAAAAAATCTGTGTCTGGATGAGGCAGGGAGACACCAAAGATGAGCTTGCTTTTGCTTTGGCAACACCATCAAGCCTGCAATGCACTTGTCTAAGGATCGAGCTTGGAAAACAGAATTAAGAAAACATAAACTGTCAGTGAAGACTCTCAGAATCCCCCAAATATGGATTACTTCTGGTTTTCCCAATACCTCTTGAGTTATATAACCTTAAACTAGTTCAAATAGAGGATCAGAAAGAGCTCATTTGGTTTCTCAGTTCAGATTGTCTTTCATGGAAGTAGCCTAAGAAACCCTAAGGTCAGAAAAATGACAGTGAGATACTTCAATGTAGTTCCCTCGTTTTTCAGGTATTTTCTTATTCAACCTACTTACAGACTGCTGGCATGGGAGTTTTAGCATAGCACAGAAGGATTTTACCTACACTTCTGGCTCCCTTGAAACAACAGAAGCCGCATTTGTCCCTTCCATTTGAATCAAACCAAACAATAAAGCTTGTGGAACAACAGTACTGAAGTTCTAGAGAGGAGCCAAATAAATAGAAAGCCACTACTGCAAGGCATGAAACTGCCCCAACTCCACACTTTGAGGAGATTTATAACCCATAAAAGGAAGGAAGAAATCCAAGCAAAGTTCTTTATAGATCCATGAAATCAGTGACTTAGTGCTGAGAACCCTGGGATAGAAAACTATAATAGGAGACAACTATATGGGAAATCTAGCAGAGATCTGCGATGTGTCACTGGGAAGCTAATTATGAACCACTCAGTAGCACTTTCATTTGGTGTCAGAGCTCAGGCTGGTCCACAACAGCACCCACTCCCATCACTAAGATTGAGGGGCATCATGATCCACACGATACAGAATTATCAGAAAGGCAATGGGGCCTAGTCAACAGGGAAGCACCACTCATTTCTACCCATCCCATTTCAACAGTGGATCTGAAGGATTTGCTTTCCAAGAAAGTTTACCTATACCCAGAGCGAAGCTCAAAATATACGTAAGAATAGAAAGCTACCTAACCATTAAGTAAGTAAAATTCAGAATATCAGAGACACAAATAATAAAGAAATTAGGATATGGAATGAGGGTTAAAACTGCTTAAAATAAACCCAGAATGGAGGTCAGTGCTAGAATTAGTAGGCAAGGACATGAAAAAGCTATTGCAACCAAATGCTAAGTGTAACCATAAGAACATGTAAGGGGATCTTTTAAGGCTAAAACCACAATGTGCAAAATAAAAATTATATAGGATGGAGTTGAAGGCTCACTCAGCACTCCAGATAAAAGATTAAGGAACTTGAACACACATAAACAGAAGTCAATCAAGATGAAATGCAGAAAGTCAATGTGTGTGTGAGTGTGTGTGTGTGTGTGTGAGAGAGAGAGAGAGAGAGAGAGAGAGACATAGACAGAGAGAAAGACAGAGAGAGAGAGAGAGAGAGAGAGAGAGAGATTAAAATAGCACCTATAAACTGTTTGACAGCTTCGGTTCCAATAAATTTTACATTTGAATATATGACTGGTTGTATTTCAATTATACCCCAAGAAAGCTGTATACTTAAGTCACGCCCAGTGAAACTGATCAATTCTTTTTGCCTGTGAGTCTAGATGTAAGATTCTCAGCTCCTTCTCTAGCACTATGTCTGCCTGCGTGCTGGCTTGCTTCCTGCCATGATGATAATGGACTGAGCCTCTGAACAGTAAGTGAGTCACCTCAATTAAACGTTTTCCTATATTAGAGTTACCATGGTCATGGTGTCTCTCCACAGCAATAGAAACCCTAACTAAGACAGAAGTCAGTAGCAGAAACTGGGGTTTTCTTGTGATAGGCCTGACCGTGTTTTTGTTCAGAGGATAAGAACTTTGGTACTTTCTGTAAGGAAAGCAAGGGAATGTTTTCAGTGCTCCTTAAGGGGCCGTATCATTAGGCACATGGAAGACAAGAGTGCTAAGAGTTATTTGGACTGTGTGGGCTGGTTCAAGAGACTTCAGAGGAGAAGAATATCACTATGTTGCCTAGAAATGACTCTTGTGATGTTTTGCTAACGAATGTCACTGCTTTTTGCTCTTGTCCAAAAAGTGTGCCTGAGGCTAAAGTGAAGAGTTTTGGATTAATTCCATTGCCAGAGGAAATCTCAGAAACAGCCTCATATAGACTTCATTGTGTGGTTATTAGTAACTCGAAGGAAGATTTATAAAGAAAAAAAAGCAAACTGCTCAAGAAAAAAAATGAGTACGAGAAAGTGGGATGGAGTTAAGTCCTGTAATAAAGGATATAAACAGATTTTTTTTAAAAAAATGAATACAGGGAGTGGTGACCTTGAGGCAAGTTCCACACACACACTCAGCTAAATTTCCAACTTGTGAAAAAGAATTTTAGAAAAGCTTAGAGCAGGGTGTGATGGTGCACAGTCAGAACTGGGAGGGTAGAGGTTCGTGGATTGCTGAGTTTGAGGCCAACCTTATCTACAGAGCAAATATAAGGCCAGCCAAGCTTAGGCAGTGAAGGTAACCATCAAAAACAGAAAGCTGATAAAGATGTAATTGAACAAGTGAACCATGTTCCAGACCCAGCAAACAGCAAAACTTGGCAGCTTTGGCCACGTGGTTCTGGATTTAGAGTTAAGGATAGAAGAAAGGGGTTATGGAATTTGCTTCTGTAACTAAGGAAAGTTGCTGAGGTCAGGCATGTGTCAGGTGTGTTCCTGAATGGAGGCCTAGATAGGCCATTGTGTAAAACTCTGAAGTTGAAGCCTGGATTGGCTTGGAGACCCCAAGATGTTGGAGATGCTAGATCTATGGGATACTTGCCAGGAAAAATGCTAACAGGGAATGGAACCATTCCAAGAGAGAGAAGTGTATTGCAGTCAATAATGCAGAAAGGAGTTGGAGATCTGAAGAATATTTTGACTTCAGACCTGGACACACAGTTTGGAGTTTGCCTGGATGGGTTTTGGTCTTGCTTTGGTCTAGTATTTTCTCACCACGCTCCCTTTCCTATGTTTTGAAATAGTAATGTATATCCTGTGCTATTATAAGTTAGAAGTATATGATCCGTTTTTTATATTTTGACTTTATAGGGGATTACAGGTAAGATATTGCATGAATTTTAGAGGAGACTTTGAACTTTTTGTTGTTGTTGTTTCTTTTTTATTGATTTTAATAGAGCTCTACATTTTTCTCTGTTCCCTTCCCTGCCTCCCATACTCCGCTTCAACCCTCTCCCAAGGTCCCATACTTTCCATTTACTCGGGAAATCTTGTCTTTTTCTACTTCCTATGTAGATTAGATCTATGTAAGTCTCTTTTAGGGTCCTCATTGTTGTCTAAATTCTCTAGGATTGTGGTTTGTAGGATGGTTTTCTTTGCTCTACGTTTAAAACCACTTATGAGTGAGTACATGTGATGATTGTCTTTCTGGGTCTGGGTTACCTTACTCAAAATGATGTTTTTTAGCTCCATACATTTGCCTGCAAAATTCAAGATGTCATTATTTTTGCTGCTGTATAGTACTCATTGCATAAATGTACCACATTTTCCTTATCCATTCTTCGGTTGAGGGGCATTTAGGTTGTTTCCATGTTCTGGCTTTGGACTTTCAAACACTGCTGAGACAATTATAGACTCTGAAAACTTTTGAAGTTGGACCAAATGCATTTTGCATTATCATCACAACCATATGGGGGCCAGGGAGTGGGATGTGGTGGTTTGAAAGAAATGGCCCCCAAGGGCAGTAGAACTATTAGGAGGTGTGGCCTTGTTAAGGTAGGTGTGGCCTTGTTGGAGAAAGTGTGTCGCTGTGGAGGTAGGCTTTGAAGTCTCACTTATTCTCAAGCCACACCCAGTGAGACAGACCACTTCCTGTTTCCTGCATATCAAATTGTAAAATCCCAACTCCTCCAGCACCATGCCTGCCTGCCTGCTCCCTGTCTGCCACTGTGTTCCACCATGATGACAATCAACTGGACTTCTAAAGGTGTAAGCTTAGTTATTTTCCTTCATAAGAGATGCTGTCATCATGATATCTCTTCATAGCAATAGAAACTCTACCTAAGACAGCTTCTTACTGGCACTTTTGTTTGTATAGAATACTATTCCCATCAATAGCCATACCGTCTAAGAACTCAAACATTCCCTAAGCAGTACTGGGAATATAAGGTTTAATTATCATATATTGAATCAGTAAAGACATAACTTCAAATGATCTTGACCAACTATTACTCATTGAATAACAAGCAGCATGAAGTTGGGGCTCCATCAGTTCATTTGCACATCTACATCTCGCAATGGTACTCCAAGGTAGCTGGTGGTCATATGGCAGTGGCAGGAATCTCTTTCCAGAATTCTAGTCTTATAAAGGGACTCCAATAGCCCCTTCCAAAGACAAAGATATTGTCTAATTAATGAGTCTTCAAAAAATACTCTTGGCATCACAGAGGCTCTTAGGAAGTCTCTAGAGAGAGAAAGATACTCTCCATCTTTATTATATCTGTAAGGAAATAAACCAGCCTTCCTAAGAAGACAGTATCTCTAGCTTCCAAGGCTCAATAATCTAACCCGCGATGTGTGGGAATATCAAATAGAATTTTAGCTCAAATCCTGGATTTTCATATCCCAAATCTTTATCCAAATATCATTGCCTTGGTAAAGCCTGGCTCAAACATTCTACTTACTCCTACAATACACCCTCAACATTATTCTATTCAAAGAACATGTCAACCCTTTTCAAACATTCATATTTAAGATCTGCCATATCCAGCTCAGAGAATATTTATTCCATGAGAGCATAAATTGTACATTTTTTTCATTACTGTGCTCAGAAACAACAACATCTCATAGTAATAGTTAATAAATTATTATAAAATATTGTTCGTGGAATAAAGCTATAAAAGCATTAAACTATAGTTCTCTGCCATGTTTGTCAAAAATTCAAGCCTTATAAAGGATTAAATTCACAAATAAAGGTTATTATAAGCTGGATGTTTTAAAGGGGAAAACCCACTAGACTATCAAATTGTGCAGATCCAGTATCCCTTCCATTGAACCTGCTTCACAGAACATAGATGGCTGGCAGCTTCAGAAGCCACATCTTTTATTCCACTATTATGTTCACAGCACGCAATGATTGCTTAGGCTGTTTTAACCAAGCACTAATCACAAGGAAGTATTAGAAGTGGACAATTCCTCTCCATGAGATTCCTCTGTCAGACTATTATGGTTATGGGTCAACTCATAATTTTAACCAAGTCATTCACAAAACCAAAGAATCATATAAAGTTGTTTCTACCCACTCCTTCATTCTTGAGCTTATACATGTGTTACTATAGTTTAGATGCTAGATGCCCCCCCCCAAGTCCCATATGCTAAATTTGGTCCCAAGGAGATGCTACTGTCAGGTAGGAAAACTTTTAAGAGATGAAGCCCAAGGAGGAGGTACCTAGGTTCTGGGGAGCATATCCTCAAAGGACAACCTCTTCTCTTTATGTCTTTTCTTCCTCACCTCAGGAAGATGTTCCCTACCTAGCAGAATCAAAAAACAGGTCTACTACTCTAAAGCCTTGAAAATTCCTTTTCTCCTGGCTAGCTAATAATTTCAGTTATCTTGTTATGGTTACAGAAAACTGACTTCCAGGGGTATCAAATTGTGTTGTTGTCTATGGGTTGTTCTTCATTCTTCTTTCTCCCTCTTCTTCATCTTTCACAAACATTACCTACTAGAAAGTTGCTTTTTGTTTTGTTTTATTTTTGTTCTTGTTTTTTTTTCTTTTTATTGTTTTCACGTCAGCTTCCTGGGAGATGTGATCCAATGCAAAGGCACATTAAATCTGTCACTGGTGGCTAAATTTGCCTCTTCCCAAGATTATCTTAAATGCAGAGGTAATATCATGATTATAGGATCCATATTTGCAAAAGTAAGCAATAGAACTTCTTTCCCTGATGAATAGCAACTAACCAGAACTCTGGGCTCCATTTCTTTGAAAGACCAATTCCATAGGGTGTGATTTGAATTTAAATTTATCTCAGAACCAAAATGGTTTTTCTTTCCATCTGTGTGTTGTGTGGTGAAATTATTCTTCATCCAACAGGGCAAGGCATTTTGCTTTCTTGGAGGCATAGATAATTTTTTTTTTTGCTTGCCCTGAACATCTTCACGTTCATCCCAATTTGCTACTTAGTTGATAGCACAATCTCAAGCAAGTCCACTGTACATTGCAAGGTCATAAATATCATCTGATCAAAATCTCTGTTGTTAGAGATTGGCTAGGAAAGGAGCCATTACTCTCTGATTCTGCTAGGCAATATTCAGTAAATCATCTAACACTATGAAGTCTTTGCCATTGTGTTACACAAATCAGAAGAGTTAAAATCGGAGAATGTTTTGCAACAAATTGTTGCAATTGTCATTTTTATATTTTATTTACATAGACTTTGAGGGAGGGACTACACCCAGGCACAGGGACACAATGCTAGCCGTGAAGGATGGGCAGGTATTCGTCATTGCATAGCCCTCTTTAATTCCTCACCATGTCCTTGCAGGCTGAAAAGTAAGAAGCCCTGGGTTCATTCCTGAAGCTTTCTGACCCGTAGCAACACGTTCCATGTCTGCTTTACATCTGGTGAGGCACTCGAGCTGCTTTCTCATGAACAGCACACAGAGCTCAGTGTGAAGCCTTCAGAATCACTGTATTCAAGTCTTTGTTTGAGCAGGGTTGTCTTTTCCTCATTCTGGTAGCAGCACACTGTTGGATTGAATCCTGTTGTTAGCTAGACAGGGGTCCCGAGAGAGGACATGTTGGGTTCTGTATGTTTAACTTTTTATCCTTTATGTCAACCAGTTATGTTTCTAAAACATTTCCAATCCCCTAGGTTCACAGAAAACAAATAACTGCACAGCCCCCCTCTTTCTTCATCCTTCATAAATAATCCCCAAGAAGGATGACCGCAGAGACAGGGCCTGAATGCTGAGGAGAGCATAATAACTCCAGCTCTACCTCAGAGAATCATTTTGCAGCCAGGTCACAAGGAAAGGAGTGAGCTGCAAAAGTTTTTGTGGAATGGAAGCAGTACACTACCTGCCAGGCATGGTAGCAAAAGCTCTTCTCTGCAAAACCCTAACGGTATCATCCAAGACCTTTAGTGCCTGTGTGATTTGTATAAGCTAAAATGATGACCTCTGTGGTCTGCATCTTTAGCTGCCATAAAGTAATGTGGTAATCTGGTTAAGTTTGTGACTTAGCAAACCAGACTTCATTTTGAATCTAAACATCACCACACATTTGCCATGTCACTTTGGGCAGGGTGTTCAAACTTTCTGTTAGGTGGCTGATACTTGTAACACCAAAGATCCCAGTGACTTATCAGGAGGAAGGTTTGTTCTTCACTGCTTCTACCTTATGGCTGAGGATCTGCCTTAGCTAGGAAGCACTCTGTCTCAACCCACCAGCCTCCTTGTTGATATGCTTGAGACAGAGACACAATCTAGTAGCAGATGTATAGGAAGGTAATGGTCAGCCATGTGTCAGTTCTTAAAGCACTTAGCTGAAACATACATACTAACCCTTCTACTCACCTTATTGAATTTAGTGATGCTATCAATGTACAGAGAAATATACTTCTCCTATAGAGAAGACAGGAAAGTCAAATATGAAGGAAAGAGGTCCTGGATACACTTGCATAGAATGAAATAAACACTAGTGTATAGATATTATCTATCATCTACATCTTACTTTCTCTACCTATGAAAGGCAACCCATAATAATATTACTGACTTCACAAAGTAGTTAGAAAAACTAAATTAATTTTTATATGAAGCCGTATTTTTAAACAGAGACCACAATGCAGGAAAATCTTATTAACTGTTGAATATTATTATTTTTCCAATAGACATGGCTTTTGTTCCTGCATCACACAAGTGTTTAAGAATCTTGTTATTAACTTTTCTGTTATTGATATTGTGATGTGAGAGAAGTTGTATTAAATAGTTTATGAAGCTAAGAAAATTTATTCCACCCATTCCACACAGTAACATAGAAAAATACTCTCCACTCATCTCCTCAAAGATGTTATTGAAATGTTCCAAAGAGTGTTCTAAAGAGTATAGTGTCTCAAGAAGAGATCATCTGATGCAGGAGCAAAATGCGTAACAGTGACATTACTGTGAAACTGGTAACCAACTGCTCTCGAGTCAGACTTGAGCTAGCTCCATGAGAGGGAATTCATTCATGCTTGGCACTAAACTTTGCTGAAGACGCTTGACAAGGAATTAAATACCTGTTTTTATAGCCATTCACGAATGCTATTCACAGTCTTCACCACAGAAACCTCCCTTTCCAATAATAGTGATGAATATAGAATACCAAGGCTGCAAAAGCACTGGAAGAAGATGGCAGAGGAATGTTCAGCCATAAACAAGACGTGTACACTGTTCACTCTAAAGCCCTGGAAACACTGCAGAAGAGGGGACAGAAAGAATATAAGAGCTGCAAGATGAGTCTTGAGAATAGCTGTGAAATGCTATTTTTAACAAGACATACATAATATAATCTGAATACATATTCTAAGATAATACATATCTGCCAAAAATAGGCCTGCTGAGGAACAATCATGGATAGAAGAAAGGTTCAAGAGGTCACCTGTTTCATAGCTGAAATATTTGCTACAGAAAGATTCAGGGAGAACGTGTTTCTTCAGCTGTGTATCCATTAGTGACCTCACAAGGTTCCAATGTACAGTCCCATTCTGCGATCACAGAAATGACCCTGTTTAAACTCAGTGGGTGATGAAACAAAGCCAAAAGTCATCAGTCTAGGAAAGGGACAGATAAGAAGGACAACTGGATAGGATTGGGAGGGAGGTAATAATGGATGGAAGGAAAAGGTAATCAGAATGTCTTTTATATGTATATGAAATTGTCAAGGAGCAAACTTGATTAATAAAATCATCATTTGTAAATCTATGAATCAAAAGGATTCTATTCAGCAGAAGAGATGCAAAAATGATGCAGCCCTTTGTATGTTTACAGCCTGGTTAGAAACCTGAATCTGAGGTAGGTACAGCCAGCAGATAAGGGATACAAGGGCATAGATAACTGTCAGAGGTTAAAGGGAAGGGATTCTAATGCTACAAGCGGGAAATTAACCCTTGGAGAGCAGGACACTTTAATTAGTCCTTTAAGGGAAATAGGATCAATTTAGCCAGACTAGAGGAGGAAAGGACAAGGAGAGAAAAGGAACATTAGAAAAAGGAAGCATCCTAGATTGCCTTTCTATTGCTGTGATAAAACACTGACCAAAGGCAACTTAGTGAAGGAAATTGTTTATTTCATTTTACCACGTACAGGTCATGGTTGCTGGAAGTTAAAGCAGGAACTCAAGGCAGAACTCTGAAGGCAGGAGCTGATGCAGAGGCCATAGAGCAATGCTGCTTACTAGTTGGCTCTCCCTGGCTTGTTTAGCCACCTTTCTTACACAGCCCAGACCAGCTGTCCAGGAATGTCACTTGACATGGTGTTCTCGGCTTTCTCATATTAATTAACAATTAAGAGAACACTCACAGTCAAGCCTGGATGCAAGGTTGAATCTGATGGAGGGAATTCCTCAATTGAGGTGTGCTCATCCCAGGCAACTCTAGTTGGTGTCAAGTGGTCAAAGACTAACCAGCATGGACAGGTTGCCCATTCTCAGGAGAAATTGAAACTATAAAAATGTACAGATGGTTTCCACTAGAGACAGGGGTAGGGGGCCAAGGAATGAAAAAAAAAACTTTGCCAAACTAGATGCTCTTCCTTCTATCACCACCTGGGATTCTCCTTCAGGCTTACATTAGTTATTTCCTACTGCTGTTGCAAAATACCTGGGGAAAAAACAGCTTAAAGAAAGAAGAGTTTGTTCTGTTAAATGTCTTCATGAACATTTTTCATGATAGGGATGGGGGAGGCCTGGCAGCAGGATGTTGGTGGAGTCTGCTCATTTAGTTCCCAGCCACCAAGACCCAAAATAATTACATAGAAACCGTATTAATTAAATCACTGCTTAGGCATCTTTCTAGCTAGCTAACTCTTATATCTTAAATTAACCCATCTCTATTAATTTGTGTATCACCACAAGGTTTGATCTACTGGCAAAGTTTTGATGAGATCCCATGGGCATCTTTCTCCATCAGCAGCTAAATAGCTTCTCTCTGACTCCACCTGCTTTTCTCCTCTAATTCCCGCCTTGCTCTATTCTGCTGTGCTAGAGGCCCAAAGCAGATTCTTTATTAGCAATGGTATACAGTAGGAAATCCCACATCAGCAGGAGCATGAGGCAGTTGGCCACATAATAAAATAAAATGAAGTAAAAACAAAAACTATCACAGCATTGTTAGATGGGGCTAATCAACAGAAGACAAAGAGCACCAAGAGAAGGCACAAAAGTCAGAGACTTACTCGTTCACATACTCAGGAGTCCCATATAATGCTAAATTGAAAGCTATAATATATATTCAGAGGACCTGATGCAGACCCATGGAAGGCTCTGTGTTTGCTATGTCATTCTCTGTAAACTTTGCTTGGTTGACTTGGAAGTCCTTGTTTCCCTGGTGTCCCTGTTGTCCTCCATCCCCTCTGGCTCTTGCCCTCATTGTCCCTCCTCTTCTGCAGGATATTCCTTGAGTTTTGAGAAAAGGGATTTGATGGAGACATCACATTGAAAGCTATGTGTTCAAAGCTCTCTCTCTCTGTGTGTCTGTCTCTGTCTCTGTCTCTGTCTCTCCATAATGTTTGCTCCCATCTGCAAGGTTTTACCTCTTACTAATTTACTTAAAGTACTTCCTTAAAATCCTATATTCCCACTTATATCTCTCATTTCATACTGTCATCAGACTATGTTTTCATTAGGTTGTGACATTGGTCATTCATGCCTTTCACAAAGAACATTTTCTTTCACATAATCTCAAGATACACAGCTATTCAACATGACCCCTCCCAATCTCTCTCTAAGAGACATCACAAATATACAGACCTCAGCTTGCACTCTTTTCCTCATCCTTACCCACAATTATAGAAAAAGAAAAAGCATGTTTTGGTATGTGTGCATACTATACCAATAAGCATATTCTGTAAGACAGGTATATGGATTTTCATATTAACCTGCATTCATATGAAATCAATGCCACATGGAAATGTTTTTAGTTGATAAAACGTTCTTCCAGTTTGATGAATATCACTGCATTTGACCCCAGCTCTTAATGCTGTTGGTTAATCACAAGTCAGTTGCTCGTGCTACAAAATGCCAGGGAAGCTGTAAGAATAATTTCTTTGGAAGCTGATTTTGAAGCAACTGATGCCTGCGCCATATAGTGGCAATTTTGGAGGCTAATGAGCCTGTATGACAGAGGAAATGGCAGTGGATTGCGGAGTTTGCTTGGAAGGCAGAAAGAATTGCTAGGCCTCAGCTGTCACATCAGGGATCATGGGGAATACCTCAACTCATATTTGTGTCACTGGTTCAGTCTCTCTGCTGAGATCAGTTTAGTAACAGCCATGTAATTCTTGCTGTCACACAGCTGCCCAGTGCTCGTGGTAAGCACGTTCATGTGAACCAAGATCATTGAGAGAAAATGTAAAATTCATTTCAAATATGATTCCCTTTATTCTGTACCTCCCTCACCAAATGCCACTGCTTGGGGTACATGAACACTCAAATGTTTGCACATGCACACACATGAGTGTTTCATAGATTTCCGGAATAAACCAAGACTTCATGAGCTTATTACAATCATGATTCTATATTCCCCTTTCTTCAGTCCACCACTTCTGACTTATATTTGGGACATAAGGGAAATTTGCAAAAGGGAACAGGGCAGGGGAAAAAAGAATCTTTCCAGTTTTACAACTTAAGGAAAAAATTCAAACCTAGTTTCTGAACTGCAGTGAGGCTTTCTGCTGTAATGTCAAACCCTTCTAATCATATTTTTCTTCCCCTTAGACCACCTGTTTTAATTAAGATTACCACAAAAATATAACACAATGCCAGAGTGAGGGGGCCCTGCAGGTGATCACAGCAGGGAAATGACCCTCAAAGGGAAAGGGGTGGGAATGAAAACACTGTTCAGATTAACTTTATCAACCTTAATCAAGACTTCAGGGAGTCTGATGCCAAGTACTTCATTGTCAGCATATTTAAAACACAGTAGGATTTGAGAAAATGTTTCCAGGTAACAATCATTCCATTTCAAGTTTCCATGCAAGGTTCATCCCAATTCCCGATACACAATAAAGCTTAAGGTGTGACTCCATAGAAACTCCTTGGCAATGTACACATGACTATGTAGGTGTGTTCTGTAGCTGAATGGTCTAGAATCTAGTAGGGTCTCTAACTGAGACTACATAATGGTCAGCATTATATGTGACATCTCCCCTAAGGATGGGTTTTATTAACTGGGAGTTAAGACAATGGTCTACGGAAGGAAGAGTCTGGGATAAGCATAGTGAAGAATTTAGGTGAGACCTGCCTCTATAGCAAAAGGTGAGGTCTACCTCCACAGGTAGTAAGAAGGCTACCAAGTCATTAACCATCTTTACACTTTGGTTGGAAAACAGGTACTTCCTCCTTTGAGGAAACACCCTTTCATGACTAACATTCATGTTTTCCCTAGTGACCTGTGGGCAAAAAGACCTTTGTGCTCCCAATGCCAGGATGTTTACATCAGCAGCTCACCTGGTAGAGAAGCCAAGAAAGGCAGAGTGGGAACCTGGAGAGAATGGTACCGGGAGAAAAATAAAGTTATCTTAATAGAAGAAGGTGAAATGACACAGTCATCCCTTCAGATGACATACACTTGATTTAGCTGGCAGCATTTGAGGAATGAAATTGTAGTCACCAGCTAGAAATATAATGAAATTTCATTTCATCGTGGGTTAGGGATTACTCCAAGGGAGGTTAACTCTAACTTCAACTACTTGAAAGAGGCTAACTGAACCCCTGCAAGCATCCCATACGGCAATCACAGAAAATGGTTAAAGAAGAAATCAGGAAACTCACACCCAGCTGAAGTCAAGGTGGCCATATGAGAGAGAAATCCAATGAAGGAAGGTATTACAGGCCACCTCCCAAACCCCTTGGATATGTCTGTTTCCTGAATTGATTCTTACCACTATAAAACCTTAGGACATTGATAAGCTCAATAAAATTCCCACTTTATATGATTATTTTCTGATTCTCATCTGGTGTTTCAAATATCCTTGCATTTAAGCCAAAACTTCAATGGCTCAGGATATTTTCCTGATGATGTAACACAATCTGTTCCCTCGGAACTTTCATCCCTTGATTGCCTTAAACTCAGCAGGCCTTGCTCTCTATCATTTTCCATTCCTCATTTTCAAAAACCATGGAAGTATCATCAGACAACTCAGCAAGCCATTTGAGTTCTAGTTTTATGGATAATCTTCCCTTTGTGAATATACTGGCTTTTCATCATAATACAGATCACTTACATTCCAGAAGGACTTCCTAATTCTCTCATGTGCATTTCTTTTCCCTGAAAACCAAAATCTAAAAGCCAACAGTAACCAAGGATGCATGCATGGTAATGGCAAATGGCACAGATAGGAAATTTGGAAACATCATAAGAGGGATCAACCCAATTTCACAGTTTCTCAACTTGTACTTCTAGCCATAGGGGACATCATTATGTATGTTAGCCATTGGTTTAGTATATGCATAGAGCCTTGAAGGATAGCTCTCCAACCCCATAGAATTATCTCCAATCTATAATTTATAATGAATTTTAACTGTCCATCTCATTGGTTGGTCAACTCTGAGTGATTTCTAATTCTATGGGACTATATACCCCATTCTATCGAAAAGATGAGAATCTCATGCCTAGAAAATAAGTGTGAAAAAAAAAATAAGTGTGATTTGGTTGAGTATGAAAGAGGGTGTAAGTCACCCTAAGAATAGATGACGACTATCTGAAACAGATATTACATAGCCTGCAAGTATGTGTGATAGGAAGGACTGCGTTACAAACAACAAACAGATCAGATTTTGTATAGAAATCAAAAAGCTTTGTGTAAAATTCCTAGCACCCGTATCTTAATTTCTAATGCAACTTTCCAATATAAAGAACAAAGCACTTTGGAGAAAAGGCAGATCTTAAAACTGCATGAGAAAATTTACAAGATGAACCTGAGGCATCTTCTAATGTCACATTCAATATAGTGTAACCTGCACTGATGGATCTATGTTTAAAGGACAAATAAAACACCTTCCAAATGGCCAAAGAATAAACTACTTGTGCAAAAAATAGAACAGAACACTTCTTTATAACCCAAAGTATAATAAATATACATGAATCCATAGTGATAAAAATAAATAACAAATGCATAAATAAAATTTATCAATTTCTTCTGCAGAATTTAAATTAATGTATTTACTCAATGTATTCTAAGAGGTGAACTATAACTTATTTCTCTCATGAGGGATCTATGACTTCTGTTCATACAATAAAATGGATAATGTTAGAAAAAGTCTAACTTGTCATGGAAATTCATGAAAAGATGCGTATGGCATTATGATACTAAATATACTGGAATGATATTGGTTGGAAATACTGAAAGGGAGCATTAAGTTAAAATCAAGGACATCTAATACATTGGTCCCTTAACGGTAGCAAATTCATGGCAAAGAGATTCTGCTTTTGTTTCCATAAAGGACAGAAAGCTATGGATTCCTTACCAGCTAATATGGTTTGATCAAACAAAACCCACTAAATCAATGGCTCAGATGGCCCAACATCCATGACAGCTTCAGGACTGCAGGCTGAGATAAACCTACCGCACAGGATAGTCCATAAAAGACCGGATTAACAGTGGCCCCAATCATCAGGAAATAGTCCAGAGAACAATGCCCAAATTCCCTAATGATTATTTGCAAATGTTTGTTTACATTTAAAGACGGATATGCTATAGAGATGAATACTTTGCATTGGTATGGATCTTGGTTTATTGATACAAATTTAAGGTCAATTTTGTTACATGTATATTTCTGCTCTTGATTAAGGTATTGTGTTTGTGCAGCTCATTTAAAAATGTATAATTAAGAAATACAGGTTAATAGATAGTCATCTATAACTATCAAGCTTGTAGTCATGTTAGGTTTTCTAGTTGTATGGAGATATATTTCAGATGAATAGGTATTCTTTAAAACTTTCAAATGGTATTTAAAATGTTTTAAGAACTTAAGACTTTTTGTGACAATGAGACACATCTACTTCTGGCAACTCCAATCTACTTCAAGAGGATGATGGGCATCAAAGAGGCTCTCCTTAAGGAGTTTGTTAGTCATTTCAGCAAGAAACTGCTCTTGTCTAAACTACTTGACGGTATGCTGTATGAATTGGACATGCAGGACCCACAAAAAAATGACTGCTGAACTTGCCTAAAGGTGAGACAGTCCTTGACGGTTTGTGCTTCATAAAAGAGTGTGTCAGACATTCTGCAGGAAACAAAAGTAACTGACAAACTGCCAATAGAGGCAAAACAGTTTTTTCAATTTTCTGCTTCATGGAAAATTTGCAGAATGTTATGGACCTGTAGGCTGAAGATGAATGCCCCAGTGTTACAGAAGAACTTGGAGTGACTGTCTAGGCACCGAGATGTCTCTGTTAATTCTAGAGTTTTGAAAGCTGCTTACAATGCACGTCCTGTTAACTTAGGTAATATTATATTTTTCTGGGGTCTTTGATGGAGTTGAAGAATATATAGTTATAATTATATTTTTCCTTAGTTATGATAAAAGATTAAATAGACATGAATATTGTAACTTTAATTCTTGCTTGGTACCTGTTTTGTTGTATGTAATTTTACTATGTTAAAGTTAAAACCTTCTTTTTTATTTAAGCAGAAAGGGGGAGATGATCTGGGATTCCCCTTTGTATGATATGAATTTATTTTTACAATTGGTTATTAAAGAAGCTGGTTTGGGCGATGGCTTAGTAAAGCCAGGTGGGAAATCCAAACAGAGATAGAGAGAGAAAGTAGGTGGAGTCAGAGAGATACTACGTAGCTGCCAAAGGAGAAAGATACCAGCTGTCAGCCAGAAACTTACTGATAGACCACAGCCTCGTGGTGATACACAGATTAGTAGAAATGGGTTAATTCAGATGTAAGAGTTAGATAAAAGTATGCATAAGCTATTGGCCAAACAGTGTTGTACTTAATATAGTATCTGTGTTATTATTCAGGTCTTGGCAGCCAGGAAATGAACAAGCAGTCTATGCCTATACTAGTACAATAAGTAAACAAGAGCAAAATCTCGACTTGAATATGAAAGGACTCTGAAATATTACAGCCACTTTTCTACAAATATAAAATGGATACAAAAATGGTTTGATTAAAATATACTGAGTTACTTCTACTTGAATAAGGCTTTGCACCAGAGAGGATACAAATGGAGAAAGCCTAGGATAGAGCCCACTCATAAAGCATTTGCCTACCATATGCAAAGACCTGATTCAAAAATGAGAGTAAAATACTTATACCTTGCAAAGGAGAATGGTTGGATGTCAAAAGCATCTTAGCTGGATTTCTGCTGGAAAAGACAACAGACTTACCTGGGGCTACTTTGTCTGGAAGGCGATCCTCTAGCAATAGCTAGAAACTGGAGAGATGGGTAAAAGGAGGCATATGAAATAAAACAGAACACTAGCAGTACCTTATTGTAATAACTTTATTACAACAAACGCTGGGAAAACTTAGCTTTCTCCTACTGCTATCTACCTGAGAACGGGAAAGGGGGAATAATTGTCTTATGGGTGATTTTTGACTGCGTGTCAAGTAGTGCATCATTCGGTACTATTTATAGAAGAATGACCCAGTAGAACCCCACAGATATTAGACCTAAGGCTTAACAAAGAATATCTGAGGCAAAAAAGCAAGATGCAGGCAGAACCAAAGATTAAGGCAATTTACACTCACATGTATGGGCTCCTGCACATGCCTTGACCATGAAGTAGGTCAAGATGATATGTATAGACAGATGATAAAACAAAAAAAGCATATAATCCTTAATGCCACGGTGGAAATGGTTTCTTAGTATCAACATATGCAAAGGAAGTCATGAGAAAAATTTTCAATATCCTTTGTCCTTTTTCACTCTTATATCTTTCTACATCTTTTTCTAAACATCCTCTCCAGGAATCTAGAAACTATGGGCCCTAAAGCCTCTAATTCAGTAACAGCCCGGGCTTTCTTATTACTTGTAGTATATATGATATAACACAAATACAGATGATAGAAAAATAAATATAATACATATATGCTGAGATATTATACATATGTGTATATATATATACATATATGTAGAGAAAGGCTTTTAATATGAGGAACTGGTTCAAACAATTATCGGGCAAATAATTATCAAGACTTTCTAGACACTCAGGAGATCCAGAGTTATATTTTCACTACAACTGTAAAAATCTCAGAACTAGGGAGCTGATGACAGAATTTCATTCTAAGTACTGAAAACAAATACAGCAAGCTGAAAACTCAGACAGCTAGGAAATTCTCCTTTGCCCTGTCTTTGCAGCCACCCAGCTGGCGAGAGCAATCTTCCTACCTTGTCTACCCATCCCAATGCTGATTTCATCTAAAACATTTTTTTAACAAACTCAAAATAGTGTTGTTAATATTTGAACACCTTATGGGTCCAATCAATTCAATGGATCAAATAACCACTGAGTATGTCTAGAGTGAGTACTGACCCTGGCATTGCAGACAAATCCCTCCTCTCATCCCTAACCTCTACCCCCCCCACACCAAATCTTGTTTCCAGGGGTAAGTGAAGCATGCTTTGAACTCAGGTTCTCATTACAAAGTATATTTGTGCTGGCATCACTGCAGAAACAAAGCTCTCTAGAAGGTTTCCCATTACAGGCAAGAAGCTTTCCCTGTTGGATTATGGTTTATCACCCTGCCTACTCCCTTCCTTCTTCTGAAGGTAATGGGTTTCTGATCTCAACTTCATACCTCCATCTCTATTTTTCACGATCAATTTGTGGTAAGGTTACAAAGCATTATGGGCCCTTCAGGCAATAAGGAAATAAACAGAAAATAGAGGAGATAGAAGGTGATTCAAAAATCGTTAATGAGGATAGAACCAATTCTCTATAAAGGCTTCCTGCAGAGAGATTCGACCAAGTTGGACAAACACTGTGCTCATGGGAAGTGGGTTTTTTGTTTTGTTCTGTTTTGTGTTTGTTTTTCCTATCAGGGATTTAGAAACCTTTCCTTTTGTTAAAAGAGTGACAGAAGACTCAAACCAGCCCCAGTGGGCAATTCATCAAGTTCCAGCTAATACACAGATGTGGCTGGAAGGCAGGTTAAGAAGCCTTCACTCTCAACCCCTGAAGGTCTCCAGGTACAGATGCTGTCCAGAGAACAGTAACAAACCAGCATTTATTACGTTAAGCCTAGTCAACCACGAGAAATAGAGTCAGTACAATTCAGGCCCAACTAGTACAGAAAAGAGGAACACAAGAATTAGATGAATCCTTGTGACCCAAGATTTATATCTGAGAATATCACATGACTCCAAGGGAAGATGAGAAGTCATCAATTATTAAAGGGGGAACGGAACCCAGACTGTCTCTCCTGTCCCTCTGTATGGGCTGAGGAGGAGTGCCTGAAAAAGGTGTCTTTTGGTACTCTGTTCCATGCTTCTGACTCTTTTGGCTGTAAAATCAAACTAACATCCATGAGTAGCAAACCATAGACCACATTCTGGTACCTACGAAAGCAAAACTAGAAATCCACACCAATGCAATGGTGGTATGCTCTTCTTTCAATGAACTCAGACTGTCTTTGAACACTCTTGATTTCAACTTTGTATCCAGACTGATTCTCTCCAGATCTGCTGCTAAACCACACTTCCCTGTGTGTTGCTTTCCTCAGGCCAAAACTTTCTGAGGATCAGAGGAAAGCTGTCTAATCTTTCTTTATTCAAAGTAACCTATTTCTTGCATGCCCACTGAGTTCACCTTCTCCTTGTGAGCATAAAGTCTCTTTGAGCAGAGACTTTACCATGACTCACAAACAATGATCCCAACAACAAATTAAGGACTCTGCCCCAAGTGGTCACCATTCCCTTTTCAATGTCTTTATAAAAGCTTCCGTTCACCAGCTCTTCTTTCTGTCCTTATCATCCTGCCACCATGCTTTCATCACCTGCAAAATATTAGCAAGCCACTTCCAACCAAAGGAATGGCAAGTCAGTGTCTCTGAGGCCCTAAGAAGCATACTGATGGGAAAGAACAGCAAAGCTTTCTGCCTTGGATGGGTCCTTCTAGAATCCGTCAGGCTGCCTATCACAGAGCTGATGGCATTTCTAATAAGTCCTAGTTCAGAAATCACAAACATGCTACTTTGCTAATGATACTCAATTTTTCCAAGCTTCCCAGCTCGATCTTAGTGGTACTCAACCTGGAGGTCTTGACCCCTTTGGGGAGGTTAAATGACCCTTTCACAGAGATCCCCTAAAACTACTGAAAACATAGATATTTGCATTACAGTTCATAATAGTAGGAAAATTACAGTTATGGAGTAGTAACAAAAATAATTACACGGTTGGGGCTCATCACAACATGAGAAACTGTATTAAAGGCTCACAGCATTTATAAGGTTAAGAACCACTGCTCTATGTGTTCCTGAATATAAAAACTTTGGCTCCACCAAAATAGTCACATGACCCCCCATGCCACCCCTAGCCATCAGGGTAACTGCCTTTTAACAGCATCAAGAGGCACTTTGAGCAGTTTCAGGTTTCATTTTGGAAGTTTCTGGAGTGTGTGTGTGTGTGTGTGGGGGTGGGTGGGTGGGAGTGTGTGTGTCCTGTAATCATTACTCCAAAAAGACAAACCACTTTTTAAAACTCAATCTCCACACTGTGAAAGTCAAAGACTTCCCAAGTTTGAGATATGTCAGTCAGGGGTCACTTGGAAACTGGCTTAACAAGATTGCCTCCTCACTGTGTGAGCCATTTAATTTCTTCCAGCTCTACTCTGCTGCTGACAGAAGGAACTGCTTCAAGGTTACAGTGAGGGACTCTGTGTACCGGAGTGTGGCATGCTTGTAAAAATCCAAAGAAGAATTATGGTCTGTCTTTTTTTTTACCCAAGCAAATACACAATTGCATATTCTTCTATGTTCTCTTTTTTAAAATCGCATCATATATTTTACACATCCCACACGACCAGTAACCATTTGCCATTACTTGTCATTATTGTTATTAACTTGTTCTTTTTTACCTAGCTCTAACTGTTGGAGTTCTCTGAAGCTCCATTCCTGTTTGAGTTCCTCCCACCCTTGATATTCTATAAGCTTCTGTATATTTCCACCACTATAAGCAACCTAACGCTTGATGACTTGAAATTGCCTTCTCCTCCTAGGTCTTTCTCCTGGACTGTATAGCAGTAAGTACCTATGTTTTCATTTGGAAATTGAATAGCTATAGTTTCACAAGTGAACTCCAACACGGTATACAATGTAATTCTCTTCTTTCTATATTGCTTGAACAATCTGATGCCAGTTACAGGATCTCTTCCATCAGGACAGTCACGATCATGCCCGCCTGCTTCTCTTCCTGTTCCTGCAGTGGTGGGAAACATCACTCATTCTTACCCACATCTAGCTCCCTTTTAGTTTCAGGCAATGGAAAGTTATACCTCTCATCCATTACTAACAAGGATGGTCTTATAATGCATCTGGCCAATAATGAAATATAAGCAGTTTCCTGAGTGTTTTTATTTCCATGACCAATCTCTTCCTCAGATCCAGTATGTGGAGGGAAGCATTGGAACAGTGACATTGTGGCAACTTCTCAATCTGCAACCCCTACTGACTCTGCTAGTTAGTTTTTTTTTTTTTTCAACTTGACTCAAGCTAGAGAAGTATCTGGGAAACAAGAATCTCAGGTGAGAAATTGCCTCCATTATACTAGCCTATAGGCAAGTCTGTGGTTCATTTCCTTGATTAATAATTGTTGTGGGAGGATCTAGCCTACCGTGGGTAGTACCAACCTTAGGCGGGTAGGTGATCCTGGGATATATAAGCATACAACTTAGCAAGCCAGTAAGTGCATTCCTCAACAGTCTTTGATCCATCCATCCTTCCAGGTTCCTGCCTTGGCTTCTACCAATTGACTGTGTGAGTTAGGTTATCAAAACCAAACAAACCCTTTCTTCCCCATGTTGCTTTGGGTCATGGTCTTTATCACAACGTAATTAGAACAGTGACTGTAGTGCCTGTGCCACAAGCCTGAATAAAATAAACAAAAAATATTGGCTGTGTGAAGTCTCTATGAACGCAGCTTGCTTGTTGGCACAGCATACCCTAGACTAATTAGCATGTCCCGTGTCACCAACAGGACCTACATTCTTAGAGAACTGAGCCTCACTAATGTGTTCCTGCCCTTGGTTTTTTTCTATCTCAGGGATCAGTTCATCCTAACAGTTCTCCTCATATATAAAGTCCTTAAATCACTTCTCCTCTAACTTCTGGTATTCTTCCGCAATTTACATTGTGTGCATATGTTTTTTTTTATTTTAGTTTTAGTTTTCTTTCTTTTTTTTTAAACGCATGCATCAGTAGCTTTAATTTTTTTCCCCAATAGTGTTCCATTGTACTGATAGCCCACATTCTGCTTGTTTCATTCAAGATTCAGTCGTGGGACATTTTAGATTATTTCCAGATTTTTCCCTGTTATGAATGAGGATATTTTACTTTAAATATCTTTGTGCAGATATACTCATGGATGTTTCTAATATTGGGGGTAAATATCTATGTAGTAGAATTATTGCATCAAATTCTAAGTAAAGATTTAAATGTTTTGCATGCCTGCTTTATCAATTTAAGTATTTTTTACTGATATTTAAGAATTTCATCTATGACACTGTATTTACACCATCGACCCTTCTCTCTTCTCTCCATCTTCTCCTATTCCCCCAACACACAAACATTCTTCAAATTTACGACCTCTTTTCTTTAATTTGTATTTAAACTCACAATTAAATTTGCAGAATAAGCTGTAAGTATATAATACAACCTACTGAATCATTTTGCATTATTAATATGCATTTAGGGCTGAGATTTGGGGGTTGGAGAACCTGTGAAGGGGCTTTTCCTTGGAGAACACGGATTCTCTGACTCATTTTCCCTCTCTCGGCAACCATTAATTGCCTATAGCTCTACATCTAGGAACGGGGCCTGGTTTTGCTTTCTTTAAGACAAGGTCCTGCCATGTAGCCAAAGCTTCCTCAAACTTACAGTCCTCCTACCTTTGTCTCCTGAATGCTGACATTACAGGCAACCACTACCACATCGGTCCTGTTACAAAGTTCAGTAGGCTTCCCCTGTCTCCTAGATCACTTTTGCCATAGCACTACACTTACGCCCTTCATATGACTGCCAGAGTATCTCAGAACAAAAGCAGATTAATCCCATTTCCCCTTAGAAAATCCAAAATAGAGTTCTTTAGAATGTACTCACTCGCTGTTTGCCTTGGCTCCTTTCTATAGCTGTGGTTAAGTGGCTAGCCACTCTGTGAATGCAGCAAGCCAAAGCTGTTCTCCCTGAAGTTACAGAAACCATCCTTTTAGGGGAGACGGACTATTTAGCTAAACCAGTTCTCCACATTTGTAGCCCCGCTAGATCATGTCCCAGGGATTCTGATGAGCAGCTACTTTCTTCCTACTCAGGACTGTCTCCTGCTGTCTCCCATTCATTGTTACTATGGACCCACCCAGCGGGTTAGAATAAGTATTGCCAGAAAATAATATGACTAGGTATTATTATTATTAATTCTTCCTTTATTCCTATGAGAGTCTTTCTAGAGAAGTACATAATATAGTTAGAAGACAGTAACATGGGATATGAAAAAGAGAAATAGGAGGGATTGCTGCATAGTTCTCTCAGTGGCTACACCCCCAGGACTCTCACTTTGAGCTGTAGTTAAACTCACACATTTAGATTTAAAGGACAATTCTAATAGTTGATCCCCTACAGGGCTTGCTAGCTGTTTTTCCTACCTTAGACATAAATAATCAAGTGACAGGCCAGAGAAAGGAGGTTGGTGCCTAGAGACTCGGTATGGAAATTCCTGTGATTACATTTTTCTGAAGAGAAGTTAATAATAAAATAACATTAGTAATTAGCCTATTAGTCAATTACTGTTTTAAGACAATTTTTGTAATGTACTTAATGATGCTAACATTACTTTTATTTTCTATAGCCTCATTGTTTCTTTTTAAACAATTTGTAGAGCCCCTAGCTACTGTGTTTATATAAATTCTTTTCCAAGATGAATATTATTAATAGCAGAGATCTTACACAGACATCTCCACTGGGTTTTTCCTCTAGGGAAAAACCTGAGAACCTCACGGCCTCCCAGTTCTCCTCAGAGAGCTGGTGTGGGCAACATGATGGATGTTAGGGGATGGAAAAAAGTTAAAAGATTAAAAACAAATCCTCCAAAGCAAACAATCTTGTGGAATTCCCTGTTCACCCTGAGCGTGAAGTTCAATGAGGGCTTTGGTGACATGTAAAATCAACAAAGACCTCCACGAAGCGAGCTGACAGGCTCCTTGGAAAATGTCATAGGTAGGGTCACAGTGGTCAGGGCAGCAGAGATGTCCAGCCAGGATGAACAACCCTCAGTGTTGCTAGTGTGCACTGAGTTTTAGAATTCTTTGTGATTTGCTTGTACGACAAACAACTGTCTGAATGATGAATTGGGGTTCAGCTTGTATTGTTGCTAAGAAAAGTAAAGTAAAACTGTGTCCCTCTAAAATAGCCCTCTTGTCCTCGGCTCGCCTTTGGAGATTGGGCGAGTGACTTTCACTGCATCCACATCCATCCTCCCTCTCCTGCACGGGGATTTCCCAGAGGTCTGCCTCTACCAGACTCATTTCTGGGTACTCCAGTTGTATGAGGTACAGAGACACCCTGGTCATTTGCTACCTTGTGTGTCGTGTTTTTTAACGCATGGTAATTTCAGCCATAGTTGTTCTCTTTTCTATCACATATTCTAGTATGTGTCGTTTCTCATCCATGTCTCCTTCATATCTTGGATGAAATCCTGAGAAGAGCAACCTGGAAATCTCCAGTGACCAAAAAATAGAGTTGTTTGGAAATATTTCAGCATAAAGGGGTCAGAAATATAGACATCCTCTAACGTCTATGCAGCACTGCCTGCAGGAACCCACCTCAAACACCAAATCCCGTGGACGGTCAAGTCCCTTCCATAGCTGTTCATTGTTTCACATAACCTATGCACATCATCCCATAAACTTTAAATCATCTCTAGTTGATATTTGGTGCAATGCAAATGACAGCTGCACTGTGTAGTTCAGGAAACAAGGACGAGAAAATTGTCTAAGCGTATACAGTCCGAGGTAACTTTCGCAGCGCACAGGGTTGGTAGAGGCCACACAGTTAGAACTGCAGACATTGTCGTGGATAATAATTAAGAGGTCAGAGCAGAGGTAAAGATGAGATTGTGCAGTGTGCAGTAAACAAGTATCCGGTGAATCCCACATGGGATAAAACCTGCATGCTTAGCCAGAGACTGAGACTGCTGAACCACATTGCAGCCAACTTCCCTCCAGATACCTGGGTCATCTTGCTCTCTATTGATTTTGTGAACTTGCCAACTCTGGGTCAGCTCATGGGGCACATTGCTCTCTTCTTGAAATGTTCTTGTCCCAGTACACACGGCCCCATTTCCATGACATTTCAGGTGTCAGATGAAGCACCGCCGAGACACTTCATCCATATGGCTGTGATGGTTGATAGAGTCTCTCTCTCATTTCCGCCATCTCATTACCCCCTGGTCAGTTTATACTGACATGTGTCTTTCATCCACAGAAATACGATGACATGAGATTTCTGCGTCCTCAGTTCTATTTCCTGCGGAGCAGGGGAATTTATCCCCTTATTCAATGCCCAGAGTCCGTAAGAGTACAGAGCATGAGAAGCATGGGTCATCACTGAATGAAGAAAGATGAGCATCCATGGGAGAAATTAACAAACCAGAAAATCAACAAAGGAAATTATGTTAGCAAGAAAGAGTTAGCAGGCACTATCTTATGTGGTAGCCAGAAGATAAACCTAGATACAGATTTATCTTTTTGTATTTCTGAAGAAATATAATTGCTATTATCTCATGATAGTACGAGGAAGAGGATAAGCAAACTGAATGGATACATGGGAGGTGGGTAGCCAACTAAGTACTCTTAAGATCTCGGTTGTGACATATACGTGGTTTTATTAAGAAAACTTTATGTCACATCTTAGGGTATCCACCAAACTCTTCTCTGGCTTTTCTGGCATTTGTTTCCAAGACAGTCCAACTGGGTCTTAATGTTCTTGCCGTGAGTTTTGTAGTTTGCCAAGGTTAATATCGCTTGTACACATATTAGTTGGAGAGCCTCAAATTTGGCCAATTCTGTTCTACTGATAGTCAATTTTTAAGGAGACAATTATGCTATGAAAATAAATTATTCCATTTTTTAAAAGGCAGGCATGAGAGCTTCTGCCCTAATAAGTATAAAACACAGGTATAGTTCTGCTTTAATTCCCAATCTTACCTTGCTGGAGGACCGCTAACTTAGTAGTTGAGGTATTATGTGCCATCAATCATTACTAAAATCCTATAATTACCTATACTTAGTCTCATTTTTATATAGCCTCAATATTTCTAGGGTCCTATCAAAAAGATCAGTGCTGAATATTACTGTATTTATTCAAGCCTACTTTGAGCTGTTTAAGGCATGTATTGGAAAATTCCCTGCGATTCCTTGCTACGGTTGTTTTTTTCCCTTTTCATCCATCTCTGTCTCTTTCCATTTGCATGCTCATGCATCATAATACATTGGTGCAGAAAAGAGTAGTCTTTTTGTCCAAACTGGAGAACCATCTCACGAATGTGTATCTGTTATACCGTGTGCACATGGGCCGCTACTATATTCTACACTGGCTCTACTTACTGGCATTATATTACCAGACTTATGACTGCTACCTTATTTAAAACTCTTGCCCAGGACTCACCTCAGCCATAAGGGGCAGGTTGGTTCTTAGCATGCTTGCTGTCCATTGTGACTGGATGGTAGGAGCAGCAGCTGTGCTTTCTAGCATGGCTTCATATTGTCGCTGTCTCCTCTTTGCACAGGCTCCCCAGTTTCCATGATTACACTAGCTTGGTTGATCCTTGACTCCCAAACTAGAGTCACAGAAATCTGATCTGACTCAACACAAGGAGTACTCTTTGAGAAAGGTTCTGAAAGAGACTACCATTTTTCCAAGGGAAAAAAAATGTAGTTATATTTTTGTTAATATATAATTAAAGTAGTCATGCCCAACTTGCTATTTGCAAGGGAACAAAAATTTTCTAATCATATTTTAACTTTTTAATCAGTCTGTGGCTCTATTTTTAGCTAATCTTATTTAGCATTTACGTTCCTCTGATGTTTCAAAGAAGACATTATTATACCCTTTTATTTTCTTCTGATTTAGGGTAATATGTAGCCCTGGCTGTCCTCAAGCTGGCTATATAGGTAAAGATGATCTCATTCTAATCGACCTATTTCCACGCACCAAGTACTAGGATGATAGCAATTTCTAAGATGTGTGATTTTATGCAATGCTGTGAATCAAAGCCAGCAAAGGTTTTGTACACGGTAGGCAAGCACTCCAACAGCTGAGCTACACACAGAACCCCTAGTTCTTTTTGAAATAAGGATATTTACCTTCAAGGAGTTGAAATATTAGTAGTCATATATCTAGACGGTAGACCAGGAAAGACATAAATAATTTAATTCTGAGCTCAGGTTCCTTTTGCTATTGTGCATTACATTGGAATTAAAATTATTTCCCTTATCAATATTATTCTATGTCTGGCTATACACCCCTACCTTTACTAAGCTTTTTGGGGGGTACAGCTAGTTAGGTATGTAGAGAGAGGTAAAATTAATAAGGATAAAATAGTGAAATATCAATAAAAGAGCAAGAGAAGAGAGTAGAAGCATGTCCCAGAATGTTGACTATAGACTTGAAGCTTGGAGAATGAAGTTGGAGGTTTCAAGAGACAAAACAGTGTGATCATTGTCTCTTTCTGTACATACATTGCACGCACATTCCTGTGGTACAGCCGTTCTACAGGTCATGGTTTATTGACATACTGGGAACTGAGGATCCTGGGATGCACAAATGCATGGGTGTTTAATATTTCTTAAGTCATGAGCTTAGTCTGTCAGTACATGCCTGCCTTCCTATTGTGAGACCATCTATCTATTTACAACCCATAGCCCAACAAAGACTGTCTTGCTTATTTTTCTATAGCTGGGAAGAGACAGCAAGGCAATTCATAAAAGGAAGCATTTAATTGGGGATTTGTTTACAGTTTCATACCCTGTCTGTCATAGATAAAAGCTTGGTGGCAGGCATGCAGACATGGTGCTAGAGCAATATCTAAAGGCTTACATCTTATCTGCAAGATGGAGACAGAGAGGGAGTGACTGACCTGATACGGGCTTTCAAAATGTCAAATTCCACCCCAGTGATACATCTCCTTCCACAAGGCCATACATCCTAATCCTTCCTAAACAGTTCCACCAACTGGGACCCAAATATTCAAATATATGAACCTAGGGAAGGGGGACAAGCTTAGCATTCTCATTCAAACGACCATAAGGATCAACTGACTGTCTATTGTCAGAAAATGAAGATATTAACAAAATTTTTCAAGCAAGGCCACCAAGGTTTTAGCAGCACTGCTGTGTCAGAGAGGTGCTCCTAACCCAACAGCCATGAAGTCATGATGTCTATCTTCTGTCTATCCTGCACAAAGCCTGGGACAACAAAGAGATTCTCATATTGAACTGCATTACATCAATGCTTCTTCGTGAAGAGGAAACAAGGGAAAGTAGTGAGGGGTGGCCAGAGAGAGCCTGCCCTACACAAACAGCCTCATTCAACAGTTTTTACCACACATTTTCTGGAGTCGGGCATTGGCTACCCGTGGTGGTGCATGAGAAACCTGTCAATTTGCTGTAAGACTCCTAAGCAGAATTGGGACAGTTTTAGATTTATTAATGCTGATCTCTTGTTGGACAGGGGAGCCAAGAGGAGGTGTCAGCTCACATTTGTGTCTAGCCCATGGCGGGATAAATGTAGGTTTTTCACTCCTCACAGGGAATAGCATTTGGCCTGTGCTGCTGAAACTCAAATGAACAAGGGTGAATGATGCAGACAGTTCTGTCAACTGTACTTTAAGCTGTCTAAATGGTTCCTGCAAATTCCCACCTACAATGGGCAAGGTCAAAAGTCTCAAGAAGGGACCACCTCATTAAGGCTGAAATGCACCTGGCTCTGAGTCTCTCACAACCAGGCCTGATGCTAAAATGAGTTCTATAGACACCCAAGCACTCCATCTTTCTGTCTCTCATTTGGTCCCATTAAACACAGAGGACAGTTAATAAAGGAAGAAAAATTAGTCTAACCAAATTAATTGAGCTCTAGTAGAAGGGAGGCGAGCATGGTCATTCAGTCTATTTCAGAAAGAACAATGGGGCTTTTATTGTTCATAATGCCTAGTGCCCACATTCTTATGTAATGCTCTTATAGTTTTCAGGTGCACTGTACCTGCGGGGAAGGAAATTCAAAAGTAATCTTTGGCTGTGGTCCTTTCAGGAGAAAAGAATGGAAACACATCTAAACGAAAGGAAACATACAAATCGACCCCATGAATACAACAAAGATAATTAATGGGTCATGAAATAATATTAGTCAACCTCACATGGTGCCTTTCTCTGGAGCAATCTGTTGTCAGGGTGATTGACTTGCTAGCGAGGACTCAAAGAACTGTGTGATGCTCTCCAAATGTGCTATTGTGGGAAGAAAAGTTTCACCTTCTGCATACACAGGCAGAGTCAACCCCATTTAGGATTGGAAGATACACAGAGATTATTTATTTCAATACTCTACCTGAAAGAAATAGAGGGCCATTAAACTGACCTTCTAGTTTGTGACAGTACTAAATACACCCTCCTGTCTTTAAGAGCAGTTGCTCTTTCTGTTGGGCTACACAGCTGTTGGCCATGATAGTAGGACTTCCATGTCAATTCTATTGGAGATTTTAAAAAAAAAATGTATTTTCTGTCACAGGTTTCTCATACTATAGCAAACATAAATACCCTCTATGCTCCTCTACACCACCAAGAGAGGGATTCCAATATCGATTGCTCTAGGATTCCATCATAACTTAAAGGGAAACTTAGTGTCCAGAGTCCTCAATGTCCAAAAAATGAAAGAAGGATGGTTTCACATTCCTTGTATTATAACAAGAACACATTGAGGAGGCAGCAACCTGGCCTTCCCTGGCAACAGTCTATCTACAGAAGGGAAGTGGTAGCATCTGTGTAATCATTTGAAAGGGGCATAGGTCAGACATTCCTGCCACTGGATCCACCCAAAGTCTTCCTGAGACCAGTGTCTTATCTTATAGGAATCCAAGCTGCAGGCCATGCTGAAACCTGCTGCTGTCACAGTCTGCTAGCAGCTCCACTAGTGGGCCTTTTCCTGACCAGATCCTTTACCAGGCAGTGTCCTGGTAGATGTCACACTTGCCAGTAACTAATCCCAAAACAGGGCACCAGTCAGCCTTGCATAGAGTCATCCTACATCACCCCATGTGATTGCTCATATAGCACAGATTCTCCTGTCTATCGTGTGAACATTACCGTTCCACACTCCACCAAGGAATGCAGTTTATCTGACATTGCACTGCGGATGACCACCTGGAAAGTTTTGCACACGTACGGGAACCTCTTCCAAGAACAGGCATAGCATGTGCTGACCTCTGCTTCTACAGAGATGATGAGAAAGGAGACAGGGAAGAGCAGAACATGGTTGGAGAAGCTGTGACAGAAGCAATTTCAGGAGGAACTGAAGTCACAGAGTGATCTGAAAGTATGCAAATGCCCCATGTGTCCACTCAGCAGGTCCCCAACGAAGTCTAAAACACCATCCAGTCACTGAACACTGGACTTCAAACACTGTATAGTGAATATCAGGGACCACCACTGAATAAGCTTAAGCTGGCTTCCCATAAGCACCTAAGAAAAACAACATAAGCTTGGTGCAAATTAAACATCAATCATTTGAAAAAGAAAATTATTGTCTTCTATAAAAATTCACACTCTTGAGACTCATCCCCAGAGATTCTGATTTTGGTGGTGTTACCCAAAATCCCAGTTTCAAACTTGTTTTCAAACCCCCACAATGAGTTAAATCATGGACCCCACTTTGAGAAATACAGTTTTACATGATGGGCTAAAACAATGATAAACAGACTGAGAAGCATTGCCTTTAACATTGTATGAAAGACAATTAAATTATCTCTCATTTTTAACCTCACTAATTGAGAAAAATATTTTTTATCTTTTCAATGAAGCTTATAATTAGAAAATATTTCAAGGGACTCCTATCTCCCTCACTGTCTCCTAGATTCAATGCTGTTGACTCAGACCTACCTTTTATTTCAGGAGTATATTCTGATACTGAAGAAGATAGAGATGCTGAAAATGATGACAAACCTAAGCCACTGTCTCTTTTTACCCATATTTCTTGACTCTGATTTGTAGATTGTGTGAAGGCTGCTCAGAGACTAAAGTCATCCAGTGCAAATCTTCTAGAAGTAAAGGAGACAAGACAGCAGCCCCTTAGGGTAACAACTCTGTTTTCCTTTGGAGTACGCTGACAGATTGCAATTCTATATCCTCATTGTGTACAACAAGATGTTTTAAAATGTATATACACTGCAGAACAGTTAAATCTTTGCAGTTCACAAAGGTGTTACCGCACTTGTGAGCCGAGTAAAATGAGAACACTTGACAGCCATTTTCTTTGAATTAGCGCTCTCTTTTTGAGGCAGGGTCTCACTACATAACTTGGCTGTCCTGGAACTTGCTCTGTAGACATTCCTGATTTTGAACTCACATAGCTCGACCTGTCTCTGCCTCCTGAGTGTGGGGATTAAGGGTGTGTGCCACCACCACCTGGCTTGAATTAGTACTCTTGGCAATGGAACAACAACAGTGCAACTGTGTGATACTTGGTAGCATCAGACAAGGTTTAGCAAACCTAGAATGCCTAGTTGAGGATTGAAGAAGTTGTCGCGAAGGGCAAGAGGTCCAGAGAGCTGCCTGGATGGCTGCAGTGTCCTGAGTAGCTTGTTAGACAGCAGAGGAAGAGAAACAAAAATGGCTGCAAGGAAGAAAGTATACGTCTTTGTTTAGTCTATGCCTGTAGTTGGTGAATAAAATAAATATTGTGAAAATAATCCTTCTGTGCATAATCAGGGTAAGTTGCCGGGGCATTGTCAGGACTTTGAAATGGAGAAAAGAAATCCAGCATCCTGTCTCCAGCCACCTTCCAGATTATATCTGTATTTCATTGACCTACTGTTCTTTTACAGTTGAGGGATTTACAGAGTCCATGTAAATGATTCTTGTCCATACATATGTAGATTTTGTCGAGAAGTCATGCCATTTCTGATTGCCTAGAAGCGGTGACCACTGCTGTCATATATATGTAGAAGCTACTTTGAATATTCCTTTGAAGCAGCTCTAATAGCTTACTGGTGGCCTTATTAAGTAGCGAGTTAAGTGTAGTGTTTTCTCATGAGCTAACTTATATCCATTTATTCATACACTCATGATTTACTGCTTTTCAAAAATTTTCTTTAAGAAAAGAAAGTTGTTCTGCATAATAAAGATCTTTCAAATTCCACCAGATAAATAAATAAATAAATAAATAAATAAATAAATAAATAAATAAATAAATAAAATGAAGGACCGTGAGAATAATTCTTGGGCAACATGAAGATTGCAAATGAAGCATGGTCAAAGCCAGAAGGATCTCAAGGAACCATGAGAATTCGCAGTAATGGAAGATACTGGGAGGAATGATAGACCATCCTATGGATAATAAGAAGAAGGTGTCTAATCAATACTCATTAATGTTACATTTTGAAGAGTGGGTTAAGAGCAAGTGAAAGGCCTCACCATTCCTTAGGGAAAGACTTGACACCTAGGCACTATATTTTATATTTTCTTCAGTACAACTACAGAAGTATAGTCATAATAGTTATATGTGTACAAGACAAATCCATAGCTCAGGAAGGGTGTGGCAGGAGTATATTGAGCTCAAACAGCAGTATATGATGATTATGATGTATTGATGTGAGAGTCCCCTCTGTATGCTGTGATTATGTTTTATTATCATTGGTTAATAAAGAAGCTGCTTTGGCCTATAGCAAGGCAGAATATAGCCAGGCTGGAAGAGATAGAGAGAGAGAGTAGGCAGAGTCAAAGAGATGCCATGTAGCTGCCAAAGGAGACAGGTGCCAGATGCCAGCCAGGAACTTACTGGTAGGCCACAGCTTCATGGTGATTCATAGATTAGTAGAAATGAGTTAATATAAGATGTAAGAGATAGCTAGAAATATGCATAAGCTATTAGCCAAACTGTGTTGTAATTAATATACTTTCTGTGTTATTATTTGGGGTAAGGGCAGCCGGGAACAAATGAGCAGTCTCTGCCTACAATGTATGGTGAGAATTCAAATTGATCTGACTTCAAACATCTCTATTCTCTCCCACGTTTTATACTAACTGTGAAGAAAGTCAAAGTTGGGGAAATAGTGTAAGTGAAATACTTGCCTGTGCTTTATTGAGGTACCAAGCAACAAACCTCTGTCTCAAACATTAGCAACATCAAGACTGCTCCCAATAAGAAAGCATAACAAAAATGGGAACAGTCAGCAGAGTTAACCTAAGCACTAAGCAAAGGTACACCGGCGCATTTTAAGAAAATCTACCAAAATGGGCTGATAATTGCAGTGCTCAGAATCTGAGACCCTTAAATACGAAGGATTATGGTTCCACTCCTTGCAGGATGAATGATAATTTACCAGCAAAGAGAGACATATTAGACCTGTCACTGGCAGATTTTGTAATAATCAGGGCTGTGTGTGCAGGAGAATTAGAGTTCCATGTTGTCAGTTTCTGCTTTTCTAGTTAATTTGACTTCTCCAACAATACACTCTGTCCGCTAGGAGGAAATGAAGGCAGTTGGAGGAGAGGATAAATGTTACTAAATTCATCTGACTTTATTTGTTTTGAGTTAGAAGAAAGACAGTGAGACCCAAACACAGCTGTACCTTTGAGAATGCAGGCACCTCTGTGCGTCTTTTGTGGCATGCCACGCTCATCTCTACTCTCTGAGGCAGGGACATGGTTCCACAGTGATTAACTCTCCTGTAGTCTCACTTTTTTCCCTCTATTTCCTCCCTTCTCCAACTTGTCTGTGTACAGAGAACTTTCCTGACTACCATGGCTAACCATGGCTTGTTCCCTCAGCTGTCTTTCTTCAATCACTGACTCTTTTCACAAACTTTAAGGATTTGTCAAAGTATGTATCACTCTGGAAAATTTATTGATTTTTTAATATGTCTCTGGATTGTCTAGTATCCACCCTCTCTCCTAGCCACAAGCATAATATTATGAGAATGAAGCATTACTCATTGGCATTTTCCCAGCATCTAGGAGAGTTTCGGGGGTACAACTAATAACTCCCAAATATTCATTGCATTAATAAATAATAAAATAGTTGAAGGTATGACTAAAGGAGGAAGAAGGCAAGTACAGATGTCAATCCATTTAAACTCAGACAGTGTGACATAAAACTGAAAAAGGTGCCTCATTTTTCTGGTGGTCTGGGAACTTGGCTTGGTGGACACATGGCAAGAACACTTGGCCAGAGTTCACAATACTCTGGGTACAGTGAAGGAAGGAAGGAAGGAAGGAAGGAAGGAAGGAAGGAAGGAAGGAAGGAAGGAAGGAAGGAAGGAAGGA
>JABTXL010006712.1:10558104-10588834 GCA_025134845.1 Neodon shergylaensis
GGAAGGAAGGAAGGAAGGAAGGAAGGAAGGAAGGAAGGAAGGAAGGAGAGAGAGAGAGAGAGAGAGAGAGAGAAAGAAAGAAAGAAAGAAAGAAAGAAAGAAAGAAAGAAAGAAAGAGAAAGAAAATTTAAACCAGAAGCAACAAAAGCACAACAACAAGAACAACCACAGTATCACAGAATACAGAAGGAAAAGGTACTTTATTTTTGGATCTTAGTCATTACAATTTGCAAGCTATGGATTCAGGCACCCATGAGTCAGCATTCCAAATAAGATATGACAAGTGGGAGTTTTATGTTGGGAAGCCCATGAAACTGCCAGAAGATGCAGCAAAGAATAAGGAAACAGAATGGCTATCTCATGCACCACCTGATAGGTTCCTTGAGCTTCTGGGATCAATGTAATTGTACAGTAGCTCAGGTCCTTCTCAATGTCAGAGACTGAAGGATGCAGGCGCCCAAGTTCATCCTCCAGGCAGCTGTTGGAGTTGTGAATAAGCCTTGTTTGCTTATGGACTCCTGACTGTGCTTTCCCTTGTCTCAGGTCTGCCATTAACACTGCAGTCCTTAGGACAACATATGATGGCCTGTCCTATTAGGCTACCCAAGGCAATTACACAGCCTCTGGATAAGCCTGTGAGCTCTTTGTGTGTCTATCCAGATAATTTTACTTAGAAACCCCTGATAAAGAAATGAGAACCCCCCCCATATAGAGCCCAAACCATATTCCAAGAGGTTTCCTCACTACCAGTGTTGAAATTGGTCTACCCTAGTCTGCCTTGTTGAAGGTGTCACTTCTTCAATATCCTTATAACAACTCTGTCTTCTGCTTACTGTCTGCGTCTAGCCTGGGCTCACCATGGTGTTCTCTCTCTCTCTCTCTCTCTCTCTCTCTCTCTCTCTCTCTCTCCACACACACACACAGTGCTGAATAATAGCTTTTTAATTATTCCTTTCCCTGGAATGTTATGTTAGTTATACATCTTTACAAAACTACATTCCTACCCTCAACACTTGTAAATCAGCAGCTGAACATCTCTCTATATGTGTACTGACCGCATCTTTGCTGAAGTGGGAGGATGCAGAATATCACTTGCCTCACACCACTATGCTCCCTTAGTACAAGTTTACTCACCATAATGTGAATATGCCCTCTGCCATGCACAAATATTCCCATAGACAATGAATAGTCCCGATGCAAACCTCGCATAGACTCAGTTTTCATGCTTAGACTTTCCATGCAGTATCTCATTTGATCTTACAAACTCTATGATGTAACTATGTTACTATGAGAATTGGGGATTTCTGCAGTTGATTTGACCAGGTTTTTCCCCTTGGCAAATGACAGAACTGCCCTCAAGTCAGCACTGTGTGACATAAAAGTCCAAACTCAAGTGCTCTTGCTTTTGTTTCCTTGGAAATCTTATGGTTTAGTTATTCTCATGAGACGAGATCTCATGCTCAGGATACTTTAATAGCTTTCATACTAAACACATTGCTTTAAAGACTTTAGGTCTTTCTTAAGAGTTACTAAAATATTATATGATTTTTTTGGAGAATTTACTCTTCTAGGATGAGTAACCCCATAGGAATCACTGACTCAAGATGGCAGATGTGACCACACAAACTGTTCAGCCTTCTTACCATGTAGGCATAGTAACTAAGCCCCCAGCGAACCTTCAACACAGCATGAACAAAATAGAGATTGCACTCATCATGGTCCACTACTCACTTGAAAGCATTCACTTCCTGGGAGGTACAGATGTGTACTTCCAGGCATCCTGTGAACCCTGTCCTATGAACAGGTTGGTGATAGCGAGAGTCCTACTTCTACAGTTTAAAACACAAGTGAATACATGGCTTTAGAAAGTTAGGCTTGGTCCCACTAAAGCAATCTATAAGATTTTTCTCCTTTCACTTCTGTTCCAAAGACACTGACATTCTGGAATGAATCATCCTTGAGGAAGCTAGATCCCACAAACATCTCTGCTGCTTCTCTAGAGCCAAAAGTGTCCTCAGAAAGATGAGGAAATCATCCAGGCGACAGGCAAGAGAAAGGATGAATTGTTTGGATTGTCTCCTGGCTGTCCACAACTTCAGAGGCTAGGTTCTGGAACTTTTGTAATTAGAAGGATATCTAGACACTAAGGAAAGAAATTTCTAATATCCATACTTCAGAAATTAAAAGTTTAAAGTTATACTACAGACAGCTATAATAAAAAGAATATTTTCTCTTGCCATAAAATAGCACTTACCCATTTAAACTTGCTTAGAACAATTACAATTATTCTTGTAGCCCAATAGTATCATGGTTAAAGAAATGGTTCTAGTATTGCTAAAATAATGTAATAATATGCTACCCAAGTAACATGAAAATGATTGTTTCCAAATGATAGCTCCAAATATCTTTAGTTAACATGAAAGATAAAACATATTCTCGAATTGCAATACATGCTGTTTCTACTTATAAATTTTTTATATAGAGAACAACATCAAAATTTCAGAAAGAATGTATTTATACTAAAATCAGTCTTCATATAAGTAAAGAGGAAATGATGAGTCATCAAAAATGCCAGCTACAAATATAGACCTTTAGGCTAACTATCTGTAGCCTTTTCCTGCAAAGCTTAGCGTATGTCTCAATATAGACCTTCACATCTCCAAAACACCTAATATGTGTTTTAATTTAATTTTATGAGGTATCTAGAAAACTGTATAGACTATTTCTAGATGTTTTTCCCTTCTTCTTTGGATATAGGCTCATTATAATGACAAGAATCTGTGCCTTTTTGCCCTAAAATGTTGTTGCAGATCAGTATTTTTAATTCAGATGATACTCATAGGAGGTCAATGTTCTGTTTTCACCTGTAGTTTCTTACATATAAACTAGAATGATCTTCCAAATCACCCAATATTCATCCCCATCCAAATGTGCCCATCCAAATGCCAAGTTTTAATCCTCTCCTCATGTACATTCCTTCTGCCCATCTCTCCCTCTCTCCTCCACCTTTCTCTCTAGTTCTACAATACAGTTTCCTGGTTCCTAGACTTCAGAGTTTTAAAGCTGAATTCTGCAGAAGGCTGCTTCTCTGAGCTGTTGAATACACAATCAGTCCTTGACCATGTGTGCAGCTACACAGTAGCGTCAGCTTCCATCCTGTTCTGCTGCTCCCACTTCCAGCTTGCTTCGTCTTCATCATAGTCAACCAGCAAGTGACAATGCTTCTGCCCCACACTTTGGTTACAAAGAACTCTGCCATGCCTTCCCCCTTCTCATGTATTTAAAATCCCTCTGGAACCACAAGCTAAGTCCTTTCGCCCTTAAGTTGCTTCTGTGAGGTATTTTGTTGAGATGTTAAGACACAATGGAGTACTTCACAGTGGAAAAAAATAATCACATCTTGAAATTTGCAGACTAATGGATGGATCTAGAAAACACCATATTGAGTGAGGTAACCCAGACCCAGAAAAACAAATACAGTATGTATTCACTCATCAGTGGCTTCTAGACATAAAGAAAAACCACCTTACAATTCACAACCCTGGAGAACCTAGCCAACAAACAGGACTCTAAGACAGACATACATGGATCTAATCTACATGGAAAGTAGAAAAAGACAAGTTATCCTGAGTAAATTGGGAGTGTATGAATTATGGGAGAGGGTAGAAGGTGAGCGGGGAGGGGGGAAATAAAAACAAATTTTCAAAAATGGACCAGACTACCATGTCACATCCACATACTCTATCTACCAAAATCATTTCATTTCCCTTCTCAACAACTATATGGGCTCCTTGTTGTATACAAAATACAAACCCAAACTTTTATTATTTTAAATAGCTGCAGGAAATGTAGGGGGGGGGGCGACGAGAACAGGAGAATTCTGGGAAGAAAAGCTGAGTCTACTGTCATTACCCAGACACAGAGGAAACAAGATTAGAATGTTTCACTGATAGAGGTACCATACCTTGTGACAAACACAGACAAGAATTATGTGTTACTGTAAGATGTAAGAAATAGTTAATAAGAAGCCTGAGCTAATAGGTAAGAAATTTATAATTAATGTAGACCTCTGTGTGTTTCTTTGGGACTGAACGACTGTGGGACTGGGCAGGACAGAAACCTTAGTCAACCATTATATTCAGCATAACTCGATATTATGTTATGTTATTCACAATTTTAAAATACCCCCTTAGCTTGTGTCTTCATATTTTAGCTCCTGCTGATCTCCCAATGGCAGCTCTTTATTATAATTCATTTCTCTTCAAAACCCAATTCACTTGCCATCACGCATTTAGATTGAATAACCCCAAGTCAGAAATAACTGTCTCTTAATTTGAATGCCTACAGCTTATTTGTACATAGGCTTAGCCCTTATTCCTTTCTTTCTGTGCTACCTCAAAAGTCAGCTGAAGGTATTTTAACAGGGCATGCTAATGGGATTAGAGAGACCTGGGCTATAGTCACAGGCTTACCCATCACTGCTGCGTGACCTTGGGCAGCTACTTCCTTTAAATTGCCCCAGCCTTTTCTCGTCAGCTCAAAAATGTAGAGAATAATAGCTACGCCATATAAGTATCATGTGGATTAGCGAAAACTTTGTTTATAAATACCTGCTATCATTTAGATAACTGATGTCATAAAGAAGTATTTTTCTCTAGGTGGTTTTCATCCAATAAACTCTCCTGTTATTTCTCTCTGAAGAAATAAAGAGCTGTGGTTTAGAAAATCTGAGGCAACAACTCAGTATCAACTGTAACAAAACAGCAAGAATTTTGCAGGCGAACAGTTGGGATAGATCCACAGAATGCTCAGCCTTTACTCAGTGAGAAGATCCCATGAAACATCTTTTAGGACACCGAGGATGGCAAGCACGGTGCCTCCCAGTATAGACCGTTACAATCACCACACAATTTCGTGTGTATCTGTTTACTCTGCCACCCCGCACTCTAGATTATACGTTTCTCACAATCTCAGTGCTGAAGAGTATGATTTTATTCATTCCCAAGTAACGTTGATGCTTAAATGGAGTGTGTTACAGAGTTAATAATGTTCAATTGAGTTGAATTAAGTTTAACTGAATTGAAACTAATCAAACCTACGCCAAGTAAATGTGTGCATCAAAGAGAGAAAATTTGCTATTTAAGATTCACTTCTTTGCCCTCAGTCTACGCCTTGACTTCCTGCTCTGTTTACATTAGCAGCAAGCTCTCAGCACCTCCCTTTCTTTTTCTTCCACTAGCTTCCATCTGTTGCTTCTGCTACATTCCATTCTTCCCGGGATGCATTGCCACCCCTAATCATTTCCTGTGGTATGCCCCGACTCTGTGATGGACATGTTATTTGTTTAATCGTGTTTCTTGGCAGCGGTGTGTAAACTGGGAAGGGGGCGTGTTCATTATTCATGTTTGTCATTCTCTTGGAGCTGCAAACACTTTTCTCATTCCGACTGTTCTTTGCCTCCTCAATTTGTCTTCCTTGTGCTCATCTCTCTTCAAAAACTGCCAGACTCTAGTTATAATTGCTTGGATTTGTAGCAGATTAGTTGGGCCTTCCAATGTCGATGCAACTTTACAGGAAAAGGTAAATATGCAGAGACCTTGTGACCATCAGACTTTCAACTGTTTTCCTCTGCTCCCACCACCACACAACACTAGATACATCTCCAAATGAGACTGCTGCATGTTTGCTGACCTGTTATCCATCCTCTGAAAGCAATCACTGATCTCATCCATCTGCTCTGTCACTGCATCATCGTCTGCTCCCCAGTAAAGTCAGAAAGACTGAAACCAGGGGTAATTGTAATCCTGTTATCAATAGCAGCCCTTTCACAGCAAATTATATTCAACACATTGTTTCTACCAGTTTGAAAAATGGATGTTAATGGCAGGACTCTTTGAATCATTTCTCTTACATCAGCATCTAGGAGTCAAGTGGAAGCCTAACAGGCACACAGAATTCTGATGCCAAGTTCTTATATTGTGGACACGCACCACGTTGGCGTAGATGATTCCTTATTTGTTTTGAGTAAACCATAGCTCTAGAACTATTACTATGTATGACATTAGCCTTAGACTTACTAGTTTAATGAAGCACTTACATCATACTTTCTGGATGTTGGGAAAGATTATAATGACAAGCTAAATGTGCCTGAACTGAGAGAATTCCTTGAACTTGGGTTTTCAGTATAACATTCAGACATTCAGTCAAATCACATAAGCTTGATCACCCTGGGTGATGTGCCAAATGGAAGCCAGGTATCAAGAGGCTCTGCAGGCATCTAACAGGGGCCACAGGATCTGCTCTAACGTGGCACATTTAAATGCCCATCAGTTGGGTGTCTTAGTCTCTTGTCACAAGATCTTCATGTGTGTGTTGCTTGAATAACTTCACAGTTTGGAAATACAGTTCATCCAGATGAAGCCACAAAAAATGCATTGGTAAGGAAGGAAGAGTAGACCCTTTTCCATGACTGAGTTCCCAAAGTACTTGACAATTGCTTTTCTTCCTTTCTGTTGCAAGACACTAAGTCAAGTTACAGAAGATGAAAATGAGAACGTATCCATGGAAAGAAGAGAAGAGTATCGAAGAATGTTGAGTACATTTCAAAACTACCCTGACTTTGGGTGTCCCCTTTGGACTGAAAATCATCCTGGGAGATGATTTAATGGCAAGTCCTCCCTGCTAAACTGACATAATTTCAAGTTAGAAAAAGTAATCTCCTCTCGACTTTGCTTTGGGTGGTTGCAATATTGCTGACCTTTCTGACTTCCAGAATTCTATTTTTTGTTGCTATAATAAAATAGGGTAAACTTTAACGCAATTTTACTCAATAGAAGTTCATTTCGAGGGTAAATGTCATAGGTTTCTCTCACAGTTGAGGATAAACTGAAAACTTGGCAAGTTCACAGCTAATGGGACCAAAGTGGCCAGTGAAGCAGAACATGGCTGCCCCGCCTTTCGTTTTCATGTTCATTTTGTATTTCTATAGAGTCACAGCTGGTCAGAACCTGGAAGCCAAACTTTAACAGATTTATTATGTGACCTTAGACAAAGATCTTCTCTGGGCACTTGGTATATGTATGAAGTGAAAAGAAATGACAAAAAGTTCCTCAGGGTTCTGTTCTACGTGTAATCCTGGACAATGTTCTCAGCCATTAAGAAAGACTCTGAAGTAAATGGACCAAGTGGTTCCCTATCTCCAATGGACTCTTGAAGAGTCAGTACATACCCAGTCCATTGATGAGATAGTATGACACCCCAATCGCTCTTCAGGGCAAACCAAAGGTCAGAGAGATAATCCATGACTTGGGAAAGTAACCTACCAACAAAGCATGTGGATCGACTGATCATCTTTGTGAACCAAAAGTTCATGAGGAACATTACATGTTATGTGTTATGTAGAATTTGCTAGCCAAATCCTGAAGTCTACAAAAGGCATGCCATATATATTCCCTTTTAACTAGTAGGCCTTGTCCAAATTTGTATATTAAACACACCAACTTTCCTTAACAGCACTTACAGCTAGCTTGTATGCTGCAATTATTTTAAATTTCTTTTTTCTACATTGATTTCCCTTCTCTTTTGTGTTTACAAAAAGCTAATTAATTTAATACTGTCAAATGCAGTTAGCTGATATTTTTGCTCTAAGTGATTTTTTTTTCTAAAAGTGCAATGATTTCTTCTTTCTAATTAAAAACCAAGTTGCTCATATATAAGATATCAATAAATAGTTCAAAACAGTGTCCTAAAATCATAAAGGTTCAAATATTCATAATATAAATTTATACCATTTTAGTAAGCTCACTCATTTCACAAAAAAATGCTTTCCTACGTTGCTAATCTTCATGCACATTCAGAACTAGAGAGGCAAGTATTTCATCCTTCCCACCTACACAGGCTCAGAGAGTCTGAGATATTTCCAGTGGCACCCTCTCTAGAGTTAAAAGGGTGGGCATATTTGAGATTCTCCCTTGAATATGAACTCTTCTGGATTCTGGTTACTCTGTAAAGTGTTATCTATTCAAATTTATATCTTACACATAAACCCAACCTTCATAAATCCAAGGGAAAATAAATTTTCTCAATGCAGATAAAGAACCAATAACTTTAAGAGTATTGCTGTAGATGGAGTAGCATGAGCTAAAACTCAGTGACAGAACATGACATGTTTTATCAAACAAAGAACAAAGAAATTCAGAGAAGTGAAAGCTACCCAAGGTATAAAATGTTCCCAAACTCTACTCTCTCCTTGTGGCATGACATCACTGGCAGTATACAGTGATCTAGTTTTTTTTGTTATAATTATAATTCCAAGTGCTAATATAGGTATCTTCAATACCTTTGATAGGTACAATGTGATGATATTTAGCTTGTATGAATTCAAATGTGCAAGGTCATATTAAAAAATAACAGGGATATTTAGATGTAAAACACAAGTTAGCTGCTTATCTAACACAAAACTCAAACAAAATTTTCTGTCAACACAAGATAGAAAACTGACCTGTGTTGAATTCACCATGACAACGCAACATGCTTAAGCTCAAGTAGTCCATTCTTTATACAGAATTAGGGGGGGCAGAACTTAGAGAAACCATGTCTACTTGCAGTTTCCATCATATTTTAGGATTTTGGATCAAACTCAAGAAAGAAAGAATATATGGTAGACAAGGTGATGGACGAAAGTCTCCAAATGCAGTGTTTGTCTTCCTAGGAAAAAGGCTGGACTCTAGGCAAGAAATGAATTTTGGCAACATAAGCAGCAGAGGGAACTCAGGTACCCAGGTGGGTGATGGAATGGGGGCTATCATTTCAGCTAGAAGTACAGAAACAAAGATGTGACTCTGACTTATGCATATTGGTCCACAGATACATGGTCATCTTCTGACATTGAGGTAGATGTGTGGGTGTAATCAGCCAGCTTTCTTTTTATTAGGTAGAGTACCAGAAATGAACCATATTGAGTTAGACCAGAGGCTTCAAAAGGATCCTACACAGATCAAAGAGACGTGTTTTCAAAGGTTTTCCAATAAGCTACATTACACACTTGTCTCCTTTCTGCACCCATTTCTATCGAATTCCCTCTCACTTTCTTGGAAAGACAATCATTTTATTAAGAGATTAAGTGCTTCTTTTCTTCTCGCACGTTATCCCCTTCCACAGCATGGATTTTCATTGGCAGTTCTCATTGCGTGAAATCAAGAAAGGAAAAGGAGAGAGAGAGAAAAAAGTCAGACCTCGGTAGAGTTGTTAGGAGAAACTTTCAATGTTTCTGTATATGATGTTGTCACCAGGACTAAACCACATTAGATAATGCATGGGCTTCACAAATCAGGAGATTCTGTTTGACTTCTATTTGAAGACATGGCGAGGTAGAAACAGTATGTATGGCTACATGGTTTAGTTCTTAGTGATGGGTTGATGATTTATCAGTACTTTATTATCTCCAGACAAAAGCCTTGACTTGGTAAGGATGTCTTAATGGTGGCAGAAGGTTGAGGCAGCTTGTCGCATTGCATCTGTAGTCAATCAGGAAGCAGAGAGCAATGACTGCTAAGCTCACTTTCTCTTCTAAGGGTCCAGCCGACTGAATGGTATGGTCTACAATTAAGGTAGGACTTCCCACCTTATAGGAGGCTATGGATTTATAGGTGGTGGGCAGACATGGGAGGTATAGGAGAAAAGAAAGGAAGGTGATGTAACTAGATTTTAATTAAAATAAAAAATAACATATGATTTAAATTGAAGTGGCCAAGAGATAAAAACAAATGCTGGCTTATGAAAGGTCATGGTGTGTTCTCCAGTTAGACCATCACTAAGTTCCTTTACACACCAGTGGTTCAGTGCCCAGGCTCTGTGAATACATCACCAAATCCATTCAGGTGTGCATGTGGTTACTGGGGGGAAACCAGCTTAAAGACACTCTGGAAGAGTAGATAAGACCGCAGATCAATCAGAGAAGGGTATTTGTGGTGCCAGGCAAGGAAATGTTGTTCTTGTGGCATTATACAGTGTTCACTATAAACAGTAATGGTGTTTGAATTGAGGAAAGGGAAATTCTTAATTATCAGACTGTTGACAAATAAAGTAGAGGGAGTGATTTCTCTCCTCTGTGTTCTGGGGTTTTCTACTTGGAAAGGATGAGACCAGTGGCAGAAAAATGGTAGTTCTATTTTCACTTCTAGTGTTCCTACAGTGTACTAACACCTTAGTAAGTGTTTCATATGCAACATCTCGGCTACTTCTAAATCCTCTATAGAGAGAGGACTTGAAAGAAAACCGAGGTTTGGAGAAACAATCCAAGGTTATATGTCTATAAATTCTGAATGCAGGCTCCAAACCAAATTCTACCTAAGCCCAAGAAAAGTACTTTATATCCATATGGTATACCTAAGCTAGGAAACTCCTTCTGTCTAACAGGAAGACCATGTATGGACTGGTCGTGGAGCAAGTCAGCAGCCCTCTTGCATACCACAGATACCACAGTTGACTGACGTTGTCAAATGCAGAAGTACACATTGGAATCTGCTCGTGCTGTTAATGTTCTTCCTGATAGGTAGCATTTACATCCGTGTGTGGGGGGGGGGGGAGGGAGATGGTCCCTCTTTCCTAAATAATTTTCTTGTCCAAAGACACAAAAAGAAAAAGCTCAGGCTAGCAAGGGTGATGCAGGTGGGCATGACTCATGATGGGTGGGCTTCCAAACTAGTTTCACTAGAGGTGAGGCTGATCCCTTCAGAACGACTGTGGCCCTGCCTGTGTGGAGGGGCTGTTGCTGCCAGCTTCCACTGCCATCTACCACAGTGCAGGGAGGGAACGCCATTAATAATCATTAGCATGAGGCTACAGGTGCTACAGCAGATGTTGCCTGGCAGGAAAATTGGCAGCATCTGAGAACACAAACCAGGAAGTAATTTTCATCGTGGGACAAGTCCCAAAAGGTGTCCAATCTAATTCGGAATGTGTTCATTCTTCTAGCCTTCTGACGATGGGAACTTCACCTAGTCTGATTTTCCCCGGCAGTAGATGTCCCATATCTGCTACTTATGTGTCCCCCGTAATCTTCAATCCCACTGAAGTGTATTAGGACACTTTTATTTGTTTTTCCTCCACTATAAGATCATAGAGAAAATGGAATATCTTCCCTTCAATTTTGTGCCTGTAGCACCCAGAACGTGACCTGTGCTTAGGTATTATTGGATAAATGAGAGTCTAAATGAAGACATGAGCCATCAGGTTAGTGGGCTGGATGTGAACAACGGCAGCCATTTCTTCACTCAGTCTTCACCCTTGAATCTGACACCCTCAAAAATGACCTGGGTAGCACTCTACTTTCAGAAGAGTGTCACCTTGTCTTTGAAAATAATTCACCACTTTGCAGTGTGGCTGCAAAGCCACAATCTTGTTTAATCATCAAACCAGTTGTGTGTGTGTGTGAGTGTGTGTGTGTGAGAGAGAGAGAGACAGAGACAGAGACAGAGGGAGACAGAGAGAGAGACAGAGAAAGAGAGATAGAAAATGTGTGATCACCAATTTTGAAAGCAGATCACAGAGAACACTTACTGACGTGGTACAGTAAGTACTGGCATCAGATTTTAATCAGACTTTCATATGGACCCCATAGAGGTTCTTCCTCCGCCACATTGCACTCCTAGCCAGCATTACTCCCCTCCAACTCGGGAAGCTGCCATTTCTCACAGTGACACTCCTCTCTATGACTGCAGCCTGGAAGAGCTGAACAGAGATCATTGCAATATGAGCACAAAGCTCTTAATCTCCCCTACCTACTCGAGTCACTGCTACCGAAAACTGGGGTTCCTCTTACCCTAAAGTGGGTGACCAGAGAGCTGTGTTTAGGATAAAGAAGTAATATGTTCCCTGGGAGACAGGAAGCTCCCTGTAGGGGCAGGATGGTATTTTTCCAGTATGCAGAGCTAACAGCCTATCACTAAACTAAAGTTTGAAGGTACCTGATGCAGCAATGTCTGTTCTTGGTTGGCAACTTGACCTCATCTGGAATTAAATCCATACCTGTGAGGGATTTTTCTTAATTAAATCATCTAAAGTGAGAAGACCCACCTTTAATCTAGATCTTTTGAGGTGAGAAAATCCATCTTTAATCTGGGTGACACTTTCTGGCTTATATAAAGGAAGGAAACTCTTGCTCTTTGCCCACTTGCCCTTACTCTCACTGGCAAGGTCATACTTTTACTGACTTTAGAGTCTATTTCAGTAGTTCTTAACCTCAAAGTCATGACCCCTTTGGGGATCAAACAACACTTTCACAAGGATCACCCAAGACCACGAGAAAACACAGATATTTACATTATGATTCATAACAGTAGCAAAATTACAGTTATGGAATAGCAACAAAAATAATTTTATGGTTGTCATTGCCACACATGGGGAGCTGTATTAATGAGTAACAGCATTAGGGAGGTTGAGAACCATGATCTACTTCTTTGAGACTGTGGCATGTACTTTAGACCAGTTGAGACACACAGACTGAATGAGTTACTGGGTTCTTAGGCTTTCCATTGACAAACAGCCATTGTTGGACTAGCTGGACCACAATCTGTAAGCTACTCTAATAAATCCCTTTTATACACACACATATAAATATTAAATGTGTTTATATACATACATACATTTATTCTCTCAGTTCTATTCCTCTACAGAACCTAATATAGATACTTAGCTAAACCATCCCACTGCACTTAGTCACATAATCTATAGCATAGACAATTACATACAGTACCGACTACTTAATAATCATGCTAGATGGCTGGCTACCTCATTTATGTATCTATTATACTGTATATCTTTTCATTAGTTTAGAACATACTCTTACTTAAATATTCACTGTAAAAAATATGAAAAAAGGAATAAGACAGTCAGGAAGAATACTACATAATATACAATGAGAAAAAGTGAGACCAGAGGAGCAGAGAACCGCAGAGACCAGCTCAATAAAAAGCTGAGTTCCTCTTTCAGCTACGGGGAAAATATGTATTGTAATGATTCTCCCAGTTCTTTGTCAAAGTGACCTATGGCCACTTAGTTGAGTTAGAGTTAAACTCGCATTGGACTCTTGGCCTCTGAAGTAAGATTTAGTGAGTGTGGAGTGATCACGTATAATCTTCCCAAACTGAGCTCCTCACTCATGCCTCAGATCATAAATTGCAAACAGAGTTGCATCCTGGGGAAAATGTCAGGCTACTTGCATTCTTCCATAGTTAAAGGATATAGCAAAGGCAGTCCATATAGCTGTATTTAATTCTCGCATCACCCCTTGCAGAAACTTTGCCATTGCTGAAGGACTGACCCCTACAGTGAACTCCCGTTAGCCTGATCATTGCCACCACGTAGGTCAAGCTGCTGTCAAAGTAAATTAGCTTGGAATGCAGTGAGTGATCAGCAGCTAGGATTTGATGAGGGTTTTATTTCCATGCGGGTCAGTAAAGGAGAATCAAAACAGACCACCTGTGGATAGATGCCACTTTTGCCACCACACTATGCTATGACGCACCTGCTGTGCAAAAGGCAATAGCATGCGGAAGGTGCGTAACTAAGGATAAAGCAGAGGTCTCATAGATCTGTCACCCGAGAGACAGAAGCAGCTGAAAAAAAAAGACAGGAACATAGCAAAAGAACAAAAGGGGACCTTCATCTTACACCTTGCACCAAAATCAACTCAAAATGGATTAAAAACCTAAATCTGAGACCCGAAACCCAAAAATTCTAGAAGAAAACAGGAAAAAATAATTGGCATTGGCCTTAACAATGAGTTTTTGAATACAGTATCAAAAGTACAAGCAATATAAGCAAAAATCAGTCATCAGAACCTTCATCAGGCGATGAAAGGAGACAGAGATAGAGACCCACATTGGAGCACCAGACAAAAGTCTCAAGGTCCAAATCAGGAGCAGAAGGAGAGAGCACGAGCAAGGAACTCAGGACCGCAAGGGGTGCACCCACACACTGAGACAATGGGGATGTTCTATCGGGAACTCACCAAGGCCAGCTGGCCTGGGTCTGAAAAAGCATGGGATAAAACCGGACTCGCTGAACATAGCAGACAATGAGGACCACTGAGAACCCAAGAACAATGGCAATGGGTTTTTGATCCTACTGCACATACTGGCTTTGTGGGAGCCTAGGCAGTTTGGATGCTCACCTTACTAGACCTGGATGGAGGTGGGTGGTCCTTGGACTTCCCACAGGGCAAACCCTGATTGCTCTCTGAGCTGACGAGGGAGGGGACTTGATTGGGGGAGGGGGAGGGAAATGGGAGGCGGTGGCGGGGAAGAGAGAGAAATGTTTAATAAATAAATAAATAAATAAGAAAAAAAATCGGTCATCAGGATTACACCCACATAATAGACCTTTAGAAAGCAAAGACAGTTAATAGATGAAAAAGACAATCCAGAATAAGAGGAAAACTTGAAAACCAGAATCCAATACAACATTATGTGTATAATCAACCAGAAATTTCTACAACTCAAAAGTAAAAATAAAACTTCTTAGGATATTTCTTGAAATAGCTTACAGCTATATGACAAAATGTTTGCAATGATTTGGGCACAGTTTCTCCCCCAGATGTCATGTGTTAGGTGGTTGCTTCTACTGTGGTACTGTTATGAGATGGTGGGACGTTTAAGAACCGTACCTAACAGAAAACCTCCTTGGGATGTCCTTTACCTGTAAGAAAAGAAAGGATTCTGTTGTCTGAGACAGCACGATGAGCCTGGGGATAAGTTGGTATACGTAAATAAGCCAGATATAAAGTAGCAGTACTACACGGTATTACATGTATTACTATGTTACTTTCTATCCCTGTGACAAAAATATTTTTGGCAATATTTATAAGAAAATGTTCTACTTTGGCTTACAGGTTCAGGTGGAATGCAATTCAGTTCAGTTGGAGGCATTGTCACAGACAAAGTTTAGGGAAGCATTTTAGGACCCTAGTTGTTTTTCATGAGAGCTTATTATTAAAAGCAAGCCCCACCACCCTTCTCATTGGACTTTCTGTTCATTAATATCTCTTCCTTTTGTGTGTGCCCCCACCACGGTGAGTCCACCCACTGTGTAATGATGTAGCCACAGAGGACCTAACATGAGCCTGAATATCTGTTAATATAAGTATTAACACTAATACCTATGTTATCATAAGAATTGTATTAGCTATATATTAGTATTAATATAAGCATTATATTAATTATTTAAGTGAGTATAAGTATTAAATATAATATATTAAGGCTAATACAAGTATAATGCCACGTTGTTTGGATTTTCAGCCTCCCAAATTGTAATCTAAATAAAACTCCTCCCCTCATAATTACTCAGCCCAAGGAATTTCATTCTAACAACCAAGAACTAATACAGTGCTCAGTGTCACTGATCATTATGGAAATCAAAAGTCATAAGGAGAAATTGCTCACACCTATTAGGATGGACACTATCCAAAAGTAAACAATAAATATTGATGAGAGTGTGTATAAAAAGAAACCCTTGGGTATTCATTGGTATGAATTTGATTTGGTAAATCACTCTGCCAACCCCTGTGGAGGTGCCTCAAGAAAGTTAAATTACATCTCTCAAAAATACCCACTAGGTAATGGTGGAGGAAACCTTTAATCCCAGTTCTCGGGAGACAGAGGCAGGTGGACTTTCTTGAGTTCAAAGCCAACCTGATCTACAGAGCGAGTTCTAGGACAGCTAAGGCTTACACAGAAAAACCCTGTCTTGAGAAGCAAAACAAAACAAAACAAAATGCTCAAAAGAACTGAAATCAAGAACTCAAAGGGACATTGGCTCATTCAAGTTCATTGCAGCATTATTCACAAAAGACAAGACATGAAAGCAACGCAAATGTTCATGAATGGATGAATAGAGAAAGGAGATGGGCATGAAACACATGTGGTGGGATACCATTCACCTTAAGAGAAGAAAAGGTCCTGCTGAGACAGCATGAATGAGCCTTGATATAAAAAAAGCCCTCAGCCTTCTGATAGTGGATAGGGCATAGAGGGAAAGCCCGGGATATATAAATTACCAGAAGTATCTAAATTTTCGCTAAATGCCCACTAAGTTTCCTTGCTCCAGCTTCTTTCCTCCTTGGTGATATAGCATTTCTTAATTTTTCTGTTCTCTGTTTTGCTTGCTACTATCCCACATCCCTGTCCATTTCTGTGTTCCAGGCTGCAGGAACCTGGAGCCTCTCCAGAGGTGCTCATCAAATGCTGATGTTCGCAGATGTTCAGTGCCAGCCTCAGATTTGGTTTCTGCTCCTCACATTTCAGGCGTGATAAAGTGATAATGGCCTGATTGGACTTGCTAAGTGGGGACGGTGTCGTTGATCCCTTGCTAAGCGGGAGTCTGTGCTTTTAATCCCAAGGAAAGTTTCGCCACTGCCACTAAGCTCACGAGCCCATTTTTCCAGCTATTAAGGGTGGCAGCTGACAAGGCTGGCTAATATCAACTGACTGATTCAATTTATCTAATTGGAAATTTACTGCCTCTTTGTGGTAATTGCTTTCTGATAGGTGTTAATGGGTAATGCAAATATCATCAGAATCATAAGTGTGCCTGCATTACCCCCTTGTGCTTGTTCCCATATCTCCTTGTCTGCCTCAACCTATTACCTTCTTGGCCTTGACCAGGATCTAAGATGTCACTGGTGCGCCACTCAAGTGCCACACAGCAATGTTATGTTTAATAATAAACTGTATACAGGTTGCTAGTCCCTCTTACTCTGCTACACATCAGAATGCGGGAGGCTGTCAAACGTTTCCTCTTTTTAAAAACACTGTTTTCATATGCTAATTTTGCAGCCTTTATGTGAGGCTTGGATCTCACTCTCCACCCCATTCTGTCTTAAAGCTCCTTCAAGAGCAGGATCTCAGAAATCCTCCGGAGGTGCTGAATAATTGTTTGGTGCTTTTGAGGGTCATACCTGCCTAAGAAGGACTGCAAAGCTCTCTCTAGATTACCCAGGGAGGAGGGGATCTACCCCCTGCAGTAGGAAAGGGCTAGAAGCCTTGCATCACAAGGAATTGAGTCTGGAAACTGATGTCACACAACAATCAACGTTGACAAAAATACAAGGTCCAAATAAAAGTAACATGATTATAGCAGCCAATGGTCTCAAAGGCATAAGGTCTAGGAAACCATGCCAGTATTTTGTTCCCAAGAGAGCTTACTTATGTGTATCTCACAGAAGTGAGATTCCCCTAGATTGAAAACAAAATAAACAAATAAAGTAAAATACTAATGGTTATATGTTATGAATTTGGTAAAACCGAAATAATAATTCTTGGAAGGAATCCAAAACTAGAGTGGATTAAAAGGAAAGTACGTGAAATTGTAATCAATGAGCATAGATTATATCAATGAGGTCAAAATAAAGGGAGGGGAAGAAAAACAAAACAAAGAAAAGTTACAACTCCTGACAGATTGATAAATAGACATTATCTTTGCATTAGAAACTAATACATCACTTTTTCTTGTTTGAAGAGAAAGTTTAAGTCACTGACTAGTTTATAGCAGTGGTTCTCAATCTGTGGGTCAGTAACCCCTGGACAAATCTGTTTTCAAAAGTGTATTTGCATTGCAATCCATAGCAGTAGCAAAATGACAGTTGTGAAGTAGCAAAGAAATATTTTTTTTAACTTTTTCTTTATTCTTTGTGTCTTTCACATCATGCATCACGCTCCCATTCATTTCCCCATCCCTTCGTATCCACCCTCTGCCCTTGCAATCCCTCCCCCCAAAATAAAATAAAATTTAAGAGAAAAAAAATGGGAGAAAAAGGGGAAATCTCATCATGGTAGCTGCAGCGTGACAAGTGACTCACACAGTAAACCATTTTGTCCGTATTATCCTTACTTACAAGTGTTCATTGTAAAGAGCCATTGACCTGGTTTGAGGCCTCTGGTTTCTGCTACACTTTCAATGCTGGGCCCTCACTAGGACTCCTCTACTGTGTTGCCCAAGCAAGGAGCAGGGCCCACTTTTCTGAGTACTGGTAAAGGGGAGGTTTGGCTCTCTCATCTATCATAGGTGGTGAAGGGCAAAGAGTAAGGCAAGGATATCTCTTCCCTGCCCACACCACCACATTACAGACAAATGGGGGTGACAGCTCTCCCACACTCTTAACTTTGGAGCCAGCTCACCCACAGCACTATCAACCAGGTTGGCTCTACTGCGCTGCCCAGGCAAGGTGCAGGGCCTGCTCTCCCAAGCGCTGCAGCTGCTGAAGGGAGGGATCAGGTGGCAAACTGGTGAGGGGAGGAAGACATCTTTGGCTCAGCCATGCCACCACATGAAATACAAGAGGGGCATGACCTGCTCACCCATTCTCACATCCTTAGGGTCCGCTTGCCCATGCCCTTTCAAAGAGGGCCGGCTCTATTGTGCTGCCTAGATGACATGTAGGAACTCTCCTGAGTGCTTCAGTGGGTCAGGGGCAGGATCAGTTCTCCTAGTGTTGCAGGGGCAACTCTGTACAGCCATATCCTCTCAACCTTTGGGAGCATCGGGAGCCACGGACATCAACGGAAACCATGGCTACATTAAGTCTTGAACCTAAACATGGGCCCCAGCAGTAGCCCAGGCCCAGACATCACCATGGCCCTAGGTCGCAATCAAGCCACCCACCTCAGACCACTCCTCACCTCTTTCACCTCTTCAGATATGCCTCGCTCTGCAAGACCTGAACCATTCTGTCTGTCTGTCTCTCTCCCATACCACACCATACATTTGTGCACCATAATAGTGTCTCTCTGCCTGGTGCCACAAGGTTCTGGGTGATCTCATGCTTTCTCCTCAGAGCCGAGGACAGACAGTCCCAGGCCTGTATGCGGGTCTTCTTGTCCCACTCAGTCTGTCATGGCACTGGGTATGTCCATGTTTCCTCATCATAAAGAAATTATAAGAGTGTCCAATACCTCTGTTTGGTTAGGAGGTGTAGTTGGAGTCCTCTTGATGGCTGGGGCTAGAAAGCACAGGCTGCATTTGGTTGAGTTCTGCCCACCCAAGCAGCATGACACGGGGCAGAGGTATGGCTGGAGTCACCCTGCAGGCCAGTGCTAGAAAACCCAGACTGTCACAATGAAATAATTTTATGGCTGGGGATCACCACAATATGAGAAACTGTATTAAAGGGTCACAGCATTAGGAAGGTTGAGAACCACTGATGTAAGTGATTATACATATATTGATATAGATCACCATATATACATATATAAATACTGATATTGATATATATGTAATTATATAGTTATGTATATAATCACAGATAAAAGCAGATTGGTTTTTAAGATGCTCTGGAGGCTCTAGAGACTATAAGAAAGAAGTTTTTTATTTTAGAAAAAATGACTTTTTGTGTTTCTTTCCACCTGGGTGGGATATCCCTGAGAAGGTGTGAGAACACACCAGAAGATATTTATAAGTTTGACAAGGCTTGTCTCCCAACATTGCTTTAGCTGCACAGTTTACAAGTAACCTACCTGATGTCCACACATTATTCAGTAGCAGGAGAAGTGAAGCATGAGTCTAGAAATGTCTCCAACTTACAGGTGAGGGTGTGAAATGCTGTGCTTTGTTTCTAAGCCATTTATAGAGCAGTTCCCAAGGCTGGGGCTGGCTTTGGGGCACTCATCGACATTTGTTGGTTTCCTTGTTTGTTTCTAAGGGCTCCTGTGTTATTGATTGAAATAGAGAACGAAACCTCAATATGAGAAAGAAAATTATATTTTACCTGTAGTTAGCCAAGGAGCGTCAACGCTTCCTTGTCTGTAGTTGCTTGTGTTTGGGGCTTCATTCAGGAACCTTGGGCAGTATCAGGCCTTCAAATACAGCGATCACTAGAATTGAAGACCTGCACTCTCTCTGGAGCAAAAACCATTGTCCTTCACAGTGCTTTCCCTTTTTGTAAAGGTGACACATCCCTAAATTTTAGAAGCTCACCGAGGGCAGTTCTACTGCAGTGTCCTGGCTTATGGGAACTATTGAAAGCTTTTTCCTTTTGGCGTCTTCATTGCTCAGTCTAGGCTGTAATCTGCTTGGGGAAACAAATTGTTCCACATGGCTAAGGGTATCAAATGGGTTTCCTCTTTTGTCTGTAGTCACTTCTATTGGGTCTTTTAGACCCTCTGCTATGTTCTTGAAAACTTTAAAAGTCAAATTTGAAAGTTAACTTGGAGTATCAGGGGTCCCAATATCCCTTTTTTTTTCTTGAGTTTCTTGCTTATATCCATATATAAGCACATCAAAGCACAGAGGTAAGTTATTGTCCTTAGGTTCCAGAAACAGCAAAGCCTAAAAGGACAGCCTTAGATGAGGACAATCCTCCATGAGGGAAATGTTGGACAGTGGAGAAAAAACAGTAATCTCTTGAAGGCCATTCCCTCAAGCAATGCCAATAGATCTTCTTGCAACACCAAACTAAGACAATTATAAATGTATCTAGTTCTCTGTTTAATTTTCGTTATTGTTGTTGTTAAATTAAAAGTTCATAACACTTGACAAAGCAGGCCAGCAATGAAACCAACCCCCTACTTGTGATAATCTCTCTTGGCCACTGGGACATGCACAGAGTATGGAGTCCCCCATTTTATTTGCCTATGATACGTCTGAAGAATTAATCAATCCCAATAGAAATTGCCTCAGTCTTTGTACAACTATTGCCATAATTCTTTAAAAGGCAGCCTCTAAACAGGCAGCTGAATGGCAAACCCCTTGGAATACCTTCCACAGCCAATACAGGAGTTTTCTTCTTTCTTAATAAGCTTTGTCTGGCTGCTTTACTCCTCCTCTGTCTTTGTCTTTATCCCTCATCACTGAGAAATGATGCACCCACGAGTCTGTTTCAGGTTGACTTTTGATGACCATTAATTGCCTAGCACCTTAGTCCCTGGATCAACCTCAGCTGCGTGGAGAAGGCTCCATTAATTGCCAAAGACCTAACTCACTAAGAAATAAAGCGACGTAATTTAGGAAATACTATACTTCCAAGAGAGCAATCAGGAAGAAGGGGAAATTTGGAAGCTTTAACGAGGACAACACTACACAAAGGACTGGAGATTTTATTGGTCACCTGCATAGTGTGGGCTTTTTCACCCAAGCTCTATTGGTTTAATATTAGCCTTGGTCAGGAGGTTTCCAACCTTATTTTTTGACAACAGAATTATTTCTTACGCTAATTTCAAGCCATTGGGTAAGGTCTTCTTTAGGACTCCCCTCTCCACTCTACTTTACTGTCTTCCATGATTCTTCAAGAAGATTCAATTGCTCAGATGATAGCATACTGGTTTAAACCCAGAAGACGCCGTGATACTTTTCGCCATAAATAGGTTCTTGGTCATGAGTTTGCCTTTTCTGCTAATATATTTTCAGCCATCATGTCCATCTGGAGCCAAGAAAGAGCCTATCTTCCACATCAACTTGGTTTTTAACCAGATGTCCCACTTTCCTGGGCTTGAAGCTCTAGATCATGTACATAATCACAGAGTTGATTGGAAGAAAAACATATAGCAGCACCAGAAACAGCTGGACTGAAGCAGTATTGCCATGCCTTTGGTTTGCAAACCTTCCATGGACTAGTAGCATGGGAAACTTAGAATGGCGGATGAGACCAAAATTTTACTGGACAGTTTTTTACTAACCAAAAACATTTTGAGAAGCCATGCACACTGCCAACACAAATTAATAATATCTGTTCTCACAGGGGAGAGAGATTTGGCAGAGCGATGTTGGGAGCAGCAGCTATAGAAAAATAAAATCATTCATGTTTGTATCTTTCTTAATTGAGAGTGCTGGGTAAAGTGGCTGCATTTGTTGTTTCCTGCCCATCATCAGCTGGGACCATTCTGGGAAGGCACAGATGTTTCACCCCTGGCTTACAATTGGATGCCCACAGACTGACATTCTCTAAAGATTTCCTTTTCTCTAGTGGCTGCTGAATTATTCACTTTCCCCAAGTGCTTCCCCAGCCTGGCTTGTCATTATTAAGTGTCCCTTCTGCAACACCCACCATCTCTCCCTCCATAATAGAACCTTCTCCCCTATTGTCTTCCTCATTTGCAATTCATTCTCCTAATCATCGCAGCTTTGTCTGCGCTAAAGAGCACCCTGGACTCTTTCTATATCATTTCTTCTCGCTTTGGTTCTGGGAGGGAGAGGCAGCAGCTGATGCACTTCAAAAAATCCACTCTTAAAAAAAAAAAAACCGCATTGTTGCCTGATTGTAAAACACTTTAAATAAAGTGTCCTAAATATGCCTAAATATGCTTAACTGCTCTTCATTTTAATTTAGTATTGGGAGGTATTTTTTTTTTAAAAGACTCATTGAGCTTTAACAATAACTCCTCTGGAAGACTGGAAAGTTTTAAATGGTTGCAATGCTACAGAGTTTGGAAATGTCATAGAACAAGAACTCCTCCATCGGTTATTTTCAACCCTAAAAAAAAAATCTCTGCTAGGTAGGTGTGTATACAACATATACTCCTATGTGAATAGCCCATAATATTCTATGTTAATATATTTTCATATATCAATATATATGTAAATGTGTAATGCCAAGTGGAAGTTTTCATTTATTGTATTTACATATATGTGTATCTGCAATATACACATTTGTTTACATATATAAATACATACATGTATATCTTATAGATATTACAAACTGCAGTTCCCTGCAAAGATCCACAACTAAGTTGAAGAGTTGGCAAACAGATTGATGGGAAGTAAATGGTTGGAGAGTTTTATCATGTGGCACATCAAAGTCAAAATGAACGTAGCTATCTTTAGTGTCCTTAACACTCACTTACTGAAATCCCTCTGTTCCAGAAAGAGTCTCTTCTCTACTGCGAGGTGAACTTTGGGATTGTGCTAACACAGTAGACCACTAGCTTCGACCAACCTTGTAGAAGTGTTTAGTTGTGGCTGTGGTATCACTAAATAGCATCTGAAACAGAGAGAAATTTGTTTCTGCTTTGCTATTACCTGCTACCAGCCATCACTACCAATATACTTGGTGTATGATTGATTAATGACTTTCTTTGTTCTCTGAGCAGAAAAAGTTCATTAAGACCATCCATAGTAGGACATATCACCCAAGGTAACCTGAATGCATGTTCCTGGGCCTTGGTCACTCATATTTGGCTCAAAATAAATGATCATTTATTTCCTTTAGAGTACAAGTTGTGTTTGATAGCAACAGAATGATGTATACACATGAATACATATGTATACACACTCATCACACACAAATTATATGTGTTTACATACATACACGTGAACATATATATAAGTATATATCCAAACAATAAAAAAATTAAATTAATAAATAAAAAATAGTGCACATATACTTTGACTTCATTCCTATTGGTGACATGGCTTATGCTCCCCACCCAAAACCAGCTCACCTCACACATGAACAAAATCTTACCTCTCCTCCCCTGTACAAGGACATTTGAGCTGCACCTCTATTCTGCTGTCCGTTTCCTCTTCTACCTCAGATTTGCTGCAACTTCCCATATAATAACATACTCCTACCTTCCCTTAGTCTCCCTTCTCTCTCTCGCCGTTGTCTAATTTCTGTTCCCCCATACATCAAACCTCCTTGTAGGAGGGGTTGCCTCTCTTCCTCGTCTTGAGATTTTTTTCACTCTATCCTTTTCTTGAATCGATGTCAATGGGTTTGTGTTGCCATCATCATTGAAATTGTTCTTGTCAAGGTCACACTGTAACTCTTGGGTCAATATTAATTCTCATCTTATTTAAGATTACAAACAGTGATTAACACATTTGTTCATAATTTTCTTCTAAATACTGCCCCTCTTTCCTCTAGTACTGCATCTCATTCTGATTTCCTTGAGACTCTCACCACACTTTTAGCACTGTCTACTAAATCCTATTTTAAGTACAACTTTAGGCCCCAAAGATGTAGTCCTTTAATTCCTTGGTATTCTCCTTATATTTCTTGGTTTTATATTCTATCCAGATGCCAATCATTCTAATTTAAAAGAATCTCTGCCGGGCGGTGGTGGCGCACGCCTTTAATCCCAGCACTCGGGAGGCAGAGGCAGGCGGATCTCTGTGAGTTCGAGACCAGCCTGGTCTACAAGAGCTAGTTCCAGGACAGGCTCCAAAACCACAGAGAAACCCTGTCTCGAAAAACCAAAAAAAAAAAAAATAATAAAATAAAAGAATCTCTAGCCAACCTTCTCCTCTGAACTGTGTATCCCCATGTTCATTTGCCTTGTGTATGGATGCTTACTAGAAATTTCAAATTTAACCTAGCTAACATTAAAATAATGATCCCCTTTCCTCACCAAACCTGTTCTAGTAACCACCCTCTCTGGCTATTACAAATGTCCAACCTCCCTTCGAATCCTCTTTGAGTCCTCTCTCACCTTGGCCAGCTCTATCGATCTCTCTCTGGTTCTACTTTCATTACATGTGTAGATTACTATTGTGGCTTCCTATTTTGTCTTTCCCCCTCTCCCCCTTCAGTTGCTTTCCATTTCATCACTACAAAAGCTAGATTTCTTACAGAGCCTTATAGATGCCCATCCCTAAGCTCTCTGATTATATCCCCTCGACCCCCTCCCACTCCCTCTGCACCACCACAATAACCTTTTTTGCTATTCCATCATGGGTAAAGCATAACCTTCCCTGTGCATACAACACTCTAGCACATACATCCACACAAGAAACTCTTTCAGTCTCTGCCCAAATAATGTTCTTTTCATAGAACCTCCTTTTATAATCTTCCTTCATCTTTAGCTCGTCTTGCTTGCCTGTAGCATTTGCGAACTAAGATACTAAGTCATTAGCTATGTTCTTTATTAGTCTTTTTCTAACAATGCAACTTACATGCAAACAAAGAACTATTTGGGTTTTGTTTTCTACTAGCCCTTCTCCAGTGCCTAGAACACTCAGGTAGTAGGCATCTTATAAAACAATGTTGAGTAAAATACAGATTTAGTTCAGCTCCCCTTAGCTGAGGATTTACCCCATGGCAAAGCACTGCACTGGGCACTGGTGAAAAGATGCTGGAAGAACAGAATGATATTCCTGCCCTCACAGAAAGTGTGGTAGTGGAGTGTTAATAAAGTTATCCTAGCAAAGAATGCCTATGAGGCAAGGTTGTTCAAGTCCTAAAAAAAAATTTCTTTTTTCCCAATTTACTTTACATGCAGGTTTAGTGATGCTTGAAATTCCATAATTAAAGATTAAGCATTCTGCACTCCCATGACCTTGAGCAAAGTATTTAACATCTATAAGTTGTGAATGTTGTATTTGTATTATGGGATAATATTACCCATCTCTTGGCTTATTGTGAAGACTAAATGAGTCTATCCTTTTTAAAAGCCTTAGTGCCATCTCCCAAATGTAGTAAACAGGACTGGATGTTAGCTATTATATCCATTTTCTTAAATCAAACTTCTTATCCTTATTAAAATGCAAAATCACTTTATAGAGATAATGGGTATATTTGAAAACCAAATGGACCAGTTCCTAACACCATGCACACATAGCTTAAGACAAGAAGAAAGAGAAATAAACCCGTTAGTCTCCTTCATCACCATCCTCTAAGGAGACTGCTTGTTCTTGACCAGTTCTCTACCATTCAATTCAAGACCCCCCCCAAGAAAAAAAAAATCACTGAAGGAAGAGAGACAGCCTCCCTTTTCAGAAGCAATGAGCATTTTCTTTCTTTTGTACTTTTCCTTATCCTTAAATTCATTTAGGAACAAGACTAAGTCCCTCACGGAGGATCTCAGATTTCCACGAAAGCTTAAGGTAGAATAGAAAGCAGATGGATGCTTCACTCCTACCAGTAAGATTAGAATAGGATGGAATTAGGGTACCAAAAAGACAAACTAAGAGGAGAGGCACTGATGATGGCTAAAAGAGGATGCTGTCGGGAAGAAATAAAATGAAGGAAAGAGGGTCACGTGTAGCACTGAGAGGGAGGCGGCATGAAAAGAAGGTAGACAATGTATATTTAATGGGCCTGACAGGGACCAAGATCTTCTCAAGAGACCCTCGAGCCTCTCACTTTTTAAATGAGTTCTCCTTCTTTAAATCTTGTTTTTAAATTTTAAGCACTTTTTTAAGGGAAAAAAATAGCAAAGGCATATAATTAGTGCATTATCATGAATTTGATGAATGAATGGTAGGATGACTTTTAATTTATTGAGAATTTTGCATGTGCATAGAACATGTGACCAACAGACTAGCGCCACCCCCTCCATTCCAGCTCCACCCACACCCTCCCACCACTTTCTCATCCCACTTGCATTATACTCTGTTTTGCAGTGCTGCCCCCAACTGTCGCTGAGTGTAAGGCCCTCCACTAGCACTTGAGCAGCCTATCAGGGGTCTGGCGAGAACTGATGTTCTCTCTATGGCAAGAGCCAGCACAGATTTTCACAATTTTTTTTAGTTCAAAATTAATTTTGGGCAATGGGCATTTTCATATCTGAACTCATTCATGGTTGGTATTTTGTACTTTTTTTTAAAGCAGAAACAAAAAAAAGGAAAAAGAAAAGAAAAAGATGGGTATTATATTTGCTAAGTAAAAGCCAGTTCTCAGAAAAAGACTCCGAGAATTTATTCAGCCACAAATATGCAGCAGCTTTTTAAACGTATTTTACACAATCTTATTTCTAGGACATGCCTAAGAGTTATTACGTATTGTCTTCATTTTTATAGTCAAGGAAGCAAAGGCTTGGTGCCATTAAACTGTCCTAAGTCATAAAGAGTAAGCAACAGAAAAGACTAGAGTCAAAGCAAAGGTTCTCTGTCTAAAAAACCCTGAGGCCCAAATCAAGCCTTTCTTAGTGGAGAGTGCGGTTTCGAAGTGTACAGCGTGCATTGTGGAGCCTGAAGGCACTGAGTACTAGAACCTAAAACTGCCAGATACCAGTGCCTCTGGCCGCCATTCAAAGATTTGAAATGACCAGATGGATCTATACGAAATGGTATTCAAGTGTGCCAGTCTCCTGTTACCCTGGGAAGATTCCTTCTATCAATACCACATCAAGGACAAAGCCATCAGACCCGTTTTTTGAAAACATCTCTGGTGTGTTTGGGGAGTGTCGGGGGAGAAGAGAGTAGAAACTCTGAGGACCCTCGCTTTCTGGAGGGGAACATGGAGGGAGACTCGTCTTTTTAACAGATAGTCAAGGCTGGGGCAACTGCAGACAATCTCGCTTGTGCTAGTACAGCTACGGCTGGCTCTGGCCAGACAAGAACCCAGCATAGAAGTCAGAGCCTGGCGGGCTTGGAGAAGAAAGGCTATCTATGCCTTATCTTATCCACTCTTCTCCTTGTGCCTATAATCAGAGCTTCCTTTCCTTTCAGTTTTAACCAGTGATTGATGCTGAATCATAAAAAGCATATCAGGTGATGATGACTTAAAGACCAAGGCAAAATGAGGGACCGAGCTTGTGTAATTTCCCCAGCAAAATGGAACCTTGTCTTCTTCTCATGGAGGAAGGGCCCCTCCCTAACCAAACAGACTTCTTGGATAATGGGATAAATAAGGAAAAGGTCCAGAAAGATTGTCTAAACCACCCAGAAAATCTAATAGGTATTTGCTGGAGAGTTATTTTGTTGTCGTTGGCTTGCTTTTGTTTGTTTGTTTTGGGGGGTTTGTTTTGTTTTATGGTGGTGTTGGAGGGGGCGGGGTGGTGGTTTTCTAAATCATGTTTCTTATTTCACGGAGGGGGAAGAGAATATCAAAAGAGTTTGGTTGGTTAAATCCGGCTAGGGACGTATTTCTTCCTGACACCTAGTATTATTCAAATGACAGCAGATATGACTGAAAGCATTTATCACACAGTCTGACTCGCTTTAATCTCCCACAAAGGAAGCTGCGCTCAGCGCACCAGGCAGGAGGTGTGGGGGGGGGGGGGGGAGGGGGGCTGCGGACCACGCTGCCAGAGTGGGGCATTGATTTTAGATGCCAAAAATAGAACCGGCTTCAGTTTCCAGCCTGCCCGGTGTCTTGAAGTAGATTATCAGCTGAACAGCACCAGTGCAAGGAGATGTTTCCAGGCAATCAGACTGCTTATACATAGGGCATTAATTCTACGGAAATATGTCATGTTGTCCCAATCAAAATGGCTCCCTCTTTAAATAAAGCTTACATTCTGCAAGGCAGTGTTCGCGCTTTGGAACAGCAATAATGACCTCGGCTCGCAGGGCATGTTCTAGGAATTAGCACCTGGGTAGGGTTAATGATATAAAGCTCAGCTGCTCCTAACTGGTCATTAATCCCAAGTAAATACCCAGCAACTCGATTTCCCCAGCTTTAGGATAAAGCTAAAATCAAACGGCCTCGTCAGACCAAGTAGATTTAGTACAGGAAAAGCTAATGACCACAATAGCCTGTCCCCGGGGGTACACAGGAGAGCAGAGAGGGAGGGGAGCTAACGCAAAAATCGGTTTTTCCTTTCCTGATATTGCCAATTCAGGTTTCCTTGCCTCATACACTGTGGAGAGATTGGGGCATCGCCAGCCACCATCTGCGAGAATGAGTTGTAGGTTGTTTTTCTAGTTAGTGTAATGGATTTAGCGCATGCGCCTTCATTTCCTCACAACTATAATTAAACAACCTGTGACTACAGGCACCTGGTCTTACATAAACTCCTTTCTGGGACTAGGCGGCCCGTCAGGCCACCTTGGATCCCGAGGCTTGCCTGGACTCTGGAACCACCGAGCGGAAGCTACCCAAAAGAAGCCCACGTGTATCCCTCCGCTGTATAGATTACATCAAGCATCACATGCTGGAGTCTTTAAATGGAATCTGTAATCGTTGAAGCTTCATAGGAGATGGTGAAATTTTTCTAGAGCAAGGCGCCTGCAGAAGTGTGGAGACAGACCAAGAAGGGTCAATATTTTCTTTTTTATTCTCTTTTCCCCTTCTTGGGGAAACCCCCAATTCCCAAACAACAGAGAGGTAACAACAATGGACCCAGGATGAGTAGCATTGCAAAAGAAATCTCAGTTATATGATATTAGGAATATATATAATTTATATAAGGAAATAATATATCCCTCAGCTGAAAGAAACCAAATCTTTTATAAAGGACAGTAGGGTTGTCTGTCCTCTGCTCCAGAAAGAGGAAAGAGCTCTATGATTCATGACCAAATACTGCACAGTCTGAGGAAGACGATCCGCAAGTACAAGCAGAGTCTTTCCTCCTATGGTGTATAGAAATTTATTAAAGCCATGGAGATCACCCCCAGCAGGACCACAAATGAAGACCAGAACCTATAATCCACCTGTCTGTGGATTTAAACTTAATGATAGAGCTTTCAATAGCATAAAGGCAATTATATAACATGAAGATACAAACATTATCTTAATTTGTCAGCTGGCTCTAATTTTAAAAATATTTTTATAATTATCATAGTATAAATTCTGTTTATTGATGTTCAAATGTCTAATTAACCCATGTGAAAGTCACAGGTTTCATGGGGATTACTAAAACGACAGTAAATATCACCAATTCTGACATTCCAGAAAGATGTGCTGAACTGGTAAAGACACACACGTATCATCACTTCAACCAAACCGAGAAAGCTGAACAACATATAACACAACTTCAGTGAAAAATAACCAATCTTGACACCAAGAAAGAAAATTCCGCAGGTGCTAGAAACACAAGCAAACTCAAAACTACAGCAATAAGTGTGAACTAAGAACAAAATTCCTTGTGGTATTTTGCTAACCAAAAAACCATCAATGCCCGGGGAAGAAGGTAGTTTCCGACCCTTGCAGAGAATAGAGTCCGGGCCATTATTCTCAAAAGTACAGAAGCAGTCACCAAGGCTTGTCTGAGTGGTGACCCAGGACTACAATCGCATTTCCTGGTACCCAGGAATGAACAGTATTCAGTCACATTAAAAAAATAAATTCTAAAGTCAAAGCAATGCCATATGCAAAACTAGAACCCGTTATCATACATCCAGAGAATTCTATGAATTCCAAGATTTGTTGGTTAGACCTTTTCTCATTGCCAAATAAAAAACCAAAAATAAACAGACCAACAAAAAGAACAACTTCATAGGAATGATTCTTTTACCTCACAGTTTCAGAGGTCACCGTCGGTGGCTCTATTGTTTCTAGACATGGGAGGCAGAGTGTCAAGACAGGGAGAGCATGAAGCAGGACCCTTTGTCCTGTCATGGTAACCCAGGAATCCTGGAAAAAATCAGGGTGAGAAATAACAGTTAGGATACACTTAAAGAGACTTACTTCCTCCAGCTAGAATTCTTAATTTTCCAGAACTTTTCAAAATAGCCCAAATAATTGAAGACCAATACTTCAACACATATGCTATGAGGGACTGTCATATCCCAACCATAACATTCTTCTCCTAAAATTCGAGGCTATCTCATAATGCAAAATTTATTTTACCCATCCCAAGGCATCTCCAGAGTCTTAAAGATTCCATCATGGATAAAAACTCAAGTTCAAAAACTCTTCTGAGAGTTAAACTCTTGTATGTATTAGAAACCTCTATAGGCTCTCTATGTATGACTCCATTCCACACACCAGAAGAGAAGGTAGAGGAGGAGGAGGAAGGAGAGGAGGAGGAAGAAGAAGAGGAAAAAGAAGAAGAAGAAAGAAGAAGAAGAAGAAGAAGAAGAAGAGGAGGAGGAGGAGGAGGAGGAGGAGGAGGAGGAGGAGGAGGAGGAGGAGGAGGAG
>JABTXL010006712.1:10588844-10670551 GCA_025134845.1 Neodon shergylaensis
AGGAGGAGGAGGAGGAGGAGGAGGAGGAGGAGGAGGAGGAGGAGGAGCTCTGCTTTGGGCCTACAACTCTCAGTCTGAGTCTGGTTCAATAGACGTTAATGCACACACCACCACCTGAATGCCAGACTGCCCTTGAAAGGTGCCCTATCAGGTGCGATTAGGCCATCATTGTTAAACTGAGCATTCCACACACTGTCGGGACAAGGACATAGTGTCCACAAGTTCCTTGACAATCTGTCACACAAATAACCCAAGACATTCTTTCTTCCAACCAAAAGTTCAGGAGTAAGCATTTACCGTTCACTTTCCTGTTAACATTTTTGTCTTCTTCTAAAAGACTCCCCAAAATTTCCCATTAAACTCTACATATAGCCATCTGGACTCTTTTATTTATTCTTTTATTAGCTCATTTCTCTAAACTTCTTCAATTCCTCCCACAAACCAATCCAATTCAATGTTCTCTTAAGAATTTTTTTATTTTAATTTTTTATTCATTTTACACACCAACCACGTTCCCCTTCCATCCCTTCCCCGCCTCCCCCTACAAGCACCACCCCCCATTCACTGCCATATATGGCCTTCCATGGGGAAACAACAGAGCCTGGCACAATGTATTGAGGCAGGGCCAAGCACCTCCCCCTTGCATCGAGGCTGAGCAAGGTATCCCACCCTAGGGAATGGACTCCAAAATGCCAACTCAGGTACCAGGGATAGATGTCCCAGTGCCAGGGGCCCCTCAAACAGACCAACCTAGACAACTGTCACCCACATGCAGAGAGGCTAGTTCAGTCTAATTGCAGGCTCCCCTGCTGTCAGTCTAGAGTCTGTGAGTTGCCAGGAGCTCAGGTCCACTGTCTCTGTGGATTTCCCCATCAAGATCTTGCTTGCACCCATTGCTCATATGATCCCTCTTCCCTCTCTTGCAGCCCTCTGAGACACATGGTCAGTTAGTTACAGAAGTGATCCTACTTCTCTATGAGAACTATGAGGATTATGGGGGTGTCTCCTTCCAGATGCACTGGGCTCACTCTGCACTGTGTCAAGATCATGAGCTTCACATGCACAAGAAGTGGAAGCTGACGATTTAACATGAAATTTCTTCCCCAAATCTCCTTGATTGCAGGTTTAGCCTCTAGCTGTTGCTGTTGCTTTAGGGTTCTAGAAACTTTAGGAGGGGGTTGCTGAAAGATGTAGGTCACAGGTCATCCTTGGGGACTGTCAACATGGTAAGCATGTTTAGATACTGAGATATGACCCTTGACATCCACAATGCTTTTAACTCACCCCACATCTGTTTATTCTTCCACGACCCACAAGCTTAACATCTATAATTTAGCTCCTAAGTGTCATCCTGCCTAAACATGCTTCATGTTTGCCTACATATGTGTATATCCTTATAACAAATCTGCCTAGACTTTTCCTATCCCCCTTTTCTGTTGATGTGGCAAGATTCTCTCCCTCTTTTCAGCAGTCAGTCTAATCTTTCTCCTTGTGACCTTATCTGAACTATAAAATCTGTAGTGATTATTGTCTAAGGTATACTCCAAAGCACTACTTCATTTCCATATTTTGAAAGACATTGTTTTCTCAGTATTTCTATCACTACCGTTTCTAGATTGTGAACGTCAACACTAGAAATGGTTTCCAGTCCCTAGTGTGGATAATAGTGTCCATATTTTCCACAACCTATGAAAATGATAAGGACCCAAAGGTCATGTAAAGTATGTTTTATAAGCTGCCAAGTGTTCTGAAAATGTATGTTATGTCATTATTAATATAATATGAAGGTTAAGTTAAATACTCCAAAATTTCTCATACGAAATGAACTGTACCTGTTTTAAAAACTGCTGAATGTGCAAACTCTGAGAGATAGAATTTATCTGAGCAGTATGAGGACAGATGAAGTTTCTTCTTCCTCTGAGAAGAGGAAAAGAGAAAGGGGAGTAAAGGGGTAGTGTCTGGGAAATACATAAAACTCTCTACTCGTGCTGTGAGCTCTCTACGCGAATCCTTCTCCCTGTGACCCACCCCGTATCTTCACTATGACCAAGCAAATAAAATAACTGAGAGGAAGACAATGAGAGCAGGCACATGGGAACTCAAAGAAATGAAGTATCTGGCATGACCCTTTGGTTGCCTTACTTTTAGTTTAAATGGCGACCATGAAGGCAATGGCCCCTGTCTGGAAATCAGCTGAACAATATTTATAAAATACTCATTTTCTGGGTGAGAAATAATTGTCCTATTAGAAACGTGGGGAACAGTTAGAAAAAGTGATTTCATTAATGCCTTAATTTCATAATGTTCTTAGTGTGGAATTCTTTACTAATAATATTTGCTGCTGGTCTCAGTTACACAAAGAGTTACAAACAATAAACAGTTTCTCCGGAGGGATTAATATTGCATAGTTTGGTGAAAAAGAATTTATTGCTTGTGTAATAGAATGTAAACAATTGAAGCTTTAAATAAAGGGCCATTACTAGAGATCCACATTACAGATGTTAATGTGGATGAGTCTTGCATAAAAATAGACGAGAAATAATTGAGATGTGACTCCTTAAACCTCGGATCTCTAATAAGAATCAAGGAAAGAAATGGTGTCAGAAAGCAGAGAAAGAGATTGGAAAGCCTATTTTGCCAGAGAGCTGTTCAACATCTGAGACCTTTCCGACAAGGAGGGAAGCAGCGCTGATGAGAGGGATGCTAGCATTTAACTCACGGAGAGTAGCGATGGCTTCAAACAGCATCATTCTCACAGATGTCCAGATCAAGTAAGTGCCCTGTTGTGGCATGCTAAAATGTCTCTGTTGATTAATTTCTTCATAATTTGAAAAGAGAAAACATTTATAGGACTGTGTTCTGGATAAAATATGGACAGGAAAGCGATCACTGCCATGGCCCCTAAAATTCCATCCCAGTCTTCAATAACATCATAAACACCCAGGCATGGTAGTGCACACATATAATCCCAGCAATAGGGAATTGTCAGTGACAGGAGTGTGAATTTTGGTCCAGCTTGACCAATATACTATGTTTCAGACAGTCGATGGTGTTTACAGAGACTTGCCTCAAAACAAACACGCAGGAGGAGAGAGAGCAAGATCAGACAGAGCAGATATAGTGACCCACTGGAGACTTGGGTTTGGGACATGGGGGGCAACCTTCACACAGAGCATGTCACTTCTGCATCTGGAATTACAAAAGACTAGAAACTCTGACAAATCTATGAAAGTATCAAGAAAGTCAACTCTGTCCATTGTCCAGGCTCAGAGGGTTTGAAGCTGCCCATCCACCTAGGATCTTACCTTATTGCTTTGCCCTAATCTATCACGTCTGACAGAGGGGCCCAAGGCTGTGAAATCTGCTAACTATTGAAGGGAATGAATAAGGGGGAAAAGGAACCAAGAGTGAAGGTAGGCTGCTACTAACTCCACACACAAAGAAAAGAAAGATGTACTTAGGTAGGGAGAGAGAGGAAAATTGATTAACATCTCAAATGAGATACAGCCCAGTTACCAAGGAAAAGCAGGGCTAGCACTTTATGACTCTTGATCATATTACTGTCACTTACCTGAAAGGACAGGGAAATTATGAGATACGTCAAATTTCCTATCTAAGGACAAAGAAAAGTAACTCATCCATACAAAAACATGTTAATGATTTAGAGTTGGCTAAGAAATAGAGTTTCACTTTTATTACCTCCAGAGTCCCCCCTTTACCATGCTAGGTAGACTATATTATAAAAGACTAGAGCATCGTTCTCTCTGGAGTTGCCAGAAGACTGGAATCCGGAATATCAGCGGTCTAACAGGCCATCCAGTAGTTATCCTTTATTCAGTAATCATTTATTGAGTGCCAACCTTGGGCTGAGCACTCTATCACAAGTTTTCACCTACATAATATAATTTATAACAGCCACATTCACCCTCCATTGTTGCAGGAGGCGAAGGCCAACTCTAATACTCCATTTTACCTAACACAGTACTCAGTGCACAAACGCAATCAGCTGTAGGGAGAGTGGAGTGACAATCACCTTCTTTTCCCAGGAAAATAAAATGAGAAGGACTAGACAACTTATCAAATAGTAAAGTGTGAGTGATGGATGGGGCTTCTAGCCATCACCATTGTGCTAATCCTTTCCTGGATTTTGTCTATGCAGCTTTACCACTGACATACCTCTTTCAAATAGCACCATAACATGTAATTGTAACCATGTCCATTTATTCTGATATCTGGTATGATAGTTTATCTCAACTGTCAACTTGATTGGGTTGAGGAAATGCCTAGGAACTCACAAAGCGCAGTTCTAAGAATATCTGTGTCAATTCCCAGGCATGATCAGCTCCTGAAGGTCCTGACATGATAGAAGTCAATGCCCTGAGGGATTCAAAATGTAATGAGACTATTGGGCATGGTGGGTGGAGGAAAGAGGTCATGGTAGATGTGTCTTCGAGGGTTAAATTGTTCCCTGGACCTACCCTTTTTTACTTTTCAGCTGCTATGAATTGAGTAACTTCCACCAATACTCCTGCCATAATGATGTTCCATCTTACACAAAGGGTTCATGAAACTATGAGCAAAAACTAAATTTCTCCTCTCTTTGGTTGCTTCCAAAATGCATTTTATCAGAGCAATAAGAAAATTACCTAACATACTTGATAAATCTTCATATGCAAACTTTATCTCTCATTTCTTGGTGGCTTATTTGACTACCCTGAGTGCAGAAGTTTGGACTTTCATCCCTCAAACTAACATGATAAAGACAAGTTTTAAAAGCATATTATTTTCTCTTTGTTTGGTTGTAGCCTCATTTCCTTCTATTCCTTCCAATTCATGTATGAATATTAATTCTTTCAAAGAATTCCTGTCAGAGGAATCTAACACAATGCAAATCTTTACAAAGTAATCATTTCAATTCTAGTATCTGTCAGTCACTCCTGAGCTAATAAACTTTCTGTCCATATTTCCTATTATCTTCTTTGAAATAAGAGTCCTCCTCCCATATCCCTAGACAATCTGTTCCATTCTCCCCTATAGAAACCAAACTTTTTGAATGCTTAAATTCAATATTTGCAATATTATTGCAAAGATTTGCATATGATCTGTACACATCCTCTCATATACATTAAACCATCTCTAAGTGACTTGTATCTCATGCAATATAAATTCTAAGTGATTTTTTTTTACTATATGGCAAGAAAATAAAGCATACACATGATCAGTACAGATGCAAGGTTTTCAAGTATTTTTGAACAATACTTGATTGAATCCACCGACATGTAAAATGGACAAGGGAGGCCAGCTGTACTCCAGTCTCCGTGGGCATGAAAAAGCCCCAGACTGGCTGCTTAGACAACAGAAATTGATTTTCTCACTGTTTTGGAGGCTGGAATTTCAAGAGCTTAGAAGTCAATAATTCCTTCCTTACAAGTAAGATTCTGGACAACCTGAAAACCAACTAGTATGTTAGATACATTAGAGAATTGGGGTCTCAGGAAAAAGTACTACTGTAAAATTAGGCATGGCTGGCTGGCTACAGCTTAACAGACCAGAAGCCGACAACAAAAGACAGTATTTCTGGGAATACTTTAAAACGACAAGTTACTAAGCTCGGTAAAAGTGGTTTGTGGGATAAAACCTCAGAGGGGCCCCAATCTAAGGATTATTGATATTTCAGCTTTACTTTCAGGAGCCCTGTCTTGAGCTCAGTGGTTACAGATTATGAGTAGGGGAATGAAGGACAGGAGGGGTTGAGGAATGTGATGAAACGTTTAGCTTAGGTGTGATGTAACACAGCATTGTTTGAAAAGAAAACAGGACTAGTCACAAACGTATTTGCAAGTTCTCTGGCATCTTAGTCACTGTTCTATTGCTGTGAGGAGATGCAACTATTAAAAGAGAAGGCACTCAATTGGGGGCTTGCTTAGTTTCAGACATTTAGTTCATTATTATCAAGGCGGGAAGCATGGTGGCAATCAGACAGACTCTGAAGCAGTAGCTGGGAACTATATCCTGAACTGTGAGCACAGAGATCGACTCAAAGCCCACCCCTGGTGATGGTAACACACTTTTTCCAACAAGGCCACATTTTCTAATCTTTCTAATCCTTCGCAATAGTGCCACTCCCTGATGAGTAAGCACTCAAATGTTTAAGTCTCTGGGGGCCCTTCTTATTCAAATCACCACACATGGCAACTGAGTCAAAGGATTCTTTAGGATTGGGGCTATACCTCTGTGGTGCTGCTCTTCCTAACTACATCTGCCCTGGATTCAACCCCCGAAACAGAGAGGAAAAGACAGAAGGAAAAAAGAATCTTTTTGTTGTTGTTGTTCTTTTTTTAAAAGTATAATTGTTATGCTAAGGAAAGAGAAAAATAGTCACATGATTTTTTTTGTTAAAATCAAAGAGGACAGAAAAATATGCAAAAGCAGAAGCAGAGTAACAGGTAGAAAGACATTGAAATAGAGGGCTGGATTGGATGCTATCCTTAACTGCTGGGACAAGAGTGTTTAGAAAGGAGGACCTTATTTTGGCTTATAGTTCAAGAGCTGTAATGCATCAGAGCAGGGAAGCCCTAAATCAGACAAAGCTTAAGGTACCAAGTCTGGAAGCAAAGAAGAACACAGAGACACAGCCAGGAAGTGGAGACACGGTCGGGAAACAAAGACAAATGCAGAGGCACAGAGAGGAAACAGAGATGAATGCAGAACAGAAAGAGGAAACAGAGATGAATACAAAGACACAGTCAGGAAGCAGAGACGATGCAGAGACACAGTCAGGAAGTACAGATGAACACAGAGATGTAGTCAGGAAGTATAGAAGAGCTCTGATGCTCAGTTTGCTCTCTCCCTTTTATTAAAAAAGGGAGACCAAAGCCCACGATGATAGACTTTCTTAGATGGCAGAAAATTGAGTATTCCAACCTTAAAATAAAATCTAGTAGATTTCATGTTAAGATTGTTATCATGCCAGAGATGGGTCTGTGGATAAAATCACCACCAATAAACCTAATGACCTGAGGGCCATCCTCAGGAACATGGTGGTAGAAGCAGGGACTCAGTTGACCCCAGCAGTCTGTCCTCTGACATCCATATTCATGCTGAAGCACACTGGTGTATACACGTGTTTCAAAAATATTGTTCTCATCAGCTCACCTTTCCTGAAGGTATTTTTCTAGTTTCTTTTAAGGTACATTTTCGATTTTGAGTGCTTTGGCAGAGTATAACTACCAATTTCTCCAGTTCACAACATCATTTAATTTCTGAACAAGTAAGGATCACAGGTTCCCAAAACTTTCCTTGGATCTGATGTGTGTTCAAACTTCTTAATCTCATGAAGCCACTGTGCCTCTCAGAGAAACCAAGCAACTAGGGGATGGAAACTGTCACTGCCTGCAGAGGGCTTGGATCAAGATGGATCCAGGTTTTGAAGCTATTACACCCTTGGAGACCCTCTATAAGAAAATGAACATGAAATTTAGAAGAAAACAATGAGCACACCAAAGGAAATTAAAAGAAAAAGTTATTCAATTCTGGCAGATACCACAACAAACATCGCAAAAATGGAGAAAAGAGCATGATATTTAATATTCTCATTAATCTTTATATATATATATATAAATCATATATATATATGAAACATTTCCCCACATTCTTGATTGCTTATATTTTGATCACATCTTTACATAGTAATTTCATTTAGACAATTTTCTATAAAGTAAGCAGGAAAAGATGAGCAATTTAGCTCTGGCTGCTCATCACATCCTTTTATTACCAACAGTTCAGAGATTTTTCTGCACCACCACTCAATACTGGTGATACCTGTGTTTTTATAATTGCCGTCCATGCTCTTTCAGGATTCTTCCAGCTTGAAGCTGCAGGACTTAAAGCATCTTAAATGTCCTCGTGTACTAATCATTTTAAATCTGCTGTTGAATGATAGCAATGTATTTACTAGATAGGTCTGTAGGGGGCACAGTCAATGGTCGAAATATTCCTTGACCTTTCCCTAGTGCTGGATGATTTGAAGTAATTGTGCATGGGAAGGACAGATAATTCAGCGAACGTAGCTCTCTAAATCAAAACTAACTATACTCTCAACCCTTTGGGGAGAGCCTTAAAATGCCAAGAGGTTATGAAGTTACAGAAGAGCAGGAACTGTGTACATGGTACCAAGGATTTCTAGGGACAGTAGGTCATTCAGAAAGTTGAAGTAGATACAACAATCATACACTGAAAACAATCTTCTACAAAGTTTACAGACCTATACCCTTGTGAGAAGCACATTGACAGACCTCTTCTCAAGACCTTGGGTGAGTGCTAAAATCTGAGCTTCACGTGAGAGTCCAGGTACTTTGCTTTGGTTGAGACTAAGCCATGTAGATGTGCGTTTCTGTGAGCCTAGGGTACCACAGGTCCTTTCCCTCTTGCTCCATTTGCCCTGGATTATTTTAATATCTTTTAATTTATCAAGACCTTCATTCTCATTTTCCTCTTTATTCATTAAGGCACACACCCTCCCTCTCCCCAATTCTTCCCTGTGGAGGAAGAAGCTTTTAAACCCTTCCCTTTCCACTTCACCTTTACTAAAGAGGATCAGTAAGTCTGTTTTGAAATGCAAACTCCTGGTTTCCAACAGAGGGAAGGTGAAAACAATGGGAATGAAAGGTCAGAGCATCCCTCAGGTGTGTCGCAAAGCTATTTGCCTGTGTTTAAACTCTGCCACTAAGAACTGACTGAAAAGTGACTGCGGGGATGCTTGAATGGGAAGGAAAGAAAACCCACAAGCCTGTGACGTGATGGGCTCCAAACCTTGGGTAGCAATGCGGACAGAAAATGAGAGACACTGTCACTGGAAGGACGAAATGGTGAGGAGGCAGAAAGGGACATCACAAATGAGGCCACGGGGCAGGTCCTGGATGATATACCAAGAAAAGTAGGAAGAAACACCCAGAAAGCAGCAAGCCACTGGGCCCTGACTCCCATCCTAAAGTCATGTGAATGGACGCAGGGAAGCACTGACATAAAATTAGACTTTGGGGGTCATTTCAATAGTTCAGGGAGCACTAAAGCATGAGTGTCTCCACTGGACAGTGACTTAGCTAACGATTTGATACAAGAATGCCCTTACATCCAAAATAAAGTAATAAGAAGCAAATCCCCACAGGCCCGTCTGTTCACGTGACTGTCAGCCCACTGCATCTGCGGGTTCAGGAGCCATTGATTCAACCAACTTCAGATTTAAAATATTTGTAAACAAATTTACATTTTTTTCTGAATATCTACAACCCCTTTTTATTCCCCCAACTAATAGAGCATGACCAAATACAACAAGAGCACTGAAGTAATTGAGAGATGAGTAGGGCAGGAGGTAGGTGCACTGGTTAGACTCAGAGTCACCATTTTGAGTAAGGGACTTGAGCTGCCTTAAGCTTAAGTTTGACAAATAGACTCGCCTTCTTCAACCTCTGTGGTTTTTTTTTAAATGCTTTTGTTGCCTTAAGCAACTCTGAATTTATATACAGAGATATAAAAGAGACTCCCCATAGATACATAATCTATAATTTATATAGTTTTGCAGCAAAATATATTTTAATAGTTGAAAGAATACTATTTAAATGTGGTGATAATATGGTTTCTTTGCCTTTCTTCACCCCAAATTTTGTGGAAAGTATGGAGACTCATATTCAAAGCAGAGCTTTATTTCCTGAAATTTTTCAGAGGCCGTCTCATGACAGCTGAAATTACTTAAAGAGTGTGATTTAAGCATATCATCTGAAAGCTACTATGCAGGTAAACTAAGTTTCCCAGTCACCAAATGCCAGGATGACCCAAATAGACCAGCGTGAACTCCTTTATGCCACCGGGCAGTTTGAATGCGGATTGAATAGAGATTCCATTTTAATTTTTAAACTGGCATTGCTCTTTTGCAAAGCCGCAGGGCCTGTGAAGAGTAGGATATACCAATCATTAAAATATTTAAATTCAGCAGCAATGATTAATAAAACATCAAATTGGAATGGTTTACAAAAAGTGCTCCCAGTATGTCCTGCCTCCACCCAGCCCTCTCATGCTCGCCAGCCCTCTTCACCTCTGCAGACGCCTTGCACTTGCACAGCTGTATGTTAAGGACTTTGGCATTTCTAAGGTTTGAAATGTGACCATCTCTCATTCTTTGAGCATTTATAATTAGCAGGGCCAGTTTGTTCTTACTTGGACCATGTATATGCCCCCAAATTTTATATGGAAAGGTTCTAAACTGGGGACATGGGACAAAGGCAATTTTCAGGCAGGCTGTTTTAAAGCTCGACCATTTTTCAAAAACATGTAGTTACTCATTTAGCATTTCCTCGCATGCACATGTATATGTACCTGCATGCATATATGCAAATTTACATGTGTGGAGACACACGTATGTGCCTGTGTAGTTTATATGCATGTGGAGGCCTAGAATTGGTGTTGGGGCTCTCCCGTGACAACTCTTCCATCTTTTTCTTTTGAGGTAGAGTATCAGTATCAAACTCAACAGTTACTGATTTGAGGAAACTCAGCACTACTTCCTGAAATATTTCACGGACTTTCATGAGCAATGGGATTACTTAAAGCGCCTGATTTGCTCATTAGCCAGCTTATTCCAGGGATCATATGTCTCTGCTGTCCATGGCTGGAAATATGGGAAGACAACCACACCATTTAGCACTTACTTGAGTTCTGAAGATATGAACAATGGTCCTCAGCTTACAAGGCTAGTGTTTTACTCACAGAGCCATCTCCCCAGCTTCCAACTTTTCAAAAGCACTGATTTAGTAGATTTTTTAAAGAGATAACACATGATCTCAATCTCTCTCTCTCTTTCACACACACACACAAACATACACACAGACACACATGTGCAGTGAGAGAGGGTACACACACACACACACACATAGAACAAGGGAAGGAGGGAAGAAGAGAGAAGGGATACATTGGGCTCAGTTTTCACTTTTACAATGCTCAGTACCAAAGAGTAGTATTGTATAAGGATCTTGAGGATCTCTCTAACCTTATATATGGGTGTGCATGTGTATGCCTGTGTACATATGCACATGTAAATGCTCTTACCCATGCATGTAGAGGCCAGTAACTGTTATTAGATGTCTTCTTCATGGCTCCCTGCCTTACTTTTGGAGATAGGGTCTTTCATTGAGCTTGGAATCCATTATTTAACTAAACTGATTTGTCAGGAAGCTCCATAGATCTACCTGTCTCCTATCCTACCAGGTAACAGGTACACGTCAACACTTATCTCCTACATGGGTGCTAGGAATCTGAACTCACGCTTGTACAGAAAACACTTTTCCTTTCCCCACTGAACCATCTCTCCAGACCCTCTGAATGGTCTTCTTATCTCCCATTTTCTCCTATTTTTACATACTCAACAACTTACCATTTTCTGGACACCAAGCTGGTTCATGAGTACTATTTGGGCTTGCAGCACAGGTTATAAACAGGACACAGGATTTAACAGGATTAGGTGACATGCTACAGTGGACAGAGGAAATATGACTCGTGTCATGGATGAATAGCACATGAACCAGAAACTGATAGAAAGAGTATTGTACCCATAGAAATAGATGGAAGGGGGATTCCTGAAGGGAGATCCACAGGGGCAATCTGAGAGAGATTGAAAAGAGAAGACACTGAGCATGTCTGGTAGTCTACTATACACTTCTGCCCCATAATTCATGATGACCAATAAAAACGCTGAAATGTTTGGCAACAGCCAGCATGGAATACTTGACCCACAGTTTGGCTATCTAAGCCTTAGAGATGTGATGTGGTCTGAAACATGCTTTAGGAGAACTTCCTTTTCAACCTTAGGACCCACAAGAATAATGGGTTTTTGATCCTACTGCACCTATTGGCTTTGTGGGAGCCTAGGCAGTTTGGATGATCACCTTACTAGACCTGGATGGAGCTGGGTGGTCCTTGGACTTCCCACAGGGCAGGGAACCCTGACTGCTCTTTGGGCTGACGAGGGAGGGGGACTTGATTGGCGGAGGGGGAGGGAAAGGGGGAGGCGGAGGTGGGGAAGAGACAGAAATCTTTAATAAAAAATAAATAAATAAATAAATAAATAAATAAAAAGATTACAGCAAAAAAAAAAAAAGAATCCCTTTAGTTACTCCTGTCAACAATCCCCCAGCCGCAGAGTTGCTGACCTTGATTGTATTGCCTATCCTTTCCAGAACGTGAACTCATCAGGAACATCATATTGAACCAACAATTTAGAGCACAAGAGGCCACGGGCTTCCAGGGAAGGTAGGAATATGGGTGTGGTAGAGAAGATAATCGAACTTCCTATCAGAGGACCAGAGTGTTTATCAAAACCCACCAGTTACTGTGCTGGCAGGCAAGTGCCAGGCCCCCTGTGACATTTCCTATAGAATGTTAAAGATGATAACCTTCTTCCTACAGCTAATGTTAGAATTAAATGCAACAAATGGTGAGTGTTTGAAAGCACTTTGCAAACAAAACAATGCACTTAATATAGAAGTTATGGTATTTTAGATGCATGGGGTTAGTCAACTTCTAGTTAGATTTCCTTCAAGTCTCTGTTCTTTGAAGGAGACTTCCATACTTTTAATCCAAATCTTGAGCTTTTTTCTTTGTTTATTTATTTAGTTTTGTTTATTTTGCGCATACATGTGGATTGCATATTCATCTTCTGGTACAGATTTGTGTGGACGTGTTTGCACGTATGTGTACGCCAGAGGACAACCTCATTCCTCAGCATTTATAGGGTGCTGCCCACCCTTCTTTTTTCAGTGGTCTGCAGTTTGCCAAGCAGACTAGGATGGCTGGGCAGTAGCCCATGGATCTACCTCCATAGCACTGGAATTAGAAGGCTGTACCATCATGTTTAGCTTTTCTGTGTGAGTTCTGCAGTTTAAATTGAAGTCCTCCTGTTTGCAAGGCAAGCACTAAACTAGTTCCTCAGGCCTTATTTTATTTCTTTCAGTATGACCTTTAGAAAGTCATCCTGCATTGGTTCACTTTAGACCCAATAGCTGAGTACCATTCGCTTCTCAATGACCTACCACTTCATCCCAAAATTGTGTCCCAATAGGGACAGTCAAAACTGGCTGTTAATATTGCAACTGAGCTCAGGAAGCAAAGGAGAAATAGGAAATAGGACAGGACTATAGAGTATTCAAGGCCTGCCTCTAGTGAGTCACTTTCTTCAGGAAGGCTGCACCTCACAAAAATTTAATATTTGTCCAAACAGTGCCAACAGCTGGGAACCACAGGTTCAAACAAATGAGCCTGTATAGGACATTGCACATTCGAATGACAATACCTGGCCTGTGCTAAATAGTTTCAAGGCTTTCAGTATTCAATAACATCAACTACTCTTTCACAATTTCTGACCAGGAAGGAATAAATCACAGGCATCTGAGTGCTACTATTATACAACTTAACTATTATACAGGATTATTATAATGCTATGTCATATTGTATATCTGTTAAATAGCTTATTGCTTTATAGAATAGAGTGTTCTTGCCTCAAACATAAACTCCTATACAACTTCTGATCCTAAAGAAGTCTCATGGTTTTCAAGTGTCTAGGACTGGTTTAATCCATGGAAAAGGTTGATTCAGCCTAGGCGTCTAGGGGCTGCTCCACTGGTAGTCACATCTTCCTGACTGCAGCAGAAAATCAAGTTAGCAGGGAGCCACCATGATCGCAGAGCTTCTTCTACCTGCAACGACGTTGGGAGGAAGAGTGGGCAGCCACCAAGACTGAGCTGTTTCTTGCAGGTGCCCTTTTAAATATGCTTCAGGTGTCCAGAATAATTGCCTCCAATAAAGGCCAAGTGCACAGTTCTGACAGGGTTGTCCTTGTGAGTTTGGGATGCTTATATACCTGTCAGAATAGATGTCTCCTTGCATTTCTAGCCTGCAACCAAGTTAACAAGCCAGTTTTTTTTTTTAAGGAAATCATTTCATATGTTGTGTTCAAATGTTGCATTTCATATGTCACATTGAGCCCCAGGGTTTTATAGATCAATTAGACTGGTTTCTTGATTGACTCCTGTAAGACTGGGGTGCAAGCTCCACCCAGATATATGCATTTTTTTGTACTTATCTTGGTAAATCTACCACTGTTTATATGATCATTCTAGGACCCAGGAGTCATCTTCTAGTTGTCTTTGTTCCAAAACATTCAAAGTAACTGGCCATTTAATCTAAAAGCCCTGTTTTCTAAAGACTTCTAATCCATGACTATGCCAGAGTGTCACTCACTGTCCATTCAGGCTGGCAGCACCTCTCATTTGAGGTAACTATAAGATTCCTTACTATCTACCACCCTTCTATGTTCTATCCTTCACCTCACCCCTTAAAACACACTATCCCCCACCAACTGATTGTAAGAAAATATAGCTTTGAGAAGTTACTATCTTATTTAAAATCATGGACTGGATCACCACTGCATTCAAAAAGCAACCCCAGCACTCCGTCCTGGCCCAGAGTTCTCTGCATTACTCTTTTTTTGCCCCACCTCCACAACCCAGATCCTATGGTGAAGTGGGATTCCCCTCTGAATGCTGTGAATACCATTGGTTAATAACGAAACTATCTTGGGCCTGTGCAAGGAATAGAGGTAGGTGGGGAAAACCAAACTGAATGCTGGGAGAAAGAAGGAGGAATCAAGGAGAAGCCATAGAGTAGCTGCTGGAGACAGATGTGCTGAAACTTTGCTAGTAGCCATAACCTTGTGGTGATGCACAGATTAATGGAAATGGGCTAAATTAAGATGTAAGAGTTATCCAATAAGAAGCTAGAGCTAATGGGCCAAGCAGTGATTTAAATAATATAGTTTCTGTGAAATTATTTCAGGTCTAAGCAGCTGAGCAGCCAGGAACCAACAAGCAGCCTCCTTGCAACCCTATGTAAGCTATTGATGGCGTTCCCAATTCAAGTCGCATTGTTCTGAACTCTGTTCCCCAATAGACTGTCTTCGTTTAACACACTGTTCCAGGATACTGAAGTTAAGCAGCAGGCTCTGAAAATGACATTCAAGATAATAATGCTCAGCTGGAGGAAAACAAACTATCTAAAGAAAACCTTTAAAGGCCCATTAGACTGAAGACTTCCACCCCGTACTTCTGACAATGACGCTCTGTCTTATTCTGCACTGCATACTGAGTGAAACCGCAGTTCATTTTCTGCTTCTCCAGTACCCAGCACTGCAGACCAAAGCCAATTTGTAATAATGATGTACTTTGGAACTTAAAATGGACAGGTTGTACCATTAGGCATTTTCAAAGCCATACAATTCATACCCCCATAGCTTTCACCTTATCCTGAGAACAAGGCTGCTGAACCATGAGCCCCAACCATTGATAAAATCTTTCCCTCACACACACTGGCAGAAGAGATGGAGATAGAAGCTCGCTGAAATGGGAGAAGGGGTTTGTCATCTAAAAGCTTGACTGAGGTGAAATAGTAGATACTTTCCTCTTCATTTATGAGTGAGTGAGAGAGAGAGAGAGAGAGAGAGAGAGAGAGAGAGAGAAGAAAGAAGATAGGATCTGTTGGCTCTTGGGGCAAGTGCTTTTGGAACCAGGATAATAAAATATAGAGAAAGATCACTTCCTGACCTTGTTGTTTGGCAACCACAAATGTGAAAGCATGAGATGCAGAAGTTTTCAAAGCATCTTCTTTTGTACAAGTCCTCAATATGGACTTGACAGACCAGCTGAGAGAAAACTGTCAGAGCTCCAGAAATGTGGGGAAAGTGTTCACCAAGTATCTTTGCAATCAGTCGACCAATAGAGTAAATCGATCTTGGAAACACACAGCAGTGTTGTTTCCGAAACATGTCCTTGCTAAAGAAACACTCCTCATATTTCTAACGTCCATCTTTAGGGGGCTGAAGCTCACTGAAGCCGGCAGGAGAGCCCACCCAATATGTTAGCACACAGTACAACTGAACGATGCTGTGTTTGAGAACCCTTGCACCCACCTATGTTTTAGAACCAGGGATGAACACCTGCCCAAGACAAGCTGGAATACACTCCTACACACCCCAGACACAAAGTTCTGCTAGGTTTGTTTTCTTCCTTCGACCTGTCATACATCTAGCTTGATATCTCCAGCTCTGATTTTACTTTTCCAACGGACTTTTTCCTTGTGCTAAGAAATGTCTTGCTGAAATGGTAACTAGCAAATGGAGATGCCTATCTCTTATATGACAGATGACATGAAGCCTTTAGTGGCATGTCTGACCCAAACTTAGACCTCACATGATTACAAAGCATGGTTTCTGATATTGTCTAATGCCTATAATATTTACTAACCTGGGTTTGGAGACCTGAGAGTTATTCATTCAGAAACTATCTGTTTTATATACTGTTCATCATCTATAGTATAATTCTGTACTTAATTGTGATTGTTATTTCCTATTATCCTTAGAAAGACTAGCATTTCCCACTCTCCTGTGGTCCTAAAGATGTCTTTCTCAGGGTTCATATTATCAGTATCAATAAATTACATGTTAGACATTCAACAACTTCCTAATTCATTTATATTCAAATGAATGGGCTTCTCATGCCTCAAAATTCTCCAGTGTAGGTCATGGCTATCTTTAGTTTTATGTACAGTTCTAATCATCACCCTAGATACAAAGAGAAGAGAGGCATTTAAGATGAGAAGGGTGGAGAGTCCAGTTGAACCCCTTCTCTTCTCAAACTGCTTCGTCTCTGAACACCCTTCTCTTGCCAGGCCACTTATTCCTAGGACCTGAGTTATACTCAACACCATAGCAAGTGCCAAGTCCAGGTGGCCTGTGTAGGAGTCCCCACCCACTTGCTAATCAACACATTTTTCAAAGTCAGTCTATGCAAAACTAAGCTCATCTACATCTTGACTTTCAGACTTCCTGTGCAGGGTAGCTCAGTTAATGATATGATAATCGAGTCCATCCCCTAAACCAGAAGGAGTACGAAAAGCAGTAATGAGTGACCTTTGGATGATTCTTCTCACTCATCTCACACTTAGTCATTCCAAATCTGGCAGTCTCTCCCTTTGATATTTCTTATATCGTGCCTCTCTATTTCTGCTTCTGTGCTGTAATTCAAGCCGCCACCATCTTGTACTGTCTGACAATGATCTCTCTTCCCTTACTCTGGCCATTCCCAATTCAGTTTTCACACTGAACTTGAAATGAAATTTATGCCCTGGCAATGGTAAAGCATGCGTGGGCCGCCTGTATATGGCGGTACTGTTGAACTTGTCCATATTTGGTTTCATGGTCCAAGTTGATAAGGATGACTGACCAGGTCTCTTCCTCAAGAGGGCACCAAATCTCATTATAGATGGTTGTGAGTCACCATGGGGTTGCTGGGAATTGAACTCAGGACCTTTGGAAGAGCAGACAGTGCTCTTAACCTCTGAGCCATCTCTCCAGCCTGACAATGGTTACTCTTTCCTTACTTTGACCATTTCAGATTAAGTCTTCACACTTACCTAGTACAGTCTCTCTAAACAGAAGATAAAACATGCCCTTCTCGACTTTAAAATCTGATTCTCCCGTTGCTATCCAAGGATTTGGTTTCTTCTTTCTCATCAGCCCCAAATCATCACCAGCAACTCTTTAAATCTGTGTTCCAAATACACTGGATAGCTTATTTGCTACAATGCAGCCTTCCTTTACTTAGTACAAATATGCAGATACTCTCTTTACTCAGAAGGCATTCCCTTACTGTCCTCTGCCTCATTCGGGCAACAACTACTGCATGACTAATGCAACTGGTCTCTATTTCATCTGTAAAATGGGGTTAATAATAGTGCCTAGCTCTAAGGTAATTCATAAGTTAACATACATAACACATAAGACAATAACATATGTAATGGTTATCCAATAAGCTAACTAATATTGTTACTATCATTGACTTTTATAGTTCAAGTTCCATTTTCTACTATACTACCCACTGGCTTTCCAAAAGGATGTGTATGTGTACATTTTATTTATTGTTTTATTCAGTGTTTATGTCAATGTGCAATTATTATTCTCCTATTATACTTAGAAAAATTAGTCCTTTCCAATCTCCCACAATGATCCTAAATTATTTGAGTACATTAGTCCAAAAGTAGGTATAACCTGCCCTTACCTCCATATAGAAAAAATTTTTAATAGGTAGGTTCTCTTCTGTACCTGTATACTGGGGAATTCTATTATTTATGGCCTTTGCTGAGTCATCAGTATTTTCTGTCCATTTTCTCCTCTCTCTTATTTCTAAACAGAGATTACCAACAGTTTTTCATATAAATGATTTACCTTTTGGCTAGGCAGATATTTTTATTTCCATCTCAGAAGAGACAAAAGAATATGCCCAAAATAAGAGAGATACAGGAGTTCCCCAGTTGTAAATTTGTGATACCCCTAATCCTAGACCAATGTCCTAGATTTTGTCTAGTAAACTAGCTTTATCTGCTTGGTACCAAGCGTCCTATCTGAGCTATGCTTTCAGTGGGCAATTTTTTCCCTAGGCTCTGTGTTCAATTGGTCAGAAGGAGCTAATGCTGAACCGAACAGCTGTAGAAAACAGAGTTCACTCAGAAAGATTCCCTTTCACAGCTGCATGTGGCATTGAGGCCCCAGCCTAAACTCTCAAACATCTGCCCCAGTATCAAGAGGAGGACTGGTATTGCAGGGATGTATAATTCCTGAAAACACAAAATGTACTAGGATTTCACACCTATCGCTTACTGCAAACTCATTTTGTGCCAGAAACTGCATAAAAGATTTTCATATATTACATTTTTCGTCTTCACAGATCCTTTAGTCTTTACCACAATTTAACCTTGAGAAAACCAAAAGAAGTAATTTCTTTAAGGTCATAGTAACAGAGCTGAATGAGGACTCCATTTCTCACCTGACACTCCAGAGCCCACGTCTTCACGCACACTGTGACCTTTTCAGCACGGGCGCTGCAAAATAGGTAGGTACAAAGCAATCTAGGACGTTGTCCTTTCTTTTCTCTCAAATTCTTTGGATAAACTTGGAAAAACATTGCCCATTCAAGTTTGGGTATGACAAAGAGATTCCAGTAGGTGACACTGAAGATACCACTACATCTGGAATGTCGCTCAAATAACCCAGTCTTGCTGTCTCTGCCACTCCTCTTCTTAGGTTCTACACCTAAACCCTCCCAGTCTCCTAGTCGCCTGTGACCTGGAAAACCACCTGTTCATCTTGCTGTGTGTGCTTTCGGATGCTCACCCTTCCCCATTGCTTTCTTATGGTCCCACATCCCTACATCTCTGACAGCCCGATCCTGGAAACAGACTGGCAAATTTCTGCATCACTTAACTGAGCCACTCACTGTAAAGGGCTTTGGAGTAGATTAGCTCTGATGTAACTTTGAGCTCTGACACATTATCATTAATAAAGTTCTTCCTAAATTCTCACCAGAGATGACTTCGCCAGAGAGCATTTGAGACGGGTAGCTCATCTCCCAGCCCCTGCTGTGTCAGCACTGGCATGTCACCTGCTCATGGGTGAAAGACTCATACTTTAACCCAGCAGGATTCCTTCTTATTTTTCCTACTACCAAAAATAAAAGGTCTGGTCATTATACATTCAGAAAATAGTATTTCTTGAGTGAATGCTGCCCAGAAACAAAACATGGAATATAAAATATGAGGGGGGAGGAATTGATTTGGAGCAGCTCTATTTTTATATGATTGTATTTAATCAATTTGATCTACTCATTATTGCACATTCAATCCAAGGTTTTCATGACCAAAAGGGGGAAACTGCTGGAAAGGATTAATTTCCCCTTGTTCTACTAATGGAATGATTTTCTACTTGTCATTCTGAATGTCTTAAAAGAGCCAGCATTTCCCAACCACAGCCAAGTGGAAACAAATTGCTTGGGGTGTGTGGGTGTAAAGACATCCACCATCTTCCTGGCACCCGAATCCTCACACCTTACTCTAAATGTCAACTTCATTCTGAGCTTCATATCTCCCCAAATTAGGAGGTCTGGCATCTCTCCAGAAGCATCTTCCCAGATTCCGGAGACAGGAATATACCTATACCTCCAGATGTCTTTTGAGCAGGAGCAACAATGATAATGGTACTGTCATCTACCCAGCTACTGAATGTGTTCTGGTGATGTCATCTTTCTTGTCTAAATGGCTCCAGAATGAGAGCAACAATAACACACTTACGGACCTGCTTAGAAACCAAACAAGCCCATGGAGATGCCTATACTTTACAGCCAGAAGGCAGGATGTGACTTGGGACTCATGTTTTCTAACTGTAGTGCCTAAGTCATCATTTGTCACCTCTCTGTATCACTGAAGGCAACTCCTTTAAACTCTCCAACCCACATATTTCTTATCAACTGACTGGAATAATAATTGCACCTACCACGCAGGCAGTTATGAGGATAAAATTGCATAGAGCTATTTGGTGCCCAGCACAGAGCAAATGGTCAATAGATATCAGTTATTGTTAATTCTAGCATGCAATTGGGTAACGGGCACTTAGGGTCAATGGGCCATCATGATTTTGGCTAGTGTTTGTGTATCCTGTGTGTGTATTATATGGCAAGGAGGTGAGAAAAGGAGAGAGGAAAAAAGAAAATAATTATTTCCTTGGATGGATAAAAGGGAAAATACTAAGAGTAATATGGTCTTAATTCATGTGTTTTACAAAGACAGAGAAAATTTGGCCTATTTATAATGAGGTGCTCTGCCATTTCCCTATCCCCAGTCTTGTCCTTCTCTGTCTTATCACTTAATAGGTTTTGGTTTTCCCCCCTCCCCCCATCTTTTTTTAAAAGAGTCAACTGAGGAAATTTTAGATGGAGACTCATTGTGAGTCTTTAAGAGTGCATCAGGTCATAAAAACAGAATGGTTCTATCTATATGGAAATGTAGATTTCAAATATATCCATCCTAATAATCAAATTATAAGGCAAATGTTCTTCTAATAGGAAGCTAATAAAAGTTGATTCTTAAAGCTGCCTGGAGCTGTAAGCAATAAGGAACAGATTTATATTATGAAGCTTTTCTGTTTTGTTCTCCTTCCTCCCCCCACCCCTGACTTTCATGGCCTGTTCTAATAACTAGATGGCCCAAGCTTCAGTTAGCAGGAAATAGATTTTAAAAAATCAACATTTTAATTGAAAACTGTACACACATACACACATACACAGAGGTGCACATACGCACACAAAGAGAAAGAGAGATAGAGGGGTGAGGGAGAAAGAGGGGATGTGCACATGCACAAAGAAAACACAACATGTGCAAAGAGAAAGAAACACACACACAAAAAGAGAAACACTCAATATACACACATACACACAGAGAGAAATGCAAACACAGAAGAAAGACTGAGAGAGAGGGAAACACGGGTTATACACAGAGAGTACGAAACACACACGCACACACACACACACACACATGTTTGTTTACATAACAGTTTGCCTAAAGACTCTGAATTTTTACTCCCCTTTGAACTGGATTCTCCTCTTCTGTTCAATGCACAAATACTCCCTGTGGGGTTATCGATTAGCCATTGAAGCTGCTTTGGATAATAAGGAGACTGTTAACAGTACACAGAAAAGCAAATTTGGCATAACCAACCTTTATGTAATACACAGGAAGGGGAAAGCAGATGATTTCCAAGTTCTTAATTTTCCAGATGCTCCCCTCGAAATGTAGTCATTTAAACATTATGTATCATAAGGATCTGTGTTATTGCTGCAGACAGAGCAGGAGGTAAAGGTGAGGAGAAGGAAACCAGATGAAAATTGGTACTATCTGAGGGCTGCAGAATGACACAGCAACTCCTCCAGCTAAGAGCAGACACAGATTTCTCCACTGTTTACCATCATAATGACCAGCAAGACACAATAGCTTAAGTACAATGGCAATTCTGCTGCCATAAGCAAACCCAGGCTGTTGCCCATGCACGCAGTGAGGGTTCCCTGTATGTAGCTGAGGTAAGGGCTTTTCTCATAGTTGTTTGTCCTGTGACAAAATTCCTCATGGTCAAGAAAGGGAAATACCAGAGGATCCCCAAGGGTAGAGTCCCTGACTGTGTACTCTAGCTGATGGTGGACATTTGACAGAGGAATCAGGAACTTAAGCAATGACATTCAAAATGGGTTGGATATAAAGTGACCATTTGCTTCACCCAAATAAAATACTGTCCCAGGAAACATTTTAGACTATCAAATATTAACTAGATACATTAGTTGGCTTTGGTGTGATGTTTCCATACAAATCTACAATATGCAGGTATCAATTCCAGCCTCTTTCTCCAACCCTTTCCTTGCTGTGCATCCTTCTCAATCCTTACTTTTGAACTGATTTTCTCAGCCTCCAAACATGAGAGAGTATGAGACACTTATGTCTAGCTTATCACAATGTCCTGTTACATCTATTTTAGTGAAAATGACAAGACTCTATTCTTCTTTGTGTATACTCCACTATACATACACACTTTGAACTTTGGTGTTGTCTTTGAGACAAGGTCTTGCTGAATAATCCTCTATTTTCTAAGCGCTGGAATTACAGGTATGTGTCACCATGTCCAGAAAATGCCATATGTATTTTTAGTTACTTTGCTGCTGATTGGGACTTGAACTGACTCTATATGTTAGCTATTGTGGTATGGGATTTTTCTGGTTTTCTTGTTTATTTGCTTTGTTCTGTTTTTTTGTTTTGTTTTGTTTGATTTCTGTTGCTACTTTCAATTTCACACCGAGTCCACAACTCTTTAGATTGCCCAGAAGTTCAAACATTTCTTGTATCTTATACTTGGCTAGAGAGTCACACATTTGTGTTGTCTCTGTGTTTAGAATTTCACTTCGGGACCATGGGAGAGAATGGTTGTCGCTAAAGACTTTAGAACACATTTTTGAGAAGCCATGCTTTCTCTTCAAATCTACTGATGGGTGAGTCAGAATCAGTGGTGTGTGCTTGAGTAAAGATGAAGACATCGATGTCAGAGCTTAGAGCAAGAAGCCATGTGAGATCTGAAGGCAAGTCTGGCTTTTGAATGGCAGCCACTTACCGAGTGGAGCTATGGGGTATTTGAAATATGGCTTGTTTCCACTAAGATATGCTGTGGTAGACATAAGCATATACCAGGTTTTGAAAAAATAAAGTATTATTTATAATTGTATGCTTATATGTGATAAAAAATAAATATTATTTGTGGTATGTTACGGTTGGTTTTAATGTCAATTTACCATAATTGAGAATTACCTGAGTACAGAGCCTCAACTGAAAAGCATCCTGATTATCTTGAACAACGTAGGAGGATCCAACACCAGATAGAAAGGGTGTGACAGAAGGAAGATGGAGAACGTTTTGCTTGCCTGACTTTTTGTCTTGCCATCACCTAGGTGTCCTCTAGTGAAATAGTGTTGTCAGGCTTCCATGAATGACTAAGAACTAGGAGCACCACAGAAACCTGCCATGTTTTAGGTGCCAGAGTAGGGTTGCTGAGGTTACTATCTTCAAGGACTGAGCAAACTACCTGGATTTCAGCTTCTTGAGGATGCTTCAGCTATTGTTACGAAACCTGAACTAATTCTCTCTCTCTCCCTTCCTCTCTCTCTCTCTCTCTCTCTCTCTCTCTCTCTCTCACACACACACACACACACACACACACACACACACACATCCCATTGGTTCTGTTCCTCTCAAGAACCCTAATACAGGGTAAACTAGACTTACTATACTTTTAAATTTTCCCCATCTTTAAAGTGGAACTACTAGAAAACTCAGTTCTTTTCTGGCTGGCATAATGTTTCTATAGGCAATATTGTCTTTAAAACAGCCATAACCACCTCTAGATGCCTACACTCATTAGCACTTGTCAGAATTCTCTAGAAGAGTTGAAGACTTCATTGGTTACTTCTGTTATCACTGTGAGAAAATGCATGATGAGAGAAGCTTAAGGAAAGAGGGTTTATTGTGACTCATGGTTCAAGGGAAATCCATCCTGTAAGGGAAGGAGTGATTGCAGGTTCTTGAGGCAGCTGCTTACATTCTGCCTCCAGCCAGGAAGAAGAAAGTGATGAAAGCTGGTATTCGGCCTGCTTTCCCCTTTTGAGGTTACCAGTCCATGGAAACCGCCACTCACATAAGATGGGCCTTCTAACTCCAGTGAACCTAATCTACAAAACCCCGCTCAGTAATGGCTAGATATGTGTCTCCTAGTTGACGTAAGTGCCAACCACCACAGAGGCTGATGTTCAACACCACACCTTAGAGGTTTTATGAGCTGAACTCTGTTCCTCCGGGAATTGATTGTGGGCATCGTCTTAACCTTGAGGACCTCAGGTTGTGCCTGTATGCGGAAACAGGCCTATAAAGGGGTAGTTAAGGCCAAGTGTAGTCATGTGGGTAACTCCTAATTCAATCTGACTGGTGTGCAAGAAAGGGGCATTATATGGAGTGTGTGCCTTTGAAAAAAAGGTTATATGAAGACCCACAGACTTAGAAGAGAGCATTAGCAGAAACTAGCCTTGATGATACCTTGATGTTGGGTGTCCGGTTTCTACCTGTTGTATTTTGCTATGGCAATCTGTTTAGACCCATGGAAAAGCTTATAGATCATGGGGGTACGTAATAAATCATATAGTCAGCCTTTCATACCCAGTGCTTCAGGGATGACAGTTTTCCTTTAGTGATGGATCATTTTTTAATTGTGTATATGTGCAAGTGTGAAAGATTTTCATTATTCCCTAGATACTGCAGTAAAACAACTACTCCCTCAGCATTTACATTGTTTCAGGTACTAAAAGCAATCTAGTGATGATTTAAAGACCATGGAGGGGTGTACATGAGTTATAAGCAAGGACTATTTCGTTTTATAGGAGAGACATAAATGTCTGCAGATTATAGCAGTTGCAGGCAGAAGTAGGGATTCTGAACCCAATGCTCAAGTATACTGAAGACATCTACTTATGGCTATCATTACATAGCATGAATTCTGATATACTTAAGGTCTTTTTCAACTTTAAAATATATACTATAATTAGTATACATGTCCCAAGAAATGAATGGACTCTACTGAACTGATTAAAAGAAATAATAACAGAATCATAAAGTACAATGATAATTGAATTACCATACTACACACACCATCTTTATTTCTATGCGTTCTCTGAATACAAATGGAAAGAGACCACAGATCCCAACTCATTTTTGATCTTCACAGACCGACAACCCTGATGGAAATAAAAGTACTGAACTTCCAATCAGATGATGGACATTGACACTGAGTCTATCCACACTTCACTGATGACCCAAAACACTCAGTTAGCTGCCATCAGACTCCCTTCTTCCAATACAGACCTGAGAGGATCGCTGCATAATGACTGGGGGTGATTTGTAGACTACAGTTTTACTTAAAAGCGTGGTGCTGTGTGCGTGAGCTGAAAGCTGCTGTCACACCAAATTTCCATCTACCCTCTTTCTCATATGTTCAGAGATTTTCCAGTCTGCCCAATAGCTGCCCCTCTCCTTGAAAATCTTTCCTGAGCCCTGGAAGAAGCCATGTCACCCTAGATGAACTTAACCTTCCTGTGGTCTCCAACCCCTTAGAGATATAAAACAGGCAACAATATCTACCAAAACAAGTAAACGAAAACCCAACACACTGGTGATTAAAAACAATACTGTGCGAATTAAACATTAGTCACTACTGCAGCAACATAATCCTTGAAGAATATAGTGAGTATTTTCCTTATTTATAGGATAAATTATGAACTCTCTTATGGTAGCTTGTATTTCTGTTCTCCAAACTGAGAAAACATTGTAACTATTCACTGAAGGTTTATGCATGCACCAGACCTTCTTCATATATTAACTCACTCTCCTTTGCCCAACCCTATGCAATGTCTATGACCATTTTCATTTCATCAGTTGAAAAAAAATGCATGATCTACAGACAGTCACAAAATCAGGAATAAATACTTTGCACATGAGCAAAACAGGATTTAAGTCCTAAGCCCATGCCTCCAGGTCCTGATCACACTTAATCAGCCCTTGCCTGTGGCGCTGTCTACCTCTGTGTTCTGTAGCTGGCACAATATACATTTCCATTTACTCCTCAGTTAATTAATAGGACACTTCTCCAAGGAAATTTAGGGCTTTAATCAAATGCACAAAACCCCATAAAAACAATGTAATTGTCCCATTGTTGGTTGTGGTGGATTAAGCTGACCTGTCTTTCTCTCATTTGTTGCTGTTTCTTTTTCACGAAGGAGAATACATAACAGGAATATATTGTAGGTAGATGTCCCATTCCTCCAACTTATTATTCTGAGTGAAAATATTGAGTGACATAATGCATCACAAGACTGCCATGACTGAGGATGGAATAATACATCAAAAAAAGCACGGCTCTTAGAGAAACTTCCAACCAAGTCTTATCTAATGATGGATTCTCTTATTGGGATAACATTATTAATACTAAGGGAGGAGAAATGCTTACTGGCAGAATGTGTTCCTAAACAATTGTAAAGCATGTTTCAAATTTGAAATACCACAGAACTGAGATATCCTTTGATAATGAAAGAACCTACAGAGGTCTCATTTAGCATACAGTTTCTGAACTTAAAGACTTCAGTGCGGATGGGAAAGAGAAGCAGAAAATGTGGCCTATGAAAGGAAAAAGGCAGAAAAGGGCTTAGAATAGTGTATCAAGGAGCTTAGCCTTCACTAAGGGACAACAGAGTCACTACAGATTTCTACGGATAAGAACGGCATCAAAATGGCACATAATTCTAGACGGAGCAGCTGAGATTAAAAGAAAAATGTGAAGCAATGTTAGCAGCAGAAGGATAAAGGGATTTAAGGAAAATATATGGAACGAAGGATCAGCCGGATAGAACAGCCATCTGGATTACATCATAAAGTGTGAGACATCAGGTAGAAGCCAAAGAGGTAGATTTGAAAGGAAAGAAAACAACATGTCTCTTTTGGGACAAAGAATGAGACTGATGGGGGAGAAAGGCAGCTGGTGTCGAGTTCCTGATATGGTACCACTCTGTTCCTGGAATAAGCAATAATAAGCCCTCCAGCCTGTGATTTGGTGAGTTATTTGGGACATGACTGTCACCTGTTCCATGCATGCTGTCGATAACACTAGGGCCAATGAAGGGTCAAAAATAAATCGCATATTACTTGGTTGTTGATTCTATTCTTGTGTTGTTTCTTTATTTGATAAAGACTTGCTCTATCCCTGAAGGAAATCCTGATGCCGAGAACTTTAAATGCCTATGCAGTCTCTAGAGACAGTGAATGGGCGCGAACTCCTTGTAGGTAATAACTGGCGCTTGATTCATTATTTGGTTGACTAACTTCCCTAAGTCTCCCCCACCCCACCTCTTCCAATTTTTTATCCCATCAGCCTATCCTTGATCCCCCACATGCCTGTCCTTCAGCAGAGCAGAATTAGTAGATGTGTCGAACTAAATTGCTTTTCACTTTCTTCTCTGTAGTGGTCTTTGTAGTGGTTTTTGTTATCGCTCTTTGCAAATTGTTCTACACAATCAAGGAAAACTCCTTGGACATTCCAAATTTTCCCACCACCTCTTCTGCAAATGAAGCTGTAGGTTGATGGTGTCTGCCGAGTATGAATTTGTCCCCAAGCGCTAACCTCTTTGAAAGAAAATAGACTGTAACACATAGGGACCAGTGCACAGAATGTAAGTCTGTCCGCCTGTAAATGAATGGAGAGGGGATAGGGAGAAAATCTGGGAAAACACAGGAAAGAGCAGCCCAGACATTTTCCTGCATGACTTAAATGTCTCTAAATGCTAATTTCTCAGAATGCATCAATCCTGGACCAATTTGATTTAATCTCTGCTGAAATAAAAGATGTGGTTTAGGTTCCCCTCCAAAGTTACAGAACATGGCCATCTTAAAGTTCAAATAAAACAAGTTTTGGCAGCACACATGTCCTTCCCCACTGCTCGTCCCTGCCTGTGAGGCAGCATTACATAATGGGAATTCTCAAAGGAACTCAAATCCTCATCTGACTACCAAAGTCTGCTACTGGAGTCTGTGCTTCTCTGAGGCTTGGTTTCCTTGGTGGTTAAAATGAAGATGTTCCTGAAGAACTGGTTACCCGTTATGCTTTAAGTTCCAATCATCTCTCACTCACAGGCTCGTGTGTTAGAAATTTGATCCCCAGCAGGTTTGGGGACATTACAAAAATGTTAGATGGGGTCATTGTCAATCTCCCTATTGAATGTTCTGCCTCGACCCCAGCCCTTGCCTCCTTTTCTGTTCCCTCTCTGTCATGATGTAATATGATTCTTGATGTTCTCCTTGGACCTCAGTCCTTGTCTCCTTCTCTGTTTCCTCTCTGTCATGTTGTAATGTCACTCTTGAATATTCTCCTTGGACCCAAGCTCTTCCTTCTTCTCTGCTCACTCTTTGTCATGACATAATATTCCTCTTTTATTACATGCCAATGGCTATGATGCTCTACTTGAGTTAATGGACTGAACACTCTGAAGCTATGAATCCAAACAAAGCCTCCTTTCTTTAAATTATTTATTTTGGATATTTTTGCACAGTGTTGAGAAGCAAGTAACACAGTTTCTAACCTATATTATATCTAGTATGAGTCTGACATATTGTAGACACAGTATAACTTTAAACTATTATTATTATTAACTGGAAGTCTGAGCAATAACCAAGCAATATCCTCCTTTCCCTCTCCCTCCTTTCCCCTTTCTCTACTCTAAGTAAACTATATATAGAACAATGAAACCTACTTAGTGTGGAAGGAATAGGTTCTTCCTCCCATTTTCCTCTTAGTATCCTTGCTGAAACTGATTTGGCTCTAGTTTTCTCTCAGAAACATCATTCCTTAGGAGTTATTGACTCTCCTTCTTTTCTTTCATGATTTTCCTTTGAATACAGACTCAAAAGCCATCCTTGGGTCCTACCAGCAATAGGCTAAATCTTACCATGGCTTCTTGTCAGTCCTGGCTACTTGCTCATCCCTGGATGATTAATTTGTATCAGTTTTCCATTTTGTTCATAAGCAGCCACCAGTAGTAAGGCCTTTCTTAGTAATAAATAAGAGGCTGGAAACATGGCTTATTGCTCTTATAGAGGACCAGCACCCAAACTGTACAGTTCACAACTGCTTATAACTCCAACTCCAAAGAATCTGATGCCCTCAGGCACCTTCAAGAATGTACACATAGAAACACACAGAGACACAAAAATATAAAATTAAAAAGGACACAACAGACAAGCAAATTTACATGGTTAGTAACAATTACAATGTTATGTGACAAAAGAATCATTGTCAACTTCTTGCCAGAAAAGTGGCAGTTTTCAGACCTAGACAGTCAAGCACAGGAAGGTGAGACAAGGCTATTCACCATCAGGCTCAAACCTGTACTACCAATGGAGTAGCCTGAAGATATATTTGGTTTTTCTCCCACAATCTTGGCCTCTGGACAGGTCTTCAAAAAAATCAACAAACAAAACCTTGATCTGTGTACTAGCTAAGTTTATGTCAACTTGATACAAGCCAGAGTCATCTGAAAGGAATGAACCTCAATTGAGAAAAATGCCTTTATAAACTCCAGTTTTAAGTCATTTTTATTGATTAGTGATTGATTGGGGAGAATCCAGCCCAGTGTTGATGGTGCCATCCCCAGGCTAGTGATCCTGGGTTCTATAAGAAAGCAGGATGAGGAAGTCATGATGAGCAAGTCAGGAAGCAGCACCCCTCCATGGCCTCTGCATCAGCTCCTGCTTTCAGGACCCTGCTCTGCTTGAGCTCCTGCCCTAGCTTCATCCAGTGATGGACTAGGATGTGGAAGTGTAAGCCAAATAAACCCTTTTCTCCCCAACTTGCTTGCCTTCATGGTGTTTCATCATCATAATAATAGCAACCCGAACTAGGACAACTTGCTTTCAACTTTTAAAACAGAAAATAAACAAAAATCAGTAGATTTTTCTTTTAAAAAAATACAATCTTTTAATCTCTTTAAAAATACTAGACACTAGATGCACCACCAGCAGCATTGGGCTTTTTTCCCTCAGGACAACTCTGCACTGTGACTGAGGGGACCCATGCCCTTCAGACTGGAGGCGAGAGTGGCTTCCAGTTGGCCGCAGTCCTCCCCACTCCCTTATAATGTATTTCCTTAGACTTCACTCTTCAGTCGCCAGCCTGGCACTGTGGCCATTCAATTCTGCCCCTATCGTTAAGCATTGCTCCTAAGGGACAGTGTGTCTTGCTTTATCGTAGGGGTCTCTGAAGGTGGGTGGTTTCCATCTCCTCATCTGAACCCTGTGAATCCTTTTTACTGGGTCACTGAGATACACCCAGACCTTGATCATCCAGGTTAGCACGAGATAGCATCTGACGGGAGGTATACTCATGCGGTCTGTCCTCACGTGCCCTGTGCATCCCATCCTACCTACCTACCTCCAAGCCTCAGTCCCTTGAGGGCTATTTCCCTGCTCTGCAAGACTAGCTGGCCTGAGTCCTCAAGTTGCTGGCTTGCACAGCAAGGCTTCTCTTCTCATCATCACTAAGGGTCTCCAGTGCTGTACTCACTGTGGAGAAGAGAGCACGGGACTATGGACAGAAGAGCGCTGAGCAGTGTTCCCTGCACAGTACAAGATGAGAAAACTTTGAAAAGCCCCCTGGACTTTGTGTATCGGGGATATTTTGTGAGGAACTTGACAGAAACCTGTAAAATACATTTCATAGAAAGGCGAGGGTGAAAAGGGCAAAACAAGCTGCTAGCCTGACAAGGGGAAAAGGGGGAAGTGTCCAGTGAAATACTGAGACCGAAAGCCCTATGGCAAACAGCTGTTCTGACCTTTGTCCCTCCCTAGACGACAAGCGACGTCTCCTCCTCCTTCATTTCAGGGTTTGTCCTGGTGATGGATGACTTGCTATTTGCTAGGGACACTGCTGAAATGCCCAACATATAAAAATGGGGTTTACATAGCACTTCCCTACAGAAAAAGTATGTGCTTGTAAAAAAGCCAGAGAGAGACCTGCCCCCTTGATTCTCCTTAGCAGATTGAGGAAAGAAACATTGACGATTATTTGCAGATACATTTGCAGGTCTTGGGTAAGAACGCACTTGGAGAAAGACTATCATTGGGGTGCTTTCTTGTCTGTCATAGCTGCTCTAAGACCATAAGCTTTTTAAGTAATAAGTTTTTGAAAACCAAAAATTTTAGATAGAATTTTGCATAAGCAAATCATTTGTGTGCACAAAACTCTATATTTTTCCCCCATGCAAACAGCATTTTCACATGCAAATTGGGCTGTTAGGGCTTTAGCTAATTGAGCAGCGGGTGTAATTCAATGAGTCTTGCAAACACAAGTGGGAAGCGATAGTGGTACAGTACCAGAGAATGCTGGATCGAGTGGATGGCAGACGGCACTACCACTGTGCCTTGTCCCTACAACTGGATGGCTTGGTTGCTTTAAGATTCTACAGCTCTCTTAAAAGGCAGAGTGGACCAACTGTGGAAGGTGAGTACATTTTCAAGTGAATTACTGGTTGTTTGACCACCGGAACAGCCCTCACCATCAACTAAGCTTACTTCAGCCTCAGACTTTCACTTAGAGCCCAAATTAGCACTTCAAAGTAGCTCGGAAGAAATGGTCCAACAGGATGCTGGCTGAGGGCTTGTGAGTGCTCCTGCCTGGCTGCCAATCTCAAAACTGCTTGAAATGACAACTCAGTCAAGTTGGACAGTTGAAGAAAGTGTCATAAGGTGTCTACAAGGGAGTGGGAAGGGATTCAAAGTGGTAGGGAGGGATTGAAAATTCCTCAGGACCAGTGATGCAGTTTCCAGAACCAACAGAATAATGAAGTACATTTGTTCCCACAACCTGGAGCTCAGTCGTACAAAGAAAACCACTGGACTTAACCTTTTGATTGACAGAGGAAGCAGGCCCATCAGGGTCCCCAGTAGAAAGTCAGAAGGTTCCAAACTTGACTTCATTCTCTTTCCCTCTGCTTTCTCGGGAGGGTTTCACATTGATTAAATCCAATGGAAAGAAGAGTCCAAGGCATCTTTGAGATGATTTATATTGCCCAGCCTCACTAGCACAGGACTTAGAACATATCAGGAGGGACAAACCTGACCAATTGTCCTGAAGTCTCCAGGAAGTTCACTTTAGTTTATATTTTAGTGTTTCTGGGCCATGGTACCCCAAGGTCTGTGAGTGTTACACCACAACACGCTTTGTACATCACTAACACCTGAACCACACAGGGAAACTTCCTTGATTGGGAGAGCTTGTTCTCAATGTGTAGAAATCATGAAATCCCCAACAATATTAGCATATAGTTCTAATGTAGAAAAGGATGTGGCATTTGTTAAACAAGAACTGGTTGATTTGATTTATTCCCAAACCATCACCTACAGAATATAAGCTGATTATGATTATGAACAGGGACTTTTCTAACTCTTGATTGTCCACCTAGTGTGTTTTCTAACTCTTCCTTATCTCAGTAATCATCTAAAATAATTAACGTTTCATATTTCAGATTCAGTTGTCCGGTGGTAACCTAACAGGACCCTGCCTTTGGATTTTTTCTCATACAAGCATGTGGAGGCTTAAGAGTGGCCATTTAAAGAAATACCTAGTCACTCATCTCATCAACACCATTTTCATTCTGGGCCTATTGAGTTCCAGTTCTTTCCAAGCTCCCTAGAGTCTCCCCCACTTGCTATCACTTTGGGTCCCAGGAATAATACATGTAACAGGTATATAGCTTAAGACAAACAACCTTCCTCAAGAACCAGAAGTACCACTTTTGGGTATATATCCAAAGGATGCTCAATCGTGCCACAAAGACACATGCTCAACTATGTTCATAGCAGTATATTTTATCATAGCCAGAACGTGGAAACAACCTAAATGCCCCTCGACCAAAGAATGACTAAGGAAAATGTAGTATATTTACACAATTGAGTACTACACAGCAAAGAAAAATAATGGCATTTTGAAATTTGCAGGCAAATGGATGGAGCTAGAAAATATCATATTGAGTGAGGTAACCCAGAGCCAGAAAGACTATTATCATATATACTCACTCATAAGTAATTTTTAAACATAAAGCAAAGAAATCCATCCTACAAATTACAATCTCAAAGAACCTAGACAACAACGAAGACCCTAGGAGAGACATACATGAATCTAATCTACATGGGAAGTTGTAAAAGACAAGATCTCCTGAGTAAATTGGGAGCGTGGGGACTATGTAAGAGGGCTGAAAGGGAGGGGAGATGTAGGGAGGGAAGTGGAGAAAATGTATAGCTCAATCAAGTCAATTAAAAAAAAACAAAAAAGCAAAAAATCCAGTATTGTTTTAGTTCTGATAGCCAGCATGTGCAGAAGAGCTTCCATGAACTTAGCACTTTAACAAAAGTATGAGTTGTCTCAGGACATTAGATCACGTCAAGCACAAAGCATATTTATATGGCTGTGATTACTTTTAAAGATTTTGAAATGGAAAGAAGGGGGTGGAAAAGCAAAGAAGAGTACAAAGCATGTTCCTTTTCAGTAAAGACACTGCCTGAAGCCTACGGACAATTGTTAGACACGGAGTAAGCAGAATTGCTGGAAGATGACTGACTTGATCCATAACCATAAGCTCTATAGCACTGCTAAAATGCCATGAAGATAATTGCCCTCTGGGTATTCAGGATGTGGTCTTTGTCCTTCCCTTTATAGATGATTCTGAACATCTTTATGTGTCATAAGCCAACTAGATCTAGGTGATGCCATTATTTAGAGATGTGTGTCCTAGGAGTTATAAAGACACACATCAAATATACCCATAAACACCTGCCAGATAGTGAGCAATAAAGAAATCTTCCTGACCAATTAATCAAAGCCTCAAAATGAAGCCTTGGTGCACTATTCCCCTTAGCAAATACAGTGGAGGAACAGGGCTGGTTTGTAACTAATCAATCGAGCCTTAGCCGCCTGGAAGTTTGGGTGAAAATTTGGGCACACATTAAGAAAGATCTTCATCTATCGATTGCACTTTGACCTGATGAACACATTGAGTTCAACAGCGGTACCTTTTCTTCTTATGAGGGGTATCCATAGAGCCAAGGACTTCTGAGCGCACGCCAGTGAAAGACAGAAGATTTTGAGGAAAGGGATACATATAAGCACATTGCTTATTCAGCTAGCATTATTTAAGACAATTAAAACTGTATGCGTTTGTAGTCACTTAGCTATATCCAATAAATGAGTCATATTGGCTAATGAGTATTTATGCTGCTTACTAACCTGACAGAATATAGATACGTAGATAAGCCCTGGGTACTCCTATGAGACATTGTCAAGGTTAGGTTAACTGAAGTATCAAAACCTACCTTAAATGTGTACAGCACCACTCCCTGTGCTGGGGTCCTAGACTGATTACATAGGGAAAGGCACCTGAGAACCAACATTAGTTCCCACTCGACTTTTAGACTAAGGATGTAAATGTGACCAGTTGATATATGCTCCTTTAGCTGTGTATGCCCACATGCTGCTCTGTCTTTCCTCCTGTGATGCAGAGATCACCTCAAAGTGTGATCCAATATAAGCCCGTTCATCCTTAGGATGTTTTTGTTGGACGTTTTGTAACAGAAGCATGTAAAGTAGCTGATTGACGCTGAGCTCTAAAGACAATGTTATTCCGGTCTGAATAGTTCGCTGCCTGTGTCCTTCCACATTGAACCATGAGCAAATTTGGGGCTGCTGCCTCTGTTTTCATCCTTGCCACAGACCCAGGGACTATCTGGAACACTAACTTTCTGAGCTAAACCTAGGAAATGGCCATTCCATGTCTGTCCACTCTGATGATTCCTTGTGAAATCCTCAGTTCTACCTAGACCTTCATGTTTCCTGATACAGGTATGTACCATGGCTGCCCCTCTTAGAAACATGCCTATTCACTGCCTGGGCTGGGTGATAATTCAGAGATGTCCCCTGACTTCTCGACCTCTGTCCATGTATGGCCCAATGATCCTTGTATCTCCTTTTGATCTATCTTGTCTATTAACCTAGCTTCTATCAGTCTGTATATCCATCCCATTAGTTCTGTCTCTCCAAATAACTCTGATAAGCAGGGACTATATACTATTCCTGTTATTTCTCTTGTCTATTGTCAGGAACCAGGTATGAAAAGAGTCAGTAAGATAAAATAAGGAGGTGAATCAATGAAGATACATTGTCAATAAGGATGGTCCCAAGCCATGTGTGCTATTGAATTTAAATCTCAAATTAAGATCAAATAAAACTTAAAATTAAGTACTTCAGTTGCTCTAGACATGAAAAGAAAAATAAAACCAGTTGGTAGAATATCTAAATACAATCAAACATATGGGTAGTGGTTACCATATCGGTAGCACAGCTATAGCACAATCCTGTCCTTGGAGAACAGTTTGTGACAAAGCTGCAAAGGACCCATCCTCACAGCTCAGATTTCCGCCCCTTTCATACAGATATCAGTTTATATTATGCCTGTTTTTTTTCCTTTGACTGTATCTCAGAAGATTCTTGTGTTTATGAGTCACTGACGCTTTTACATGCTTTGCTGTATAAAGTATGCTCTTAAATATTACCTTGGACACTGACTAGTGGGTTTGGCATGTGAACAGACATTGGCATTGTTGAGGTTAATGGTTTAATCATTTAGCACAGGAGAATCCTTCTAAGGCTTATTGGAAAGACTTTTATTGGTGCTCAGGGAATGCACTGTTCTATTATCCACAAGCACTCTCTGTCAGGGTGCTCCATCTATATGTCCTTTGAGTGGCTGGTGTTCAGAAAATGCTTCCAGATGCTTGAATTTCTTACCAGGAAAGTGAGAAGCTAATTTTAAAAAAGACAAGCTTTTTCTAAGATACTTCTAGAATTACCATTGTCTACACCTGGTTTTAATCTATGCCTTTAGACTAACAAGAAGTAGTTAATTATACGTTACTGAGATAATAGAGGCAAAAGAAACATCTAAACACAACTAATTGTTGGAGAAATTCTAGTTCTTGTACCTACATTATTTAAGCATTTCCAAATACCTGATTCTGAAGAATAAAGATTTAATAGAGAAGATAGATGTTGACTAAGTTTTTTTGGGAAAAGAGCCATTTGAAGTTGTTTTGCATGTGACCTCTGATTCTTCCCTTGTCCAAATTATCCCTACACAAAGAATGCGTATTATAATTTAGCTGATGAAAGTTGCAGACCCTTTTGAAACCTAGTGGTACAAATTAACAAAACTGTCCAAATGTCAGAAAATAAAGAGTAGTTGAGGACAGAGCAGGAGTAGAAGGGAAACGTCTTCACCAAAGGGACATATATACAGCACAAGGTATATTCACCAACTGCCAGAATTTGATGTGTATATAACAGGGCACTCATTCACTGTAGTCTTTACTACCAACTAACAGCTGCCAATATTACTTTAGAGGAGATAAGCCCCCATATGTATGTGTGTGCATGCATGTGTGAATGTGTAGTTCATTTATGTGTGTGCAGGTACACTGTTGAGGGAAAGGAGCCTCAACAGTATTTCATCCTGGCCGCCCTACTAGCTTACACCCAAAATAATCACACAAAACTCTATTCATTTAAACACTGGCTGGCCCATTATCTTTAGCCCCTTATTGGCTAACTCTCACATTTCCATTCATGTGTATCGCCACTTGACTGTGGCTTACCGGCATGAGTCTAACCATTGTCCATCTCGGGCAGGAGAACCATGGTGTCTGCCACTCGTCCCTTCTTCCCAGAATTCTGTTCTATCTTCCCCACCTACCTGAGATCTGCCCTATCAACTAGGCCAATAACTAATGAAAGCAACACAAATACAGAAGGACCTCCTACACCAGTGCACATTTATGAATGCATATGTGGAAGTCAGTGATTGATGTCAAGGGTCTTATTAGATCAATATTCACTTTCATTACTGCAGAAGAATCCTTTAGTGAACCTGGAGTTTGCCAATTTAAATAGTCCATCTAGCTACTTTGACCTGGGGATCTCCTCTCTGCCTCCCTCACAAGTGGACTACCACGCTTGACCTGTTTTTATGTGCCAGCTATGGATCCAGACTCTAGCTGTCACAGACTTTCAGGGCCAGCATTTTATACAATGAACCTTTGTCCAGCACTCAGACTTCATTTCTTAACCATCTCTTGCATCCTCCAGTGTCTAACACAAGCATAAGAACATACCAAATGTTCATCAGTGATTACTACTAATTATCAGGTAGTGTGTATGCAAAGTAGTGGCCCTGTCTCTGAAGATAGCCACGTTCTGAATCCCAGAGCCTACAATGCTGTATCTTGAGGCAAAGAGAAATTAAAGTTTTTGATCAGCTGGCCTGAAACTTGGTAAACCCCACAGAAGGAGAAGAGGAAGAACTGTGGGAGCCAGCAGGGTTGAGGACATCAGGAGAACACAGCCCACAGAATCAACAAAACAGGGCTCATAGGGGCTTACATGAGATTGAAACAGCAATCACAGAGTCTGTATGGGTCTGAGCTAGGTTCTCTGCATAAACACTATGATTGTGTAGCTTACTGGTTTCCTTTTGGGTTTTTGTTTGCTTGTTTGTTTTGGTTTTGGTTTTTTGAGACTGCTAACCGTGTCTCTGACTCTTTTGCCTAATCTTGGTACTCTTTCCCTCTTACTGGGATGCCTCACCCAGCCTTGATTTGAGGGTTTATGTCCAGTCTTCTTGTATCTTGTCAGACCACATTTGGTTTGTATTCCTGGGAAACCTGCTCCTTTCTGAAGAGAAATGAAATGGATCTGGGGGAGAGGGGAGGGGATCTCTGGGGGGAGGGGAGTGAGGGGAAACTGCAGTTGGAATGTGTTGCATGAGAGAAGAATAAATTTAAAAAAAGATTATTATGCATCATCGCACTGTGCCCAGTGTAGTCACCTAATCATTAAGAAATGAAAGAGGCAACAGAGAAGTTACAGCCTGGCAGCGGAGGTCAGTAGCATCATGCAGGAATGTCTTGATTGTCTATCCATTGCTGACTTTGAAGAAAGACCCAAAGACTTACAACCAGAGACACGATGACCTCCAGGAACTGTGAGGAAGAGAAATTGATGCTACCCTGAGTCTCCAAGAAGGCTTCGCCAACGCCTGATTTTCAACCAATAAGACCCCTGTTAAGCTTCTAAAGCAGGGCACTGTGAGCTGATAAATTGTTGCTTGCCACCACGAAATCTGTGATAATTTGTTACAGCTGACATCGAAGATGAATGCAATTGAGATCTTTCTCTTTGATTCTTAAGAAACGACACTATCACTTTGTTATTCCAACCACCCCCTACAGCCATCAAATATTCAGGTGTCAACCCCGAGTGCAACACTGATGCAGTACGTGGAAAAAGAAAATCCGGAGCATTGTTCAAAGGAAAAGCTGCTTTCTCATTTTGAAATTGTATCTTAGTCTCCACCTCCGGTGGTTGGCCCTAAAATGTAATCGTCCACTTAAAATACTCTTGTACAGGGAATCTGATTCCATTTGCTTGCCTCTGTTTCTCCCCGGGGTCAAGTACCAGATTGGTAGGTGCATCTCATATGATGATTATGAAATAAAAAAAAAACAGAAGAGACAATGCTATCAGCTGAATTAACCAGCAGTTTTGCTGTACTTGTTTCAAAACAAAAACTCTTCCCTTGGCCATAGTTGAGGGTAATCATGCTCTTTCAGCAGATTTTTGAAGAAGAAGAAGAAGAAGAAGAAGAAGAAGAAGAAGAAGAAGAAGAGAAGGAAAAATGATCTAATCTCTACAGACTTTAAAAGAAGTCCTTGTATTTTGTAATATTCTCCCAAAGATACTAGATAGCTGGAATGTGGCCCTTTTGCCTTGGCATTGGAAAGGTGTGGCTCTATTATATGCTTAGCTTCTCTAAAGGATAGGAAACTAGTGAATAAAAGAAACCTGGCGGAGATCAGTATTCTATAGAATGGGAAGAATCCAGGAGTTGCAGAGATTGCTCAGTGGTTGAGTACATGTTGGTTCTCACAAAGGGCCTCAGTTTATTGTTTGTTTCTCAGCACCTATGCTGCATGGCTCACAACAAACTGTAACTTCAGCGCTGAGGGAACCAGAGTATTTACAAGCATGGATGTGAACATAAACACATACACAGAGACACCTACACATGAATACACATAATTAAATATAAGATAAATATTTTTAAATGAAGACTCTGATCATAAAATAGTACAATTAGACTCAATATTTAAGGATAAAGTCCTTCATAGTGTACTGTATTATTGTGCCTGGTTATACCTAAGATCTCTTGGTAACAAGGAACATGTTAAGGAAATTACTTATGTGGCCTTCCCCAGGGAAGAGCACACCAATTAGTTGTCCAATGCCTGAGAGTCATCCCTGAAGACACACAAACAAGTAACATATGGACTGAACAGGTTATATTTAGAAACAGATATGTATACATAGTGAACAAAGCGACTATAAATTTGAGGTAGAGTGGTGGGTATATGGGGGGCTTGGAGGGACAAAATGGAAGTTATAATTATATTATAACTTCAAAAATAAAATAAACATTTATTTCTAGCACCATTGTCATTTCTCTGCCTCTCATCTACCTGGCATTTCTTCCCTGTGCTTTCATCCTTCCATTTACCCCTATTCACATTTCTTAAGTGTTGCCTCTACCTTAGATAAACCACACCAGGAACCTAACTAAATGGTACAAGCCTCAGCCTACACTGATGGAGTGCTGCAATGGCCGCCTAGATCTAACCAGTTCCATAGGTAAAGGAGGGAAAGGACTTGCCCTATGGAGTCAGCTTCTGGCAACAAAGCATAGGAAGGGAGTATAGCAAAGAGATTCAAGGAAATGGATACTTAACACAGGCCAGTCAGAACAGGTCTCATATCAGGGCAATGGAAGTTCATTCATTATGGCTTTGAGTCTATTGCAATGCTAACTCTTCTGCACAACATCTCCACTGTACCTGTGGTATAATTTTCTTCCAAACCACAAGGACACAATCATGCTGCAGTTTCTACCTCCCTTCTTCCTCTGTTTACCTTCAAGGTATTATAAGTGCATACTTTCTCTGGGATTTCTACTTGTTTGTTTATCTATTTATTTATTGTGTATGCTATTTTTTTGATGGTGCTTAAGGAGCCCAGAAGAGGGCATCAGATCCTTCTGGAGCTGGAGTTGTAAGCAGTTGAAAGCTTCCCAATGTGGGTGCTCAGAACTGAAGCCAAGTCATATTAAAGAGCAACAAGCAGTGCTAACCCTTGTTAGCCCTCTCTAGCCCTCTCCTAAAGTACCTCCTGCTCTCACTTTTACTATGTCAATCAACCTGACTGCTCTTTCCTGCACTGGAGCACTTTCTCCTTTGCATATTCACCATCTCTCCACCATGGGCAAGTACATTTGAAAAATGTTTATTAGCTGTTTTTTATTTTCATTTCTCTTCTGAGCAATCCAAGTACTAATTAAATAAAGAGAGTCCCCAGAGATAACAAGGAAATTTATAGATTAAAAACAGCTTCATTAATTTAATAAAGATTTTTAAAGCTAATTCCTAGTTTATTAAAAGAAACAAAGAGGGCGATAAAGAAACAAGCTAACCAACATTTTTTTTAAAAAAATCAGGCAAATTAGAATGTGGGGTGCCCTATGGGAAAATGCTTCATTTCTAACAGTCAATGGAGAGTAAAGGGGCACAAGGGACTTTTTATGAGTCCAGTGAGCGTTTTCTATAGAGGGCAAAATGGAAACTATTTTGGGTTCAAAGGCCACGTCATCACTACTGAAACTACCATTATTCAAAATCCATAGATGACATTTCAGCAATAGAATTATTGTACCCAATAATCCTTTATTTAAAAACAAGCTGCAGTCTATATGTGCTCAACTGTGAATATATAAAAAGTTTAAGAAATAAAATAGGTACAAAATAAATAACAGACACTTTGAACTTAGACGTTTTAAAGAAGTCTGAGTATTGGGGAAGACATGGAAAGGGCACCATGCTGTTTCAAGAGCACAGAGTGGCTAACAGGAAGTAGAATAGCACTGTGTTGGAGGAGAGACTAACAAGGCACTTCCGGATAGTGATTTTTTTTATTTGCACATCTCGAGGTTTTGAATATATATATATATATATTCTTTTAATAGCTTCCATTTTGGACTTCGAAATACTACTTACAACATAAATTTGCAACCTTTATTATAACTGTAGCAATTTGTCTGGTGTATTTAAAGGATTTTTCACCACTCTTCCCATTCCATGTCTCCCAACGACCCTCTCTCTCCAGGGTGGTGGGTATGACCTGTGAACTTAAAGTCCTCTTGATATTATACTAAGGAATTCTTCTTAATATCATTGAAACAGATTGCAAAAAGTTATAGGACCCCAGGTTAACTCTTTGCAGAAAATTATGAGGCACATAGTTCCATTGATAATCAAGGTACAGTTACCTCAAGTGGTGGATTCTTCTCTATTGTTCCTATATAACAGAGGCTGCATGTTTTTGTGTGTTTGTTTGGTTGGTTGGTTTTGGTTTTCCAAAACAAGGTTTCTCTGTAGCTTTGGAGACTGTCCTGGAACTCACTCTGGAGGCAACGCTGGCCTCAAACTCATAGAAGTCCGCCTGCCTCTGCCTCCTAAGTGCAGGGTTTAAAGGCGTGCACCACCACAACCACCCAGTGAGGCTACAAGTTTTAATATATCTCAACATCAAAATTTTTCATTAACTATAGAGCAAGTGTGAATCACTTATGTTTAAAATTATTTGGTAACTTCAAAAATGAATATAATGTATTTAGATCACATGAACCACCTACTCCCTTCTTTAACTTAGATTTTTCCATCGTTCTTATATTGTCTATAAAGCCTTTAACTTCTTGAAATTAATAAGATCTGATATTCACAGTATTAACTTAAAAGTGTACTATTAATATGAAGATTTTATGAAATGTATCTGTATAATAACTAAGAGAATACAAATTATCTTATTTAGAAAAAATATATCAGAAGGTGTTAAATAAAACTCTGAGACCTATGCATCATTGCTTAGGAACATTCACAATAAAAGAGAAGGCAAAAAGAAAGTTGCTTTCAAAACAGAAGGGATTTGGTACCATCTGAAGAAGGAACTGAATGCCATGAGGGATCAGGTATGGAGAAGATGCCCTGGATTGAGACAGAGGTAGACTCAGGAAAAGGGAGAGAGCAACAGAGAGGGCCATCCCATCAAAAAAATGCAATGGAAACAACAGAGTAAAAACACAGAACAATATGATTTCTGCTTAGCATCTTAAGCATCATCTGTCATTTTTATATCTACTTTATTATAATCAAGATTTGTTTCATTGTTTTTCCTGATTAAATTTTCAAGAAAAGTAAACCATATATTTTTATGATATCTGTACAGGTTCTGAATTGTTTGGAACAAAAATGCTATGCAAATCTAAGATATAAATGAATCTCATCAGTTACACCATCTGTGAATTTTAAAATTAGAAATATGCAATTCAGCATTGAATGAGCTTACTGTCCTCACTAGGACACATGGGTGTGATTCAGATATGCAAAGTCTATGCGTTCTTGCTTTCTGTAATGTGTTAGAGACACACCCCTATGCACACACACCATAATTAAATGAAAATCTACCACCATTGGGTACATAATGGGCTGGTGAAGTTGATTAGTCTTTGGTTCCATATCTATTTTTCTTATCTATTCATTAAATCACAGTCTCTCTTATTTTCACTGTGGCCTTTGATTTCTTATTGTTTGGATGGTTTCCAAGGAGCTTACCAGTGGTCAGGCAGCTCTATTGTGCTTGTAGGCATTACCCAAACCCCTTATCTTTCAAATTCCCGAATCATCCCATTTTAACTGCATTCCCACCATCAGAACATTTTCCAGTGTCTCAGTGGAGATGTTTTTGCCATGTGTGAGTCAATGTTCCATCATTGGAACTAATCTGAGATAATAAATTTACAAAGACAGAAGGCTCAGTTTGACTCACAGTTTAGCAAATCCCAATCCCTTACCTATTGACCTCATTGCTTTGGGGCCTGTGGCAAAGCAGAAAGTTGTGGCAGGGAACATGTGCCATGGCAAAGTCCATTCAGCTCATGACCAGGATATTAAAATATAACAAAGATCTTAGAGTTCTACAGTACTTTGAAGGCAATCCCCAATGACCTAAAGCTTCCCACAAAGCTCCTGCTCTCTGAAGTTTACCATCTTCTCAAAACAAGTCTAAGTAGGGGAGAAGCTTTTGGCACACAGATCTTGGAGAGGCACTGAAGATCCACATGACAACACACTATCGTACATCACAGGCATTCATGTGCAATCCACCTTTTAGAAAGTTGTTCTCTTTGCCATTGAATGTGAGTCAGTACCAAACCTTCATCTACTTGTCTTTTCTCTTGGCCCACTCTAACACATCAATAGTATCTGTCTTTCTGAGAAGTAGATGCTAAAATAAATGAAGAGTATAAAAGTATTAGATAAGATACCATCAGACTATGATGAGTTTTTACAGCTGCAGAAACAAATGGAGAAGAAAGGAGAATTTGGCAAGGAGAGTCTTGAAAGAGGGGTGATCATAGGACGGGGAAGGAAAGGGAGAATGGGAGGGTTACAGTGATTAAAGCATCTCTAATGCTTGTGTGAAAATGTCACAGTGGAGCCCGTTGTTATGGACAGTTACTATATGTTCATAAGAGATGAATGCAACAGGAAAACAATGAAATAAAAATAAATGTCATCATATTATATGAAAGTTCACAAACATTTCTTATATATAAACACGTATTTGTGAGCTAGTCTTTCCTCTGTAAATAATAATCTAGTATCATTTTTTGAAGAAAGAGGAAGACAAGAAAGAATATGAGGAAGAAGAAGAGTAGAAAGAGAGGAAAGAAGCGGAGAAAGTTTAAAAGTCTAAAGGGATGCTCAATCATGCCACAAGGACATGTGCTCAACTATGTTCACAGCAGCATTGTTTGCCATAGCCAGAACCTGAAAACAACTTAAATGCCCCTCGATCGAAGAATGGATAAGGAAAATGTGGTACATTTACACAACAGAGTACTAAACAGCAAAAAAAAAAAAAAAAAAAAAAAAAAAAAACGACATCTTAAATTTTGCTGGAAAATGGATGGAGCTAGAAAACATCATTTTGAATGAGGTAACCCAGACCCAGACAGATAATTATCACATGTACTCACTCATAAATTGTTTTTAAACATAAAGCAAAGAAAATCAGCCTACAAACAACAATCCCAGAGAACCTAGACAACAATGAGGACCCTAAAAGAGACATGCATAGATCTAATCTACATGGGAAGTAGAAAAAGACAAGATCTCCTGAGTAAATTGGGAGCATAGGGACCTTGGGAAGAGGTTGAAGGGGAGGAAAGAGGCAAGCAGGGAAGCAGAGAAAAATGTAGAGCTCAATAAAAATCAATAAAATTAAAAACATAAAAAAACAAAGTCTAAAGGGATGTCCAAACCCTTTAAGCAAACCAAAGTCCTGCTTAAAAAAAATAATAATCTTCCAATGTAGTTAAAATGGGCCTGTCTGAAATCTTTTCCAGCCTCACACTTACTCATTAGCAGGAAGTAGCACACGTGTACGCACACACACACTCTTGACATGGATGAATGTAGTAAGAATACGTAAAGGATATCAGCTAGGACTGAGGGCTGTTCTCATACTACACATAGCAAGAGATTCGAGTGCCTTAAACTCGCCCTTACTCCTGGCTCCTGTGAGAACGGCAGTTCTACCACCACACACGTTAATTGCTATTGGCAAGCCAGGTGAAGAGAGCATCAGTCAGTAAAGCGATGTCTTGGAGCTCCCTGCAGGACGTTCTTGCACGCATTCACAAGTTTCTATCCATCTCTTTGCTGCAGAGAACTCAACCAACCAATGGTGAAAACACACTTTTTTCCCTAGATGAACAGGGTTAATACCTTGCCGCTCAAGGACATTTACATTTTGTGACTGACAACTTAGCGCAATAATAATTAGTAAATGCAGAGGGAAGATCCTAAGAAAAACTAATAAAAAACTAGGCTCAGGGCTGGAATGATGGCTCATCAGTTAAGAGTACTCCCTTCTCTTCCAAAGGTCCTGCGTTCAATTCCCAGAAACTGCATGGTGGTTCACAACCATCAGTAATGAGATCTGGTGCCCTCTTTTAGTCTGCAGGCAGAACACCATATATATAATAAATAAATCCTAAAGGAAAAAGAAAACTAGGCTCAGATTTGCATCGCCACAAAACATACTTTCTAATCTTGGAGCAGTAACAATTTTCTGTGGGGCTCATCGGGGTGCATCCAACATTGAGTTAGCTAAGCTAAGTTCCTGGCAATGCACTGACTGGTGGTAGAACACAGTCCCTGCACTTTAAAAGCTCAAGTGTGATGGAGCTTTGAACCAAATGCCATCTAAGGTACACTTGACTTTAAAATGTTGTTTCACAGAGTTCCTTAAAAAAAAAAAGTTGTGACCAATAAAATTGGGAGTCGAATGTTTTGCATTACACAGAATCAGAGATTAGATAATGTGGTAGGCCTGGTATAAGCGAGATGTGTTGTTATTAGCAAGCCAGGGTACTCCAGGCATAAATCCTTGAAGAGTAATTACATCATAAGTGATTTCTTACAGCTGTAAAATAGTCATTGACATTTTTAGAGCCAGATTTATACCACTCAGGTTTGAGGGCTTTACCTATCAAACAGTGAGATTGTTTTCAAGCAGGGCTGGTTTCAACATTTCCCCTTTCTCTTTCCCCTCTTAGAAGCAATAGCACACTGGAAATGAACCTTTCGTTTTTCTCATCTGTCAAACAAGTATAATCACAATTAGAGTCCTGCAGAGACAGTTTGAGAATTTAATGAGATAGAACATGTGAAATGCTTTGTGTGATGTCCACCAGAAGCATTCAATGAATATTCTATCACTTTTCTTAAATGGAAGAATATTTGCCTGAAGATACAGATATTTACCAGATGTACATATTGTTTTGAACAGGGTTCTTCAAGAAACAGGTTCAGAGACTGTGCATACGCATCAGTTTTACCATAGGCTATCCTCTGGATTGGTATTTACTTATTTTGGAAAGTAAAGGAGATATATTTGAACAGAGATGGAAACAGCACCAGCAACAAAGCCTGGCTCCAAACATGGAATTATTCTTCACAGATGCATACCAACAATGAGTGGTACAAACCGTCCCCACACAAGGAGTATGACCATAGAAGATGTTGGAGTCTTTGGTTGGCGTGTGGCAGGTTGGAGAGCTGAAGGAAACAGTAGCTAGATCAAGTTCAGTAAGTGGAAACTGTGATCACTCCACGGTCATTGGTTTTGTGGACGGGTCAGAGGAATGCCTGATAAATCAGATATGGCCTCTTACAGCAGAGTGGTACTAGGTCCGTGCAATTTAATTGAATCTGACAGAAGTGAGAGCTCAAGAGCAACTCTATCTACCTAGGATCCTGAGCATCTCTCAATGAGATGTTCTGCTCCTCCTGGGGTCCTTTGATACATGTACACTTATTTAGGTGACACATTAATTCTCCATTACAGAAGTCATAGCATTGTTCTAAAAGCCTAGAAGACTGGGTTATAATTCCCCATTTTGGCCTGGTCATCAACTCTACCCAGTACCTCTCCACCCCTTAGAGCATACAAGGTCAGATGGTTTATTTGTCTCTCATGGAGCATATAACGTCATATGATTTAAAGATCAGTGCTGTGAGACCAGAGCTGCCTATTGTGAACCCAAGTCAAAGCTGCAAGCCTTTCACGTTACCCGGAATGTAATATGGAGTGAGTTTCCTCCAAAATCTCACAAGGTCTCTCTGCTATTTTAATTTCCAAATTGTGGGAACGAGGAGATGCAGTCATTTGCCCCTTCATTTTTGATGGCTTGTGTTGGCATGCCACAACAACTTAGCCCCTCCATTCATGCAGTGCAGCCTTCAGGATGATAAAGCAGGTTTTATTTTTCAGTTTCCGGGATTCATGTGTCTAGCTAAATTATTTACATTCAAATGCTCATCTGCATGCAATAACATGAGTATAGTTACACCAGTGCCATGCTCCATGAACTATCCACATGGACCAGCTTCTTAGGAATACCATACTACAGAGAGTGAGACTGACAATGTTCATACCACTTTCCATCCACAGTGGGTGTGAACCAGGTAATAGATTTCTTTTAAAAAAAATAGGAATGGATGGAATACATTTTCCAACGGCTGTATCCCGTGTATCTGAGACCTGTTAATTTGCTTTCATAAGCATACTACACCTGGCCGAGGTTGAGCAGACCATTGTCATTCCCTAGGATATGTTTCATTTCCATAGGGTACAAAATGAGAAATTGAATGGTCATCTAACATGGTTCTCACCCTTGTATCCTTCACAATTTTAAAAATGTCACAAATTGTCATTTTATTTATTGTGGCTTTTAAAAACTATGAATGCTGCAATATTACTCATTTAAATTTAAATATATTGGATTGTGGTATGTTTCATTGGTTCCCACTTGGCCTCTCTCACTACTCAGACCTACAAACCATGGCCATAATGTAGAACTTCCACCAGCTCCAAGGTGTATCAGTCCAACCATATATGCAGGCCTAGAGAACTGGCTGCTAGAGGCTCCCTGTGGACCACTCTGGTCCGGGATCCTGTTATCACATAGCCCCCATATACTGACATATGAACTCCAAGATGACACTTTATGTCAGTTGTTAATTGTGTGGATTCTGATAACTGACCTATTTGTTTATTTTCTTTTCTCTAAGACTGTCCAAGTAAATGACAACAGACCCACTTACAAAGACCTGGAAGAACCATTCCGGTATATAACTGCTATAGAACGGCAGGCCAGAAACCAAGGAGGTTCTCAAGGAATAGCCTCATGGCCCATCACCCTCCTCCCTCTAGGTTTCCTTTCCCTCTGCCCCGAATGGAACCAAGGCCATCAATGCCTTCTGCTGCACCCTCCCTCACAGCAAGGACTGCCCGCTTGTACAAGCCCCCTCACTCCCCTCCCACACCTAGCCTTGGAGTGGACTCAAGAGTTCTTACCCACTGTTATAAACACGGTTTCTCCTGGAATCATTTTGGGAACAGTATTGCTCACTTAGCATGCCAAGTTCTCTGTGTGTCTTACTAATTTTTGCTACATGTTTCCTCAGCAACTCTCTCACTTCTAGTTCCTTCAGAATGTCCAAAACCCTCTCCAAATTCCCAGAATCACACCAAGCTAGTGACACATTCATACTATCTCCAAAGGTTCCTGCCAGTTTCATTAATTCGGTGTTATGACTTTCTTTCCCACAAAAAACTGCTCCCTTAGCCAACCTCATATCCCATTTTGTGCCTTAAACAAGAACTTCAGATGTCATCCTTTAGCAGAAGAAGTGGGTTGCTCTGTGATCCATAATTATTCAAATGGATCTGTAGACTTGAGTGCCAACTGTATCCATCCAGATGTCTTCATCCTATGCCTAATGAAGGCACTGTTCTTGCAAGAGAATGAAACTTCAGCCATTTCTGCAACACAGTTACACTGATCATTCAATGCTGGGAAGGGTCTTCAGTATTTTCTATTCCCTGGATAGAGGTACTCATTCAAAATCTGCAACAGAGCATTTCCTATGTTCAAAACAAGCCTTTAACTGGTGATAAATTACCCCCAAACCTCCCTATCCACTTTTGTATTCTTATGCAAATTGTCCCCAGAAAATCCAAAATCTTTATAATTATTGCCCTTTCAAAGTCCCCTAATATCTCAGGTACTGCTTTTACCAAGTCTTTGCACCAGTATAAGATTGTGGCTTATCACCAGTGACGGGTGCTTTTATTTTCATATATATACATATGTGTGTGTGTGTGTGTGTGTGTGTGTGTGTACATGACTATATGTGCACCACCATGTGAAGATCCCTAAGAGGCCAAAGAGAATGTTTGATCCTCGGAATTAGAGTTACAGAGATTGTAAGCCAGCTGATGTGGATGCTGGGAGCTAAATTAGGTCCTCTGCAAGAGCAGCAAGTGCAAGTGCTCTTAATTGCTGTGCTCTCTCTCCAACTCCAACCAGTGACCATCTAAAAAAAAGTCAGTCTCGTATTAGAAACCATCCATGGCTCTCAACAATGACTGGGCCTTATTGTAGCTTTGACTCCTCATATAATTCTTGGTATTAATAGTTAGTTCAGGAGCAGACTCTGGGGTGCATCTAGCTACAGAAAGTTTATTGAAAGGTATCTTCAGGGCCTACACTAGTAGATTCTCCTGTGAGCAGCTCCAGACCTAGAACGTCTCAGAAGAGTTGCACTAACTTTAGACAGGGACTAAAACTTTTATAGACCTGAATTGACCAGCCATTGGTTGTGGGCCACTCCTGGAAAGGATTTTTGATTTTGACAGTTCTGTTTAGCTAAACCAGGAGGTCTCAACCTACTCAACAAGGGGCATTTATCAGATATTTACACTGTTATTCACAACAATAAAAAAATTACAGTTATGAAGTAACAATGAAAATAATTTTTATGTATGGGTTCACCATCACATGAGGAACTGTATTAAAGAATTGCAGCATTGGGAAGGTTGAGAACCACTGCTCTGGAGGAAAGTCTTGGAAAGGAGCTCAGCTGAGACTTGTTCCTACCAAACTTTCTGCATCTGGACAAAATCACCGTTCCTGTTCTGAAGGGGGAAATGGTACCATAGCATCCAGTACATTGAACTACATCCCTTGAGAGAGATCCACACACTGCACATCACTAGCTATTCATATGTTACTCAACATGGCACACGACTGTAAATATGATGAAGACTGAGGACCATGGACAGCGGCATTTGTCCTGGATTATCTGTCTGAGCCAAATTTCGTCATGTTCATTCTTAAATGTTTGTTTTTTCTTGATGTGTACTGGTGTCAAGAAGAGATAGGACTATGGAAGTCTGACCAAAGAGATGGAAGACAGCTACCCTGAAAAACAATAAAAGAGGCCACACTCGAAGAGCTTGTTTTCCTGCTTCAAAGATCTGGATTAAATGTAGTTCTTCCTTCTTCAAATTAAGCTAAAAAAAATTCCAGGTATTCCCTCCATTTTTGGGTTTTAGTTCCAGATATAACCAAGTTCACAACCAAGAAAAGCCATCGTGAATTCTGGAACAGGATCATGTGCCTGTCTCCTTAACTACTCTCCACGGTGTCTGAAGAAACCTCTGTCCTTTTCCTGCATGGCAATCCAATGGTCAGAAACTCACCATGTCTCTTCTCAAGATCCATGCCGGAGAGACCCTTGATTTCCGTGGAATCACACTGTTGAGTTGATCTCTACACCTCAAACGGACTCTTCCAAGCTGCCGTGCCCAGTGGTGCCTCCACTGGCATCTATGAGCCCTAGAACTCCATGACAGTGATAAGATATGCTACATGGGTGTCTCAAAGGCTGCTGAACATGTCAGCAAAACTATGACACCTGCTTTGGTTAGCAAGAAACTATTGTAGAAGAGAAGATCGAAAAACTGATGATTAAGATGGATGCCACTGAAAATAAATCTAATTTTGGCACAAATGCCATCCTGGGTGGGTCCCTGGCTGTCTGCAAAGCTGGTACTGCAGAAAAGGGGGTACCCCTTTACTGTCACATTAATGACTTGACTGGCAACTCAGAAGTCATCCTGCTGGCCCCAGCTTTCAATATGATCAATGGTTGTTTGCATGCTGTCAACAAGTTGGCATGAAGGAAGAGTTCATGATCCTCCCTGTGAGGATGTCCAATTTCTGGGAAGCCATGGGCATTGAGGCAGAGGTTTATCACAACCTAAAGAATGTCATGAAGAAAAAATACAGGAAGGATGCCATCAATATGGGTGATGAGAGTGGGTTTGCGCCTAACATCCTAGAGAACAAAAAAGCTCTGGGATTACTGAAGAACACAATTGGGAAGGCTGGGTTACTCTGATCAGATTGTCACTGGCATGGACCTGGCTGCCTCTGAGTTCTTCAGGTCTGGCAAGTAGGACATGGACTTCAAGTCTCCTGATGACTCTAGCAGGTAGGTCCATCACACCCAACCAGCTGGCTAACCTGTATAAGTCCTTCATCTAGGAGCGTCCACGGGTGTCCATTGAGGATCCCTTTGACCAGGATGACTGGGAAGCCTGGAAGAAGTTCACAGTTAGTTCAGGCAACTGGGTGGTTGGGGATGATCTCAGAGTAGCCAACTCAAAAAGGATTGATTGCCAAGGCTGTCAGTGAGAAGTCCCACAGTTGCCTCCTACTTAAAGTGAACCAGATTAGCTCTGTGACTCCATCTTTGCAGGTATGTAAACTGGCCCCATTCAACGGTTGGGGTGTCATGGTGTCCCATCACTCTGGGGAGACTGAGAATACTATCACCGCTGAACTGAAGGTGGAGCTCTGCACTGGATAGATCAAAAGTGGTACCCCTTGCTGATCTGAGCACCTGGCCAAGTACAATCACATCATTAGAATCAAGGAAGAGCTGGGCAGCAAGGCCAAGCTTGTCATCAGGTCCTTCAGGAACCTCCTGGGCAAGTAAAGTGTGGGTGGAGACCCCTGGAGCCAGCAGCTGCTTTTACACAGGTATGAATTAACAATTTATTCAGGTAGAACAGGGTATCTCACTCTCTGCCCCACTGGCTCTTGGGGACAGACTTGTCTGTTGTGACAACCTATTCTGCACATTGCAGAATTGCTGTCTGCTTTCCATTATCTTCCCAAGATATATCACTAGCATCCCTCCATTTCTCCCCAACCACAGTGGTCAGCTTGGCTGGACTGAAAGACACCTCTGGGTCTGTCTTCGAGAGCTTCTCTAGAGAGGAATGACAGGTCAAACAATAGAAGTGAAAGACCCACGCTGAATGTGGGTGGCACCATCCAGTGGACTGGGACCCTGGATGGAATATGAGTGGAAGATGAGGAGTCCAGGCAGTAAATGTTCCATTCTACTCTTCTAGAAAACCCCAATTAACAAAAATATTAAATAAAAATGTCTTCAGGTATTGGGAAATATTCCCCAGAGGAGACAGTTGGAACTATTTGAATATGTCCAGTATTGGAACAAAGACAGAATTGCATATCATAGGACTAGTAAGAGCCTTAGACATTATTCAGCACTGCAGTCTAACTTTAAAACATGGGATGCACATCTCAAGGAAGTATTGTTCCTTGTCCAGATCCCACTACTTGGTGGCATGTTCCACGGTTATATACCAGTCTGCCATCTCCCTGGACTTCTGGAATAGAAACTGCTTCTAATTAGCATACTGGGCTCCATTCACATATGCAGACAAATCAAATAAAGCACAGGAAGTTGACCCAGTTTTCTTCTCCTTTCAAGTATTTAAAGTTTCCTTCTTCAGAACTTTTGTGGCTAAATTGCTGCTAATAGTGGTTGTCAGGGAAGCGTTTCTGCTAATTAGCATTCAGGACGTGACAAAGATATACAGAAGCAAAGAGGTGGTTCTCATAACATCCGCCTCCCTCCTTTCCTTGAAGTGAAAAGCCTGTTACTCATTGTGCTCTGAGGCACAGGGGGCTCAGCAGTCCCTCCTTTCCGGACAATAGGTCATTCCTAAAACTGCCTCTGAGAGTCCTTCATCAATAAGCCCATCAGTTGCCCGGGGTTGGTTTGTTTTGTTAATTTGCAGTTCTATTTTTCACTGCACAGAAAAGTAAGATCAATAGCAACCATAGGGACTTCTAGGCAGCTCCACGCTCGGCTCTTCCTTGCATCTGAAAGCATAACGATGCCAGCAGAATTAATTAAATTGCCATCACCGTGTCTCTCTCATCCATCACTCACTCATACACTCCCGTGTTAACACACACCGAAATCAGCAGACTACACACCTACATCTGCACCCACCTACGCGTGAAGGAAAATATGCTAATTTTTTTCATTTGTGTCTGTGAGTTTCAATCACCTGAAAGCATATTTAAAGCGTACAGCAACCGTGAGACAACTCGGCTTTCGCAAAATGCCAAACATGGAACAACTTGAGGAGTCTTTGTTAGCCCCCTGAAAACATGGCTCTGTTAAATGATGAATCAATACCTAATCAAACTTTGACCTATAAAGTCAAGGGGAGTGGGATACTATATCCCAATTAATTTGTGTGGCATGGCCAAGCTGAAACCAGGAAAGGGTTGAAACCCTGAGGAAGGAACAGCACTACCCAATAATAAGATAAAGTGGCGTTTGACCTAGAAAATCCATTCATTTGACTGGTCAGCAGGGCAGGAAGGCATGAGGCAGTACACGCACGGCCAGTACAGTAGTCATGGAAGAGTATAGCTATGGCCAGCAGGTTAGTGCAGGTATGGTTAGCAGGGCAGGGAGTTATGGGGGGGGGGGTTATGGCCCTCAGAGCAGGGGTGACTGGAGGTTGTGTAGGTATGGACTATAGGGTAGGGAGGCATGGGGGAGTGTGCACATGGCTAGCACCAGAGGGACCCATTGAGAGTGCAAATTTGAAGTTTCTGGCATCCAGCTGAATCTTTATCAGTATCCTTGATCTTTACTGTTTTCATGACTAGAAAGGACACCCATAAACTAAGATTCTGCATGATTTATAATGAGGCTGGCAAACTTAGATTGCAGCCACGACCATCACAATTCCTGACTTCCATGTGTTGTCATCTTAAAACTCCCTTACATAGTGATCCAGTCAGGAATCCACCACTCTTCCTGGATATCAAAAACATGCATAGTGGAGCCTGGGTGTTCCTTTACTTCCCCTGATAACACAAAATCGATCTCGGAGCTTCACCCCAAGTCCCACTTCTCAGCCTGTGGCTCACAGGTTTACAGCCGCTGAATAGAATCCCACGTGACCTCATGGAATAGAGCATCCCCCTTTTATGAGACCTAATTTCTGCCTTGAACTTCAGGCAGACAACGCATATTCCCTTTGCAAAGAATAACTAACATAAGACTCCCAAACCATTATTTGCTTTCTGCGTCTATGAGGCAAAGTAGTGCTAGTTAATATATGTTGGTCATTAGCAATAGGGCTGTAATTATGGTAAATACCTCCCAATTTCTTGTCCTTTGACATCCAGAACAATTTTATAGCATAGGTATTAACATTATTTCTCATTTAAAATATGAGACGCTTAGGCCATATTTGCCCAAGGGCAAGCAAAATATCTCTAGTCCCTCATTTCATTGGCCATCATCAGTAGGAGTAATGGAAACAGAGCTGGGTCTACCCACACACACAGGAAGCGCCAAAGAGCCACAGACATTAAACAGCCCACATTTCCCACAGTTTAGGAAACAAAATCCAAACAGCTGTGGTGTTTCTTCTATGGCCAGGGAGCTAGGAAGCTGTGCATAGGTCCTCCTGTCTGCCTGCAATCACTTCTGGTGCCTGGTCTTTCTACCTTCCCCTCCTATCAATCTGCAATTGATAGAGATCCATCCCTTCCTTCTCTTCCTGCTCCCATGTTCTCAACATTGATGCAGTAACCGCCTTCAATAACGGAAAGGATTTAGAATCGCCTGATGGGTGGAATAAAGGAAATAAAGACCAAATTTAGGACCTGAAAACTGCCCTCAATAAACAGGATAAGATTTTTTTTTCTAAAGGCACACTAAAAAATAGACTGTCTTTACAAAATGCTGTTCTTCTTCACCCCCCAGGAACCTCAGAGATTTCCAGGACACAAAGTCTGACAACTCAAATTGGGGACAGTCTCATATAAGCCTAGCAACCCCGACAGGTCCCCAGATTCTCCTTCAATGTGCGGACCCAGGATTAGTACGGGAAAGCTTTCTCCATGTTTTGCCCTTTGCTGTCTTTTGTGCTTGGGCAACTGAGCTTTCATCTTTAGCAAATTGAGGCGAGACCCACACGCTCCCTAGGCGGGAACAATAGCAGCCAGAGGACAAATGTCGAGGCTGCCTACCACGTGACGAGCCTCGCGTCTCACTTTTCTTCATTTTGGAAGAAAAACTATTTTTAAAAACACCCAAGCTGCTGTCAGGGAGCCTGGCAGGATGATAGATAACAACGGGAGTCATCTTAATGGGGGTGCTCTCAGCAAACGCTTTCTTTTAAACAAGTAAATGTGAGAGGTGAGAACTTTCGAGAGGTCCCTGAGCTTCCCTGGGGGCGGGAGGGGGGCAGTCAATTCATTTCTTCAGCAATATGGGGCTGGTCTTGGTCCACATGAACCTCCCTTGTTGCTGGAAAGTCTCGCTCATTAACATATCAGAACTCATCTGGTCCCTTCCCTCATCTTGTTGAGGGAATGCTTTCTGCAGCTCCCCCCAGGCCGCTCTTGGCTTTGGCTCCATTCTTAGCCGGCCCTGTTTCTCATCCTTTTTTTTTTCTGGTGGGCTCCAGGTGTTGCTGTCTGTTTGAACACATGTCTGGTAACCACAGAGTGGCCGGGCTTAAATAAGAACCAAGACTGCTCTCGTTTATCTCCTCGCAGACAGTGCAATTTGTCAAACTCAAAAATGCCCATTGGTGTAAAGGATTTAGGGAAAGCAGAGGATTGAGTGCGTAACAAGAGACTGAGGTGTCAGATGAGCCTTTGAAGCAAACTGCTTAGATCAATCAACTGCAAGACATGACCGGCGCCCTCCTCCACCCTGAGCAGAACAGCACAGACTCCTCTCTCGCAATTCCACAAAGGAGGCAGGCCGGTGCATCGCATCCAGAGAAAAGCAGACACAATGTCGTTCAACTTTTCAAAGGAAAGTTTCGATTTATGGCAAAACTGAATGTTCTGTGGTCTCAGATCATGCCTCCAAAGACAAAATATTCCTGACTCTGCCCTGAACGTCCGACCTGGAGGCATTTGGATCTAAACTCCAAAGATGTGTCATCTGAAATCATCAGTTAATAAGAGATAGGGTTTATTTTGTTTCTCAGGTTCAGAGGTTTATGTCCAGGACAGCTGACTCCTCTGCTACTCAGAGCCTTGGGTAGCACAGACACATGTCATAAGAAGCACGGGGCAGAGGTTTGTGGACCTCACGGTATCTGAAAGCAGAGACAGATAGGAACATTGGCTTGAAGATCACCTTCGGGATACAATTTCATGCTCTACCTTCTCACTAAGCCCAATATCTTATAAGTTGATGTCATCTCCCTATGGCTCAGCAATCTATGGAAGAAGCATTTAATGAATGGGCCTCTGGGAGACACTAAGCCAAACTACAGCAGTGAAGTCGCCATCAAGATACCAACACACATTTTCCCATGGAATACAACTTCCTTGTCTCCTGGGCATTGTACTCTCCCTGATGTCTAAGTGACTCAGTTAAATGATTTTTCCGAAGTTCATATTCCTCAAAACATTGAAGCCTGTGGGGGACAATGGAACGAAATTCCCATCAAACTTGCACTTTTCATTGTGGACTGACAGCTAAACTACATTGCCAAGACTCCCTTGCAATTAAAACCCTAAGACAGAACTTATCCAAAAGGGGAATGGAAGGAAAGGGGTTTTGCCACTCCAAAACCAGCGGTAAAACCTCACACAGGTTTCTTCCTTGTCTGTCATGTGCATGATCTTCAGCACTATTCAAAGGAAAACACAGAGGAGAGCAAGCTTCAGGACTCCAGGGAATTATTGAGATACTAGAAACCAGAAACTGCCTCAAAAATGTGTTTTTGAGAAACAGGGCTCCTCAACCAACGTGTACTGTATTCTGACTTTAGCCGAACCATAAACATTTAATAAATTATCCATTGATGTTTGAGAATTTCTCACCACAGCACTAAGGCTGCCCAAGTGAACACAAGTCAGCAGGAGCAGTGCCCATGCCTGTGTCTGCCCTGGGATTAGCTTGAAGATGGCTGTGGTGGATTCCATGAGAATGACCCCCATAGGCTCATATATTTTAATACCTGGTCTCCAATTGTTAGAACTATTTGAAAAGGCTTAGGGGGTATGGCCTTATTGAAGGAGATGTGTCACTAGAGGCAAGGCAAACTATGTGGTTTCAGAAGACTTTATTCCCAACCTTTCTCTCTCCCTCTTCCTCCCTCTCCCTTTTCCCTCTTCCTCTCCCCCCTCTCCCCCTCTCCCTTTCTCTCTTTCTCTCTCCCCCATCTCTCTGCTTCATGGTTCTGTCTCAAGCTCTCAGCAACTGCTCCAGAGTCCTCCCTGCCCACCGGCTGCCATGCTGTCCTCCTCTGTGATGGTCATAGACTCTAACCCTCTGAAACTGTAAGCACCAAATCAGCTCTTTCTTCTACAGACTTACTATAGTCATGATATGTTATTGCTGCAATATAAAGATAACTAACACAAAAGCCAAAACTAAGTCACTTTTATATTTCAGCCTATGACAGAAAGTATGTCATACCATTATTTAGCAGAGGATAAAGGATTATAGAGGACAAGGAAATAACTATGAAACCTAGATAATTCACAGATATATGTGAAATGGCAAAATTAGATTAGCTATACTAGATATAAAATGTACATTGAAATAATATTATGGGATAATTGTTAGTACTGGGGAATTCTACAAACTTTTCATGAAAGGATCTCAAAGGATAAGGTGATTATTCACAGTTGAACAGTGGAAAGGACATTGAAAGAAAAGATAATTGTGAGATAAGTGAAGCCATCTTTGGAAGCAAGGCATGGTGGGCATGTCTCTTATACTAGAAGTTGAGAAGTGGAGGAAGAAAGATCAAGAGTTCAAGGCCAGCTTGACTACACAGTGATGCAAATGCCAGTCTGAACAAGCATCATCTCCAGTAGCATGACTATTCTAAGAATCATAATAAAGGAATCTGTGGCATCAGATGTCTGCAATCCCAGGATGTAGAAGGCTAATGCAGAAGGATTGCAAATTCAAAAAGCTGACCCACTTGGCATGACCTTAACTCCAAGAAAAAAAAAAGAAAAGAAAAACCATTCTAAAAATGGAAAATGGAAGCCTGAAGAACAACTGAAAGTGATCAAAAGAAGCAGCATGATCTTTCCCAACATTTGGGGAAACTGGCTCAGTTATTAATTTAAAGAGTTGAGAGGCAGGGTATTGATACTAGATATCATTTAAGGAAACATTGCAATAATGAATGATGAGAGGGGCTTACCTGAACACTTTGAATGGCTTCTCTAATAGATAAAATAGGAAAAAAATCACTTAGTGTAGCATAAAATTGTCACAGGGTGCTAGGAACATACAACAAATACCACCATGCAAAGTAGATAAGGCTTACTTATATTTGGGGACATTTCTAAATCAAATCACAACTATATATTTCAATGTATCAAAGAAGATTCCAATGTATAGGCACTATATATTGTAACTCCAAGGAACCTTTGCTTTCCTCTTAAAAATTGTTGCCCATGGGTAAGAGCTGACAGTGACCAGAAGGGAATTACACAAAACCAGTTACCAACCATAGCACCAAGAAAGCCAGTAGTTGAACAAACCAATGGAAGAATTCATCTACTTAGGATATTAGAATCATTTAAAGCACCTCCCAGCTTTCAACCTGCCCAAAACTTCCCACATGGCAATTTTGGGACCTAATACATATGAATAATCTGAAATACTAGTCAACTAGGCCCACTTCCATTCACATCTTGAGCATGAGCTAATAGCTGACTCCAGAGGCAATACAAGAATTCACATTTTTATCATCCCTTCCCCTTTATATGATCTTCAAATGTTCTGATGTTTCAGAGCGACTACCCTGAAAATAATGTTTGAGTTTTTCAGCATGGTGCTTTAAACTCCTTCATGAGCCTTCTCTGACTGTGTTGCTTTTATCCTCATTCTTCCCACTAGTCCTAAATACTAACACATAAAATCAATGAACACAAGCAGAGAGAGCTTTTTTCCATCCTCACAACTCAATGCCCATTGGTCCCCTTGCCAGACAGCCTCCTCTCTAACAGTTCCACAAACTCCTCTTCATCTTAATGAATAGATACTTTTATGATTCTGAAAACACATTTGAAAATCAGCACCCAAGGCTTTGACTAGAGCTTGGCTGTGAGTTTATTGTGTTTCATGTCTGAAATGTTAAATGAAATGTGATTTAGTAACCACAGAGTTGGGCCTGGGTATTCCATGGTCATACAGTCTCAACTGGGGTAGCTCTTCCATTTCTGAAAACCCCTTGCCCTCTGGAAGAGTAGATGATTTCAGTCACATATGAAAGGTTTTCATTAAATGTTTGAATGAATGATTAGATCAGAAGAATTATCTTGATCTCCTGTTTCATTCTGGCTCATTCAGACAGTTCTCATGCCCATCCAAATTATGGCCAATTCAGTTAAATTATCAAACTGTTTAAATGTTTTGAACACTAAACAATGAGTTGATTGAATAAAATTTTGATTCCAAACTGGATTTTGTTTCTGAGAACAAGGCTGGTACAGAATACAAGGCCAGACTCCCATCCTCTGCCAAACACCTACTACAAGTACAGGGCAGACCTTGTAGATAAGTCTAAATAGGCCTATATTATTTACACAGGTGGAATGTGGCCCATCATGCCCACAATCCAGGCAAGTGAATGCTACTATAAGGGGGAAAGATGTATGCATCTGTCTCCATGGTTACTCAGCATAGTTAACCACAAAACACGAAGAGGCCAAAAGCTAAGGAGTCTTGTCTTTTCTTAATGGATGCTATTGGAGGCAGATTTCTCATAGTACACAGGGTCCAGTTGGCATCACAATATCATCAACATTATTGAGAAATTAAGAATCATGCTGTGGTGGGTTGAATGGGTATATCCCCTGTTGGAGAAGGGAGCCGCTTGTTGGTTCCCAGCCACTCAGATAGCTTAGACCCAAAATAATCACACAGAAACTGTATTAGTTAAATCACTGCTTGGCCAATTAGCTCTAGCTTCTTATTGGATAACACTTATATTTTAATTTAACCCATTTCCATTAATTTGTGTATTGCCACATTGCAATGGCTTACTGGCTTATGTTTCCAGCGTCTGTTTCTGGTTCTAGCTCCATGACTTCTCCTCTGACTCCACCCTTCTTCCTTCCAGCATTCTGTATATTTTTCTTTACCTAGTTCTATTCCCCTATAGCTCTGCTATAAACCCAAAGAAGTTCCTTTATTAATCAATGATATCCACAGCATACAGAGGGAAATCCCACATCACCTCCCCTTTTCTGTTTAAATAAAAAAGGAAGGCTTTAACTTTAGGGGACTCCCACATCAAACCCCCATAGACTCCTTGTTTGAGTGCTTGGCCCATAGGGAGTGGTACTATTAGGAAGTGTGGCCTTGTTAGAATAGGTGTGGTTTTATTGGAGGAAGTGTGTCATTGTGGTGGCAGGTTTTGAAGTCTCATATATGCTCATGCAACACTCAGCACATGGTAATTTCTGCTATCTGTGGATCAAGATGTAAAACTCTCAACTCCTTCTCCAGCACCATTCCTACCTGTATACTGCCATGCTTCACACCATGACGCTAAAGAACTAAACCTCTGAAACTATAAGCCAATCCCAATTAAATCTTTTCCTTTATAAGAGTTGCCATAGTCATAGTGTCTCTTCACATCAATAGAAACCCTAATTAAGACAAATGCCACTGTGACATTTACCTTCTTCCTGCACTGTCCATGTAATCACCAAGTTGTTCTTTTGCCAAGAAGGTCTATTTCAATTAGTTTGTCTTCAAACTACCAGGGAAAATACACATTCCTTCCATCAGAATAACTCTCCCAAACAAAAAATTTAGTGTTTTGATATTTTAGTGCTCTCCCACTTGTGGTCCTTGTCTGAGTTGCTTTCTTCCTTTAACTTAACTGGATTATTCTCTTCTTCCTATAGCAAAAATGAATATCAATGTTTTATTAGCCATATCCTCACCATCCCAGTCATCTGTCATATAACTCCTGGAATTCCACCATTTTATCTAGCTGCCTCTTTGTTCCTTACTTGTTTCAAAATATAAGAAGTCCCATGAAAAAAGGATGTGTTATAGTGATATTTTATTTATGTTTTATAAATAAAGCTTGCCTGAAGAACAGAAGGTAAAATTAAGCCACTAAAGGCCAGGCAGTGGTGTCACACCCTGTAATCCCAGGATTTGGGAGACAGAAGCAGATGGATCTCTGTGAGTTCAAGGCCACCCTAGGCTACACAAAATCAATACAGAAACAGATCCAGGTGGTGGTGGCTCACACCTTTAATTCCACCACTAGAGAGGATATATAAGCTGCAATGAGACAGGAACTCATCCTCCTTCAGTCTGAGGACTTCTTAGAAGTAAGAGCTCTCTAGTGGCTTGGCTACTTTGCTTTTCTGATCTTTAGGTTGAACCCCAATATCTGTCTCTGGGATTTATTATTCATGCTTCAATGTGTTTGTTATGTTATTAACTGCTCTGTTCACAGTGGTAAATCCAAGGGCTTGGTGTATAGAAAATATTCTGGGTTTATTTCTTGAATGGGCAACCAGGACAGCCATCTCCAGAAGGATTTAGATCTTTGGAAATGTGTTTTTTTAACCATCCCGACCAAACAACCACCAGTGAGCAAAACAAAAGATTCCCTGTTGACCTTTTCTTTGCAACTGTACCTGCCAAATATCTTTGACTTACAGTTTATTGCCATGCAATAGACACAACATCACAACCAGGTGCGTGCTCCATCTGCTATGCCACTTTCTAAGAAAAAGTTCATAAACCAGACAAGTGGTATCTGCCAGGGGACAACACTCCCACAGATCCTTTATTTTCTTTGCCCCTTTCCTGTTCTGGGTTGGGCCAGATTCACAGTGGAGTGGCTCCAGGGGCTTTGAACATTGGCTCCAGTCACTAAGGTTGCTGCAGTGCCCATAGAAGTAGACATATGTACAAACAAAGAATGAAAGAAAACATGTCTGCTTTAAGTTCTCAGTGTTTTGCCTACTAGTGTTTACTATCATCCAAGCTTGATAATACAAAGTAAAATATTAATGCACCCAGTTAAAACTAATGTCCATAATGATAATGGATGCTTCTGTAGCCAACTTAGTGCCTGGAGAACAGAATGTTATCAACATAATTCCTTAAGCTTTGTTTTATTATTATTAGTGGTAGATGGCATTAAATCTTAACTACCCAGCTTCAAGAGAGCAAGGGAAAGCGCCAACCCCCAACAAGAGTTGCCTTAAGGATAAATACACACTGCAATCTTGTGATGGAAAACCTACTAAAAGAGCTAAAAGAGATAGGCCTGCTTTCTTTTGTCATTACACACACACACACACACACTCATACACACACAGGGTGGGGGTGATTGCTAAGGAAATAGAAACCATACTAAACAATAACAAATTCCAGTCTCCTTCATGGCTAGAAATCAGCATGCTAAGGGGAATTTACAACAAAAAGGAAAAAATGGAATGGGTATAGGAAGCTTTGTGATTTTAATCTCTAGTGAACAAATGAGCTTCCTAAAAATGAGAGTCAGAAAAGAGTTCCAACAGCCCCCCTCCCCAAAAGAGAATGGAGGATGCACATGGTGTTGCTCTAGAACAACTTCACAGTTGCCTAGAGCCCTCCTGGGATCAGCAGGACCTTGGCTCTTTTCATGGCCTCCAGAATTTTGCAGGACTAAGGAATATTTTTATGAAATTTCTCCATCTGCGAGTCAGAAATTGATCCTCAATCTGCCACCACAGGCTGCCAAGTGATTCTGTCAATGCTGAGATGGGGAGAACGCTGCTCTGAACATTGGTGGAGTAGGTTAGGAGTCTTATGTTCCCTGGGGTATAACTCCCAGTATAGCATTACTCCTTCAACATTTCTATGGAAGACGGGCAACAAATATCCAAAAAGCACTGGAGAGCTCACACCTGCCGTACATTTGTCCTGTGTGATCATCTTACTTATTATCTTAGCCAAGACAGCAGAAACCTTGCTTTGTTTCATGTGCACAGCATTATGGACCCAGCTCTGTCTTCCAAATTCAGATGCTATCCCAGCCTCCAAGACCTCAGCATAAAACAGTATTTAGAGATGGGGCTGTAAAGAGATGATAAAGTTAAAAATAAGCCATTATGAGGGGTCTTAATCCAGTATGGATGGTGTCCTTAAAAGATTAGGACCCAAGGATTTGCAGACTCGCAGAAATGAGAACACAGTGAGAATACAGTGATAAAGTGGCCATCTGGAAGCCAAAATGAGAAGGCTCCAAAGGCTTGACCTCTCAGGTACTTTGATCTGAGACTCCAAGGTATTAAAGTATCAAAGAAACACATTTCTGTTAGTCATGCTACCCAGCTGTGGTGCTCTGCTGTCTAGCTTGGTTTCCCTCATCCCTTTCCATCTCTATCATCATCTTCTATGCTTTTACAAGTTTCTCTGGGTGCTTGTGTGTGTGTAATCTGAGATAGCAACAGCTCCTACTCAGCACTTTCTTCTAAGACTATCTCTTGTCCGGCTTTGATTCTCCAACTCCCAGTGCCCTCACTGAGCACAATCATATCACTTACACAACAAAGAAAAAAAATCATTTGAACTGTTGAGTAGACTGCATTATCTACTTAAGAATCCTAATTCACGTAATAACATTATCTATGCTGGTTGAACTTATGGAGAATGAAGGCCTTCACTGAAATCTTTGTCTATGTCGAACAGGTTTTAAAAGACCAGATGGAAATACAATTGACCTTTCTGTCTTTGCTTTGGCACTTACCAGTCATGTGATACTGAACATGTTTCTGACTTCTATTTGGTTGTTTTCTCACAAAGTGTGGACAAAATAGTAAATTCTCATAGGCAGATACAGTGAGGATTAAACAAGATAACGTTTTAAGCAGTTTAGTATTGTTAATTACCACAGGCAGCTGGCATTTACCAAGCATTAGTTATTAATGAACAAATACCTTTCAGAAGAAAATAATTCATCTAAGACCCAAGTGTCCTGGGTGGATTTGTGGATTTTTATTTGTTGTTGCCAACTCGACACAAGCTAGAGTTACCTGGGGAAAGGAACCTCAACTGAGAAAATTTATCCAACAGATCACCTGTAGGAAAGTCTATATGCATTTTGTTGATTAATGATTAATATGGGAGGGCCAATTGGAAAAGTTCAGCCTCTGGGCAGATAGTCCTGGGTTATGCTAAGAAAAAAAGTAGAGCCCAGAATAAGAAGTTCGTGAGGAGCAAGCCTGCATGTATGCCAATGAACAGTTACATTTGTGCCTTGTACAGTTGTGGTCAGAAAAAAGATACCCAGTCCCCTGGAATTGAAATTATAGACAGTTTTGAGCCACAAGATGAGTGTTGGGAGTCAAACCCTGATCCTCTGGAAGAGCAGCCAACGTTATTAACCTCTGATTCATCTCTTCAGCCCCTAGGATGTTGTATTCCAAAGTCCAAGTTTTCATTTTTTGGAATAATGAAATTTGCTACAAGCCAATAGAAGTAATTAAAGCAGCATACTAGAAAATAACATCTAGCTAAGGGTATGTTGTATACACCTGTATTTTTCACAATACAACTTCTTTGGGCTTCAGTTTCCTTATGTATAAATGGCTTACTAAACTTTTTTAGTTAAAGAGACCATTTAAAAGTATACTTTTTCTAATTTCTTAAGATCCAGTTAGATCCAAAGGCACTAATTATTATAGATAAAAAGGAAGCTAAGAACAGTATGGTGTGTATATGAACCAGAGAAAAGGTAAGAGATGTAAATCAACTGGGAGGAGACATAAATTTTTACTGGAGTAGTTGAAGCTTAGTGATCTACTTGCATAACCTAGCCTATAGTTACTACCATCCTAAGCAGGTCAAAACCATAGAACCAAGTGACACCACTTATATAAAGAGGCAGGTCTGTTGGAGGGAGGTCACTTGTTGGTTCCCGGATACCCGGCTAGCTTAGACCCAAAATAATCACACATAAACTGTATTAATTAAATCACTGCTTGGCCCATTAGCTCTAGCTTCTTATTGGCTAACTATTACATATTAATTTAACCCATTTCTATTAATCTGTGTTTTGCCACGTGGCTGTTGCTTACTGGCTAAAATTCTGGCATCTGTCTGTGGCAGGACTACATGACATCTCTCTGACTCTGTCCTTCTTTCTCCCAGCATTCAGTCCAGTCCTCCCTGTCTAGCTCTGCTCTGCCCCACCCTGCTCTGCCCTGCTATAGGGTCAAAGTAGTTCTTTATTCATTTATAGTAATCACAGCATACAGAGGGAAATCCCACATCAGAAGTCACTGTAATTCATTAGATTGCAGAAAGGAGAATCTGGATCAAACTACATCAGGCATGCCTCTGTTCCTTGATATCAAAGGATGTGTTTATTCTGCATATATCTACATAGTCATCACCTTCACATCCTCAGGCTCATACGGTCATCAAGTATTGCTCATAATGACTGCTGTATTTGTACTTTTTTCTAGTAAGTAAAATTAGCATTCTCTCATGACCTATAAATTCTAACATAATTGCTAATAAATTCTCTGGAGATTTCGTTGCTTGATGAGTCCTTCAATATATTTTATCAGAGTTTAGAGTATTAAAATATCATAGCTTATACTCTTAAGCACAATAATTCCCTTAAGGATTGACCAAAAGTGTAGTTACTTTTTAATTAACTCAAGAAAAATCATGGATGAACAATAATCAAGTGACGAATCCTAAAGAAAAGTCCTCTTCCACTTTTATCTATCCCCCTTCTTTCTCTTCTTCCTCCTCCCCTCCTCTCTCTTCTCCTCTTTTTCTTCTTTACTTCTTCCTCTTCTTCCTCCTCCTTCTATTTCATTTTTCACAAGTAAAAATGAACCACTCATAATGAATTCAAATTTTATGTAAAAAAAACAAACAAATGAAATCATAGGCAAAAGTTGTAATTTACACAAATCATTTTAAAGGTCATATATGTGTTAATTATCATTAGCTAGGATCATCCAGAAAGAATAAAATTTTACACTTTGTTGGACAAGTTCCAGGTTCTGAACACGATGGAACCTAATTTAATCCACTAGAAAAGAAAAATGATTTACAATAAACCTATGCATATTAACTTCTATTTTCTTCTACAATGTCATTGACTCCAGAGAACTAAGATACACTAAAAAAGGAGGTGGCAATAAAGAATGTGAACTAGTGATGTGGCCTAATGGTGGGAGGTGGAAAAGTGTTCTTGAGGCAACTGTAGTCTCAAGAGAAAGCAGTTCTTTTCTGCTTTACCCACAGATGAAACTCCAAAACGCTGCCACAGACTGCTACACCTAAAATATTCTGAAGCTAGGAGAAATTACCCCAGGAAACAAAGATGGAAATGAGCCATCAGATGTGAAAAACCCATCACTTCTACCTACACAGGAGTGACATCTACTGCCCATGAGAAACCCTCCCCAAGTTCTATGACAAAATTCTGCCCTGGTCCTAAAGAGCACCAATATCCTAGGTAAAGCCAAATTACTACTAATAAGACAGGGTGAATGTCTGATCTTCCCAATGCAGCAATAGCAGAAAGAAATCAGCACACTTAGGCACAGGGAAGTCAGTGGGAATGAAAACCAGGAAGGACAAGAAGTGGGAGGAAACTCTACCAAAGAAATTGGCTATCAGCAACCTTGGAGAACTATAGACCAATTTTATTGGAAATAAAGAAGCTGGAAGCACAAAAATTTGGGAAAGAAACATCTGGAAATTCCAAAATTGGTGCCATGAAAGAGTATACCTATCATACTCTAAAAGGACCCCTGGCTGCCATGCTCTGAGTACCAGTGTCTTCCTGAACTCACGTGTTGAAATGTGATCCTCACAGTAGTAGCATACAGAATAGGAAACTTGAGCACCATGTTTAGATCATCAAAAGATGAGTAATAATATGAGTGTCTTTATTTTAAAAGGACACCTTTCCCCATGCAAGGATGCAACTAGAAACTGTCTTCTATACACAAGGATGTAGACCTTCATTGTTCTCCAAGTTGATCAGCACCTTAAATCTTTGACTTTCTACCCTGTAAAACTATGAAAGCCATTCTTTTTAAAATATGCTTTTAACTGAATATGATTGCTTGGAGCCTCCCCGGTGGTGAACAGGTTCCAGGAGAAAAGGTAAGGAGATGGTGAAGGAAGAAAGTGAGATAGGTTATGATGGCTGGGATAATCTTGCAGCCTGACTGACTAGCAGCAAGAGTGCCTCTTTATTAATGCAGAATTTAGAAAGTATGGATGCATTCATGTTGTTCCAAAACATATATCATAACATTTTTGGTTTTGGACATGTGCTTCACTTTTTCTTTTAGTTACCATTAATAATCATGACAGAACAGAGTTATCATTTCCAATCATTTTCCCTCAAGTTTTAACATCATTATCAACAGAGCTGATGTGGGATTCCCCTCTATCTGCTGTGATTACCATTAATGAATAAAGAAACCGTGTTAGCCTGTTGAGAGGGCAGAACTTAGGTAGGTGGGGAAAAGTAAGCTGAATGCTGGGAGAAAAGAGGTAGAGTCAGAGAGAAGCCATGGAGCCCTGCCAGAGACAGATGCCAGAACTTTAGTACATAAACCACAGCCATGTGGCGATACACAGATTAATAGAAATGGGTTAAATTAATATGTATGAGTTAGTCAGTAAGAAGCTAGAGCTCATGGGCCAAACAATGATTTAATTAATACAGTTTCTATGTGATTATTTCAGGGATAAGTGGCCGGGAACCAACAAGTGGTCTCCTCCTACACAGAGATATCATTGTTGCTCATTAAGCACATAACCCAATTTTTAAACAATCTAGATGCATATGTAAACTTGTTTTCAAAACTGGTAGCTTTGCTTGCTTCAAGGACCCTAGAACAAAACAAAATCTCCAAGTTAGTCTGGGCAGATTGCAATGTCCAAAGCAGTGTATTATTAACTCTTAATGCTTAGAGTGCCCAAGAAACATTCTCAGGCCAAAGCTGCTGCAGTTATTATTCAAATTCTGGTATAATAAAATGTTTCCATTTTATATCTTTATAGAATTTGTCCATATGTCTAATTGTTTCTTGGTGATACAACACCACAGTGGCTCTGCATGAGATTACTTTTCTAAGAAAAGGAGGTCCTGACATCTCATTCTTTTATCATCTGTCTGCAACATTCTTTGCCCATCATCAGTATGAGTCTCTGTGTAAAACAGAGGTTACTTCGGCTAGTCTAACTTTCTTGCTGTATCTGCCACATAACTGCCTGAGTGTAGAGTAGGAAGAGGTTTATAATCTGATCTGTGGCCAACTACTCTAGCCCACCAAATCTTATTGACCTTTTAAAGTTTACTTTGTTTTGATTATCTTGTTTTTGAGTAAGTACAGGGACAGATGTTTTAAGAATGCCTCACAGCCTCATAAAGAGACCTCTGGCTTCTTTATGTGTGTCACAACCTCCAAGGCGCAAGTTGGTAAGGCGATCTCCCTAAAGAGGGAGGAATAGTATGTTCAGGACTGTCCTGGGGAAGCTTAGAAATAGCATTCCTGGGAGAAGGCATAAAAGATTCACAAGAAATATCCCATCACTTGTACAAATATTAAAAGTTTTCCAAGTATGTAGCAGGTAAGGATGACAACTAAATGTGGCATAGAAGCCATCGTGTGGCTTAACTTCTGAAATTTCCCTAACATTTTCTTCTTAGATGATTTGTTCCAGGTCTTACATCTCATGCTCATTAGTACCACTTAAGTAATAATTTCTATAGAAGACTCAGTTTCTTACACAGCTAATTCTTCCAGAAAAATCACGATAAGTTTTATTCTTAACATCAACTTTTCCAAGAATTGTTACATTGTCCCAGTTCTAGTCTAGTCTAGTCGAACAGCAAAGAGTTCAAACATTAAACACGTCAAAGACATGGGCAAGAGTTGTGCAGCAGCTTCCAGCAAAGGCACTGAAGCCTCAGTCCAGGTCATCTGAGTGCTGTGATTTTTGTCCAGCAGCAGCTCTGGGACACTTGGCATACCATATGATGCATTTTTCTCCTTTGTTTTCCTCCTTCCAGCATCTTTCAAGTCTCATTTCTCCAGCTCCTTCTTTGTCCCACCCACCTGCAAATTGATAGTCTCTTCACCCCAAGTATTATTGTTACATATCTGTATATACATATACAGATATATAAATACAAGCTGATGAGTTCATTCTTGTTGTTTGTGTATATATGATTTCAGGGCTGACTACTTTATATTGGACAACCAATTAGGGGATTCATCCTTGGTAGAACTCCACTTCTCTAGGCATGATGCCCTGAGATTTTGCCCCCCCCTTTCTGTGTTAGCATGTCTACTGATGTTGCCATTGTTAAAATTTCATCTATGCAGCCATTTGTACAAGAAACTGTATCATAGCATATTTTTTTTGGTATTCTGGAACTTATAATCTTTCCACCCCATTATCCTTGATCTTTTCCAGCTGTGCATATGACAGAGGATTAGTGTCCAAAATATACAAAGAACTCAAAAACCAGAGAGTCAAGAAACAAATGGTTCAATTTAAAAACGGACTAGAACCGTTACAAACTCTTTGATCTGCAATGGTGATCTGCCTGTAAGATATGCTAATGCCATTAGACCTACAGAAAGTTTGTTCAGTTAACTACATACAGGCAGAAACAGCTACAGTCAGTGGTTCAGCAAACTATACCTCTGGTTTGCATGATGAAGTCCTTACTGACAAATTTCTACTCCATTACGTATATTTAGCAATATCAGAGAAGGTTTATGTCCTGTTGCCAAAATCTCCAAATCTATGAGCACAGGTGGGAATATCCCTGGTCCTGAAACCTCAGAACCAACCTGTGAAATGTGATGAGCTTTTTTCTCTCACTCAGGAACAGTCTGTGTGCTGCTGTGGTTCTCTTACTCGCCATTTTGAAGGTTCTGCATTTATCCAAGGAACAGGTGTATAGAACCCTTGGTGTGCACACTCTTTCCATGAAATAAGACTCCTAGGTTTGAAGTAGAGGTGGCCCTATCTAGCTCAGATTGGACATAAACTCAGAATCTCCCTTCTTTATCCTGCCTAGTACTGGCTTGGGTTTTAGGAATTGGAATGCAGAAATGGGATAGTATGCTACGTGCTGAATCAGAACTATTCTTTGAGCTGTACCAGTGAAAGACATATTGTAAAAGGTGTTAAATTTATGTTGATTAAAGTAATAATAAAATGTTTTAAAATTTAAAAAAAGATGAACTAATGCAACAGTGGCGCAATGCTTGTGTGAGTAACCAACGAATATCTGACTGAATTTAGGGCCCACTCCATGAGAGGAACCCATTCCAACACTGCTCCAGTAGCCAAGAACCTGAGACCAGATAGGCCAGGCACCCAGAAAAAGACCAAACACTACTCTTCTGCTAAAGGAATGCAGCTCTGGAACAACTCTTAATGGCATTCTTCTATACTCATAGATCAGCTTTTTCTCAGTCATCATCAGAGAGACAGTACACGGGAATGAATACAGAGACCCATAGCTGGACAAGGTGCAGAGAGTGAGACACCTTGGAATACTCAGCCCTAAATGAGATGTCTTCTTCAAACCCCTCCCACCAGGGCTCCAGGGAGAGGTGGAAAGAGCCAGTGGGGATGGAGATCACCAAGAAAACAAGGTCCTCTAAGTCAACAGTTTCAATATACATATGAACTCAGAAATTGTGGCAGCGTGCACAGGGCCTACGCAGGTCTGGTCCTGATGGAGCTTTAGTACTGAAGGAAGAAGTGGACACAAAACCCTAGTCCTAACCCAGAAACTGTCTCCAACTGATAAACATTCAAAAATGAAAAATTTGCTAAGAGTCTCACTGGGTCTTCAAACCATTCATAAGGCCAGGCCCCATGCCCAGCATAGATGGCCAACCCAAAGTAAATTCAGTGGCATGTTTAGAGGTTGTTAGTCTCATAATGTTTTCTCAAGTCATTTGTTTTAACTTTATAGGTCCTTCGCAGGTATGCCATAGCTTCTGGTGATGTGTTTCTATGGGATTCCTGTGTGCATGAATGTGTGTGTCTCTCCATCTATATGTGTTTTTATGCTTCTTCTTTGGTTACTTTTCTTCTATTTGCTTGTTTTTCTTTCATCTTATTTCATTTTATTATTTAGATGCCTGCTTGTTTCCATTCTGAGACAGAAAGAACATGGATTAGGATGAGGAGGGAGCTGTGAAGAATCGTATAGGATTTATAGGAGAGGAAGCTGTAATTGGAATTTATTGTATTAAAAATCTATTTTCAATAAAAGTAAAATAGACAGGAAAATAGGCTAGAGATTTAAAGAGAGAGTTCTCAATAGGAGAAAGAAAATGGCTAAGAATTACTACAAAGAGTACCCTCAGCAATTAGGGAAACACAAATTAAAATAACTTTGAGATTTCATTTCCTCCCAGTCCGAATGGCAAATACTAACCAAACAACTGAAAGAATGTGGGGAAAAAGGACCCCTCATTCATTGTTGGTGTGGGTGCAAATTGATGTGGCATTCTGAAAAAAAAAACACTGTGGGAAACCCTACAAAAAACAAAACTAAATCTACCATAGGACCCAGTCATACCACTCCTTGGCATATGTCAAAGTACTGGACACCTTATTCCACAGAGAGCTGCTCAGCCATCTTCACTACTGCTCTATTCAGAATAGCTAGAAAATAGAAACCACTTAAATGTTCAACTGATGAAGAAATAATGAAAATGTGGTACATATACACTACGGAATACTACTCAGCTATAAAGAAATTTTAGACAAATGGAAAGATCTAGAAAAGACTATTCTAAGTGACTAGGTAGCCTAGGCCCAGAAAGACAAAATGCTCTTTCTCAGCTGTGAGGCACACATTTGGTTGTGATAGACAAAAGAAACTATGATGGCTCATAACCATGACCAATCATTACCTCCTTTGTCTAAACTTGCTGTGGGAACTTTTTCAGTCAATGGCCTTTGGGATGCTAGCTACTTTGGGCATGGTCTCATGTACTATATATGCAGATGTAGGGGCATGCGTGAGCTCCTTGACTGCTGAATTTAGTTCCACTTCCCAGCACAAACAAAGGACTTAAGATCATTACCAATTCTGTGAGTTTATCCCATTATAAATAAAGCTTTATTATACTCCATTCTGGGCTAGTGTAGAAATATTTCTTATTGCAACATAGATTGCCTCTGTTTATAATTACTGCCTCAGCAAATTTATTGAGTGCCTGATCACACTGCAATCGTGTCTTAGCTTCAGAGGAACAACTCCCTACTTACTGAAGCTATGGGCTTTTCTAAAGCACCTAGAACCAGTGAAAAGATTCAGACAAACTCACCCTAACACCATATATGAGGGCACATGCCTATAATCCTAGCACTTTAGAGGCAGAAGACATTGAATGCAAGGCTAACCTGGGCTAGATGTAAAAAAAAAACTGTCTTAAAAAAACTAACACTGAGAATACAACTCAGTGGCACAGTACTTAATTAGCATGTGCATAGCCCTGTGCTCATTCTCCCACCCATGCACATGCATGCACACACACACACACACACACACACACACACACACACACGTATCCCTTAGGAATCGAGCTAATGCCTAACACAGGTAACGAACAAAGTACCTCTTCCGGTGGCATGACACAGCCAGCTTCACATGAGCCACTCATGATGAAGTTTTTCAGCATGAAGTCCCTCATCAAGAATTATAGCTGGTTCTGAAAACCACTCCACTCTGATAATGCAAAACCTTCATAGATACCAGAGCTGGATTTGAAAGATGTGTCAATGATCTCAGGTTTACACAAGGTTGCTGAGGGTGGCCAAGCAGAAAAAGTCTATTAAATGAATTGAACATAACAAAGTGGTTAATCTGAAAAGCTTTCTGAATCCCTTATAGGCAACATTGCCCATGTCACATTAACTCCTTTCTAAAATAGCCACTTCATGTTACAAAGTCACAGCCTTTCTCAAGTGTTTGAATCTATTTCTTGGCCTAGTCCTATATTCAGTACTTTTTATCAAGTTAACTTTTCCATTATCTCATATCCCCTTTGACCAAAGTCACTGAGAATAATTCTAATAAATCTATGTAATGCTGAACATAAGTCAAGCTTTGAAATTGTGGGTACAGAATGTGAGCCATGTCCTGGAGCACCCAAAGAAAGATATGAGTTATCGAAGAACACATTCAGTCCCACTTATTAAAAATCTACATCATAGCTAGGGTTTTACGTAGAAATCTATACTCTAAAGAAAGACAACAAGTACAAAATATTGCAATGCCATTTTAATTTGAATGACAACCCATTGTGTGAAAAGAGACATTATAATCGCATGTTTCATTATTATGATTTTTTGGAACAAAGAAAGCTAAATATTCATAGTAAAGAGGATGTTTTCTTTTGTTTCAGTCTTCAAATTGCTAAATAACAATCTTAAGCTAAGACATATTAATGTAAGGACTGACACACTACTTAATTTTCAATAAATAACAACATGTACAAAGTATGATTAAAGTAAAGAGTCTTTTTAAAAAATTCATAAAAAGGTGGGAGGAAGGTAAAGGGGAACAGCAGGGTACTAGTGATCTGAAAAAGGAAATGGGAAAATAGGGACTCCTTAGGGACTGGGAGAGAGGTTAATACAGAAGATAAGAGGAAAGTGAAGGGGATAACAGGATACAATTGACGGGCTAAGGGAAGTGAAAGCGTGGGCTCCATTAGGAAAGGAAGAGGGAAGTAAATACAAAAGAAGGGAAGTAGGTAAAACAATATGGATGACAGGAAAATTCACAAGGAATCATACAATTAACTATTGACACCCCCTCCAGAAAAACACTTATAATGCATGCAATTAGTTAATAAATATATGTACCTAGTTTTAACAAACCTTTTTTCATTTGGACTGATGATACAACCTCCGAGAGCCAAAGACCACCTACCAAAACCCTCAATACCAGGAATGAGTTATTGGCCAAAGCTATGCGAGAGACTCCCCAAACATACATCCTATCGCTGTTGTCAGTAGTTAATGCCCAGCAGTAAATAGTAAGTCCCTATTGTTAAAGACACCATGCACTTAAGAAACAGGGCCCAGAGATACTAGAGTTGGAACTGACCTAACTGTTCCCTCTTTGAGGACTAGCTTCCCTAGTACCAGAAAATTACATACAATCTTCCAAAAAGGGAAGACAAACAATAGTCTTACCCAGATATGAGGCTGGGTATTATGTGATAATGTATCTCCTGGTGAGATGAAACACCCACGACTACTCACGCCAGACTGGGAACCCACAGCAGATGGAAATACGAATACCACCAAAGTCCAACGTGTTGAACTAATGAGTATTATTGAGGTTACTGACAAGAATATGGGTGGCTGTTACAGGAACAGAAATGACTCAAAGACAACTGTGTCACCAAGCCCACCCCAGCATGGATGACAGTTCATAAAAACTGGGAACCTGGAGCACCCTGCACAGCCTGCGTGTAGCTCTACAGGTTGGACAGCATCCTTTCTATATGCCTCAGTTGGTCTAAATCTCTTACAGGCAGCTAGGCTGGTTTCTGCTTTTCTTGGGAGTTTTCCTGATCTCAGAGTCTTTGGGACTTTTCTCCTCTGAGAGTCTTCCTTGCAGCTCAGCTTCTTTTCCTCTGAAGAGAACTCTCAGCTTTTTATTGAGTGCTCTGGGGTTTAGTGAAGCTGGTAAGTTTCAGGAACTTCCTAAAGCTATTCTGAGTTGTTTACCTTCTGCTTTAGGAGTTTCCTTGCAGGATGAAATGTTTCATTCTCCAAGGACTGTTACACAACAGATACCTATGGATCACATCAATAACCAGCATGGTATGATAACCCTAGGGGTACAATAACACACAGCTCTCTGATATGATATATTTAAGAGCTGCTCAATAAAAGGAAAGTCATGCCTAGTACTGGAAACCAACTATTTACTTAGTGCTAATGAAGTCATGGTTATTAGAAGAGAATCTACAACTACTAATTTATTAAACCATCATAATCGCTAACAATGATCTATACATATTTGTCCTATACCCACAAATAAGTGTAGTCTTCACCTCTTATCAGGGAAGCTTCTCTATGGAACAGAGACTATTACAGAAAACCATAACTAATCAATGTCTGAAGTTGTGGAACTCAGTTTCAACCAATGTGTCTGCAAAACACTCCTTTGGCCAAGGCTCAGGGAACACTGAAGAAGAGGGGCCAGAAAGATTGTAAAATTCATGAGCATCTGTCTCCTAATAATATCAAAATCTACACCCTATACCCATAAAGTTTCACTAAATATGATCTGAAGCAAGGAGGACACCAGGAAACCAGCCAAACTAGATGAGAGAAAGGTTATGAGGCTTCAGCCCTACACAACGAACTACAGGCAACTGAGTAAAGCTGGGAAAGAGAGAGGTGGTCCACCCCAGGGAAGAGCACACCAATGGTTGTCCAGTGCCAAATGGTCAGACCTGAACGTACATACAAATAACATTATATGTACTAAATAGGCCTTATTTTAGAATGTAACTGTATTTACATATATGCTTGCAACAATAATTGATTAAGAAAAAGGCCATGTTTTTTTTTTTTTCGAGACAGGGTTTTTCTGTATCTTTGGAGCCTGTCCTGGAACTAGCTCTTGTAGACCAGACTGTTCTCGAACAAACAGAGATCGGCCTGCTTCTGCCTCCTGAGTGCTGGGAGTAAAGGCATATGCCGCCACCACCTGACATGGGCATGAATTTTAAGAGAGAGAATGGAAGTTTAAGAGAACAGAAGGGCCGGGCGGTGGTGACGCACGCCTTTAATCCCAGCACTCGGGAGGCAGAGGCAGGCGGATCTCTGTGAGTTCGAGGCCAGCCTGGTCTACAAAGGGAGTTCCAGGACAGGCTTCAAAGCTACAGAGAAACCCTGTCTCGAAAAAAAAAAGAGAGAGAGAGAGAGAAGAGAGAGAGAGAGAGAGAGAGAGAGAGAGAGAGAGAGAGAGAACAGAAGGGAGAAATGCTGCAATTAAAACACATTCTCAAAAATAAAAAATAAATGCATACTTCATAAAAAGTATCTAAATGAGTACTTTCTCTTTGAATCAATTGTATAGATACTATCATTGTTTGAAATATGTTTGATACTTGCTTTAATATTGGCTTTAGAGCAGAATCATTCTTTCAGAATTCCTCAATGGTTGAAAGCTCCGTATAGTAGTGATTGTTTTCTCAGGAAGCAATAATAGTTCAGGATGATGAATAACTTGTCTAAGGTTAGTAATCAGAACAAAATATCAGCTCTAATAGGAAAAGATTAATTCTTTTGTAGTTCCTTAGAGGATGACAAATTACTGGGATAGAGGTAGTTTCTTAATACCCTGTGAAACCTTAGATATGAAATGATTCAGAAGGGAAAATAAGCCACTCCCAACCTTCCTTGAAACTTACCATTAAGAAGCTACAAAACCCTGAGTGTCTCATAGCAGGAAGAAAAATCAACTTTTAAAATATAATGCCAATTTTAAATATGAGTTACTGTCACACAGTAGTCACACACAAAGAAAGCCATTTTCCTTGGTATAGTTTATTAGTTTTGACACAGTCTTACTGTGTAGCCCAGGCTAGCCTTGTACTTAGGATCCTCTTGTGCTATCTCTAAAATGCTAGGACTATGGATACACAACACAGTACCTGGCCACTCAGTAAACTTCCACAGGATGAAAATATAACAGATAATTAAAAATTACTATTGTGTTTACAGAAGGCAATAATTATAGTCTTGAAAGTAAGCAAGTCATTTCACATCTCACCATGCCTGATGTGATTTGTTGGCCATGTCAGTAATCCCTTGCATGTACTCAAATTCTCAATCTTGTACTTTAATATATGAGTTGTTATAATTTACAATATTAAAAAGTTCAAAAAATAATATAACCACCACAAATACAAATACCATATAGATTATTCTCTAGTCATTTATTGGGTCTCCTCTCTCTCTTTCTCTCTCTCTCTCTCTCTCTCTCTCACACACACACATACCATTAACATACAAACATCACAAAAATATTAATATTCTTAATGTCAGTAGAGATAACAAGCATATGATACCAAAAGTACACTTAGAAAAAGTGTCCTTCAAAAAATAAGTTTTAACAATTATAGAAAGTTGAAATAATTTTCTATGTCCTATATGAATAAAGAAAGAAAACTGGAAGTCAACATCAAGAGAAACTACAGAATATATTAACTCATAGGAATAGATATATCATTGAATGGTGAATGGATCATTGAAGAAGTCAAGAAGGAAACTGAAAATTTGGATTAAAAAAAAACAAAGAATCAATGAGTCAATTAACAAAACTAACCAAAGGGAACCTTTATTATGAAACTTTAAAAGGGGGGTGCAGGAGACTTTACAACAGGTACCAGTGAAATTCAGAAAGTCACTAGATTACTCTTGGATATGACAAACACTTTTTGCAAAGCATCAAGACACAAAATTCAAATTCAAAAGTCATTAGAATGTATACACTAAATGTATTCATTAAAAAGTCACTTTCCTATATACTACAAACATGCTGAAAGAGAAATCAGAAGAAACAATCCAATAACAATAGCCTTTTAAGGATGTTTTAAAATAAAGCTAAACAGGGCAGTGAATGATCTCTACAACAAAAATCTTGAAAATCCTGAAGAAAGAAGATGGGGAGGGCACTAGAAGAGTTTGTAGTTTGGAATAATTAATATTATGTGAATGGGTAGCCTATCAATAGCATCTTATTTTAACTCTAGTAGGCCATGTATATCTAGAATTCACCCAATTACTTTACAGTTTCCAATTTAACAGGACACAAGTTTTTGACATACAGTTTCAAGATTTTTATGAATGTCATTGGTATTTGTTGTAATGTCTCCCTTTTTGTGTCTAATCTGATTAATTTTAGGCCTTCTTTCTTTTTCTTTGATCAGTTGAGCTAAGATTTTATCAATACTGTTTATATTTTCAAATAACCAACTATTTGTTTCATTGATTCAATACAATCTTTATCAAAATCCAAATGCCATTCTTAGCAGAAATAGAAATAAAATAATCTTAAATTTTATAAGAAAATATAAAAGATCATAGATAGTCAAAGCAGTCTTGAGCAAAAATAATGTTGTAGATATTATCATACCTGATTAAGCCACTATTGTTCCTTTCTTATTTGTCCTCAAGATCTCACATTAAAATCATAAATAACTTTAAAAAGTCCCATGGTCTTTACAAATTGAAACAAATTAAATTTTCAGTCTCTTTAAAATGTCCAATCTTTTTAAAAATCCGAAGTTTTTAGAATTAAATCTCTCAACTTTGGGGTCCAGTAAGATCAAAAATAAAATAAACTTTTTTCGTTCAAGAGGGAAGAACCAGGGCATAGTCACAATTGAACCAAAGGGAAAAAAATCAAACCCTTAAAAAGTGAAAATAACTAAGAGTCCAATATCAGTATTCCCTCACCATATTCTGAGCTTCTCCAAGGGGTTTGGATTACTTCTCTGTCTTCCACAGGACACATAGCTTGCCTTCAAAACCCAGGCAGACTCCACTCCATCTCTGTTGATGTTCTTGGTGGTTATCACATAGTACTGACATCTCCAAAATGCTGGTATCTTCTGCTACAGCTGGGCTACACTTTCATCAATGGCCTCTCATAGACTCTCTTCATGGTCCCAAGCCTCAGCTGCTCTCCATGACCCTTTATGCCTTCAAAACCAGAACCACCTAAGTGACTCTTATGCTACCAAATTTGGTTGCCAGTATGAAGTACAATGTTAGACAGTTCTGGAACACAGCTTGCATTGAAAATGTTCACCTCAATAATTCTGGTCTCTTCTTAATTGCCACTAATCGCTTAGCTCCAGCTAACCAGCATCAATTGTTCCAGTAACACAAAAGTTTCACTTCAGTGGAGCTGGTCTCTTGCTAATCACAGCTGAATCTTCAACCTCTGCTCACCAGAAAGACAGCCTCTTAAGTCAAAATAGCGAACAGCCCTGATAGAAGCTTTAAACTTACCTCTGAAACTTGACAAGCCAGGCCTCCATCATCTGCACAGCTCTCAACAGTATCTCCCAAGCTTCTAAAGAACATCAAGCTGAGGTCTCATCACTCAATGACTTTTCTAGCCCAAAGCTCCAAAGTCCTTTCATAATCCACCAAAAGAACATGATCAGGTCTATCATAGCAATACTCCACAATCCTGGCACCAACTTGTCTTAGTTGGGGTTTCTATTGTTGTGATGAAACACTATGACCAAAACACAAGTTGGAGAAGAAAGGGTTTATTTGGCTTGCACTTCTGTATCACTGTTCATCATCAAAGGAAGTCAGGACAAGAACTCAAACAAGCAGGAGCCTGGAGGCAGGAGCTGATGTAGAGACCATGGAAGGACATTATTTACTCTCTTGCTACTCATGGATTTCTCAGGCTACTTTCTTATAGAACCCAGGACCACTGACCCAGGGATGGCACCACCCACGATGGGCTAGATCCTCCCCTTATCAATCACTAATTAAGAAAACAACTTTCAACTGGATCTTATTGAAGCATTATTCTCAATTGGGTTCTCTTCTTCCACGTAACTTTAGTTTGTGTCAATTTGACATAAGACTAGCCAGCACAATATATCCAAAAATATATATTGAAGAATACAGCCTCTTCAATAAATAGCGCTGGAGAAACTGGATAGCTACACATACGATAATGAGACTGATTTTCTAGCTCTCATGATCTGTAAATCAACTCCAAATGGACCAAAAATCTTAATGTTAAAACCTGAAACTGAGAAAAAAAATTTAACAAAAACATTTCAAGATATAGGCATAGATAATGACTTCCTAAACAGCCCTTAGTCACTCAGGAAATAATGTCAACAATTAACAAATGTCACATTTCTGCAAGCAAAGGAAACAGTAAACCAAGTGAAAAGGCAGCCTTGAAAAAAGAGAGAATCTTTTCTAACTATATATCTGACAAAGAATTAGTACCAAGAATATATAAAGCACTCCCAAAAGTAAGTAGTAAATCAAACAACCTGGTCAATACATAAATTAATGAAAGGAGCAAGCAATACTCAAAATACAAATAGAAAAATCAACAATAAACATGAAAACCTCTCCAATCCCACTAGTCATCAGAGAAGGGCAAATCAAAACTACATTGCAATTCCATTGCACCCTAGTCAGAATAGCAATCACTCTGTTGTTGGTTTTTACTCTTTGGCTCTTTTGGGGGCCCACATACTAAATAAATTACAAATAAATCACAGAGAGAGGCTTATTCTTGCTTATAAATGCCCAGCCTTAGCTTGGCTTGTTTCTAGCCAGCTTTCCTTAACTTAAATTATCCCATCTACCTTTTGCCTCTTGTCTTTTTCTATTGCTTTACTTCTGTATATCTCAGTTTCACTCTCACTCCTGGCTGGCTGTGTAGCTGGGTGACTGACCTCTAATGTCCTCCTTCTTTTCTTGTTCCACAATCTCTCTCCTCAAATTTCTCCTATTTACTCTCTCTGCCTTACAGCCCCACCTATACTTTTTCCTGCTTTGATATTGGTTGTTCAGCTTTTTATTAAACGAATCAGATGTTTTAGACAGGCACAGTAACATAACTTCACAGAATTAAATAAATGCAACATAAAAGAATGCAACACATATTTGCATCATTAAGCAAATATTCCACAGCATAAACAAATGTAACACATCTTAAATTATGGTGTGGGAGGTCCTTCTGTCTATGTGTTGCTTTTATTGGTTAATGAATAAAGAAACTGCTTTGGACCTATATCAGGGCATAACTTAGGTAGTCGGGGAAGATGGAACTGAATGCTGGGAGGAAGAAGGCAGAGTCAGAGAGATGCCATGGAGCTGCTGCCAGAGTCAGACTTGCGGAAACTTTGCTGGTAAGCCACTGCCAAGTGGCAATATACAGATTAGTAGAAATGGGTTAAATTAATATGTAAGAGTTATCCAATAAAGAGCTAGAGCTAATGGGCCAAGCAGTGATTTAATTATTATAGTTTCTGTGTAATTATTTCAGGTCTACACTAGCTGAGCAGCTGGCAACCAACAAGCAACCTTTCATACAACAAAACTAATATTCCACAATGGAGCACAGAGGCACTATTCACAATAGGTAAGTCATGGGACCAGCCTAGGTGTTCAACACAGAAAGGATAAAGAAGTCTACAGTATATTTACACAATGGAACTTTTCGGGCGTAATAAAAATGAAGTTATTCCATTTACAGAAAAACAGACATAACAGGAGACAATCATATTTAACCAAATTAAGTCAGTTTCAAAAAGATAAATATGTTTTTCTTTATTTGTGCTTCCTGGGTATAATATAGATAACACAAAATCTCACGTATGTTTGTGCATATGACATGAAAATAAAATCAAATGCATCTAGAAGGATAATGGGGACTGTTGGGAAAGTGGAGTATGACAGAAATGCACTCAAGTTATATTATATTCTTGTATGAAAATGTCCCTATGTACTGTAGTACAGGTACAATGAATATACAGTAACTATGTGTGCGTGTGTGTATGTGTGTGTGTAATTGTGCATGTTTATAATTTCTCAATATAGATAGATCAATAGATGGTAGATAGATAGAT
>JABTXL010006712.1:10670561-10711985 GCA_025134845.1 Neodon shergylaensis
AGATAGATAGATAGATAGATAGATAGATAGATAGATAGATAGATAGATAGATAGATAGTAGATAGATAGATATTGAGAGAACAGGAGAGAGGAGGGGTACCTCTCCCCTATCTTGCTGTCTCTGTGACTCTCCTTGTGTTTATATGTTCCCCTCATTTCTTAAATTACACCTTAAAACTTTGCTTTTACCCTGTGCCTTCTGGTTTCTGGAAAAGGCTTTTGTAATTTGATGATAATGGCATATTTTTGGACTGTAATCTCCATTTCACTTATTTGAAGTACATTTTTATTCTCCTGAATTTCTCTTCCTTTCCATTTGGGCCAAGCTGCAAATAATAATAATTTCCTCTAACCTCCCAGCTCTGTGGCTTTGTATAAATTCTACATTACTCCCATCTCTGTCCCCCATCCAGACCTTTGAAAATAAAAGCAACAAAAAGCCTCTCATTTTAAAGAAAGTTGGGCCATTCATTATGCTATGTGTTTAGGTGCTGTGTTTATCATGTGCCAACATTCCATGCATCTTGGCATCAAAGGGTACTGCTTTATTGTGACATTTCTGAACGAAAACTACGCGGCAGTAGCAGTTTGCAAAGAACTCTCATTTACCTTGGCAACATTTATGAGTGGTGGGGAAAAATACATAAAACTACTGCTTTGAGCAAAACGCTACAATGATTATTTAGCAAACAAGCTCACATATGAGAAGGTAGAGGGGAACGATCGCTTCTGCAGACTAAATTACACTTTACACTCAGGCTCCGCTGAATGGCTTTCTACAGAGGTTACATTTAAATTATAGCTCTTGATAAGCAAACATCTCAGAATGTGTGTGTGAATTTGAATTATGTATGTAACGGGAAGTGTGTTTATGGGGGGGAAAGTCAAGTCTATAGATTGTTAAATTGCTACCACACTTGTAAGGGACAAAAAGAGCTGCAGTGTCGAGCAATGAAGAACCTTGGGGAGAGGTCCTACTTACTCTCTAGAAAAAAAATGGCTTGGCAATTCAGGACCTCAGGGAGTGGTCAACATTTATCTTCATTTAGAGACAGTCAGATATCTGTTTGGTTCTGTCTCTTTAGAAATATGATTTGATACCTTAGGCTCAGAGAGTGGATCTAGAATACATACAACGAACAAGATACAGTTGGTTTAAGCAAATTGGCGAATGTGAAACACTAAGATTAACAATCCTGCATAAACAAGCATTTAGCCTTTTCAGACAATGCCTCTCTCCCAACTAGATATACAATCTCAAAAGCCTGTCAGTGGGTTCCAGCAGAATGTGTCTTCTTCCCTGCATCCATGTGTGACCATGCTTCCTAAGTTTCAGGAGGCACAGAACGGTTTTCATATTTCCATATAATCCACATATTGTGTAATTCAATAGCTGGTATGTTGTGTATTTCTTCTGTCAATAGTCCTTAGAAATTTTATGATGTTTCATTAAGAATTACAATTATTCACATTGAAAATAAAATTTCATTTCTACCACAATAAATTAAGGTAGAGTAAAGGATCAGGGTAGAAGCAGGGTCTCTATTCTCTCATCAGTCAACAAATATTTCCCATGACTCCAAATCCTCTCTTCATAAAGAAGATAAGAAAGAATAAAGTACTGACCATCAAACTACTCAAGCCAAAAGAAGAAAAGAGTTGAGAAGAACACACTGTAAAACTCTTATAATTTCTTAACATAAAAAATTCACAGGAACATCTCACTATATGCTCGTGTGTGTGTGTGTGTGTGTGTGTGTGTGTGTGTGTGTGTGTAAGAGGAAGACTTTTGGCTAGGAAATGATCTGTATAATCACATTTGTATAATAGTCTTCAAATGCTGTAATTATAGAGATTTGCTTAAACAAAATTTTCTGTATGGAAACTGTACTGTGTCACATATCAAGAGGTAGATAGATGATAGATAGATAGATAGATAGATAGATAGATAGATAGATAGATAGATAATGAACATAAGGAAAAGAAGGAAAAGAAATACCCATGACTATAAAATGATCCTTATTGAAACAGGACTGTTCATTTTGTCCAGTGGAAAGGTACCATACAAATCTACTGTGTGTCAAAATTGCATAGAATTTCTTTTGCAATTTGGGTACACCCACTAAATTGGGGCCATTAAAATAATAATAATAATAATAATAAATAATTATAACAATAATAATAATGCATTGAAGTCCTCATCCCCAATACTTAAGACATAAAGGACATGCAACCTTTTCATAAGATGTCAATTATAAAATCTGAAGAACAGCTGAGTGTATTGCAATGAATGTTTATACCCATGCGAATGCATTTTCAATAAAAGGAGGAAAATGGAAAGAACTATTTTCACATTTCCAAGTAACTTTAATATATTCATACTCATATTCTCATTATCTTTATGTACAATATCCATGTTGTGGAACCAGCCTATGCATCAGCGGATGAACTGATAAGATGTGATATATGTACACAATTGGTTACTTTTCAGCTGTGGAGTGGTTTGAATGAGGAATGTCTCACATAGACTCATGTATTTGAACACTTGGTCTCAAGTTCACAGTGCTGCTTGAAGAGGTTATGGAGTCTTTGGGATGTGCAGCCTTGTGGAAGAAAGTTTGTTGTAGGGGGTAGTCTCTGCTGGTTTAGAGGCTCTCTCCATTTCTTGCCCCTCTCTGCTTCCTATGAGTCCAGCTTCCTGATCCTGTGGTCAGGCTTGCCACCATTCTGGGTGTTACCCCCCTAAAGACTGTCCCTCTGAAACCAAGACCAAAACTAAAGTCTTCGTTGAGTTGCTTTTGACTGTAATATTTTACTGCAGCAACATAAGGGCAACTAATAAAATTTGTAGTAAAAAATGTAATTTTCAGAAAAAAAATAGAATCAGAGGTCATCATGTTTAGCAAAATAAGACTCAGAAAGGCAGATATCACATATGCTCTGCACTATAAAGTGTCAATGCTTCATTTCTTACTACACCAAGCCCTGCGCTGCTCCAGAGTAGGACTCCATCAGCCTGAAAGCCATGACCAGTGGTGGCCACCAAGCTCTTAAACTCTCAAAGTCCTGATCCTTCAGCCCCTCAGTCCTTCACACCCTCAATCTCTCAATGATCGTGGACCCGAACTAAGCTCAAATAACCTGTTTCATTTATTAGTTCCCTGGTTTATGCTATCATATTTTTAGCAACAGAAAATGGGGTGCTATATCAAGAAATTAGTGACAGCCGGAAGAGACATGGAACATCCTCCCCTGGAGGCTGGGGAGGAAGCCCAACCCCAGAAACACCTAGGTATTTGGATGTCTAGTCTCCATCCCAAAGAAAAGAAAGTGTTCTGTTGTTGTAAGCCAGGTGGTTTTGTGGTACCTTGTTATAGCAGCCTGGGAGAATTAAAAGAGAACTAGATGTACACATACGTGCAAATAAATGCACGTGGAACTTGCATATCTGAACATCATCGGTGAGTGGACTATAGTGCCCCACTGTAATTGCACAAGCATCACCACTGGAACCTGAGGGTTGGGGATACACAAAATTTAACTGTATTGTTTCTCCCAACTTCATGTGAATCTGTAATTATCTCAAAACAAAAAGTGGGCTGACATCAAGTACATATTGGCTCCTCAGGTTGTCCTTGGGAAATAAACCAGAAAGATACATTCAAAAGCCCAGTTTCAAAATGAGAAAACGGCTGGTGAGATGGCTCAGTGAATAAGGTACTTGCTCCCAAGTCTGATGACATTAGTTAAAAACCCAAAATCTACAAGACGATAGGAGAGAAAAACTCTTGAAAGTTGTTTTCTGTTCTCTGACATCTACATGCACACTGTGGCAGAGGAGCACACACACACACACACATATATATATATATAATTTAAACATAAAAATTAGAAAATCAGGGCTCCCCAGGGGGAAAAAAAGAGATTTTCTAAAATTCACAAGGATAGTAAGAAATTCAGTTTTTAATCTATGGCCTCCATCTGTAACCTTCACATGAATGCATCAATTGTTTAAGCTTCCTAGAGATGACAGAGACTTCCAGTTGGTAGGGAGCAGTCCACAAGGTCAGCAAATCAGTAATCATTGCAGAAGAATGAGAATAAAAAACCTGGCAGCAGGGACATATAACCCTTGCTGCCTTTTTCCTAGGGAAAGCAGAGCTGGTGCTTGTCTGTATTATTAACTAGGGATGATGAGGCAAAGATGCTCCAAAGCAGTTCTCAGAGGAAAGGCCTCAGGTCTCACACAGTCCATTCCTCTTTGCAGAGGAAACCGAGCAGAAATCGCTGCTGAAGATCCCGAAAGCAGATCGGGAACGGAAGCTGTGAATAAAGGAGCAGTGGGAATCAAAGTGCCAAAATTTTGTTCACCACCAAACTGCATGCATTAGCCCATCTCAGACAGGCTATCACCTCTTAATTGCATCCAGTGGTGTCAGTAAGAGGGAGCTGTTTGCCAGCCTTATTACCTGCTCTGCCCAGCTGTTATGTGCAGCTCTTGGGTAGCTTAGGTGGTTTATATGAATGTGGAAGATGCAGAAACATTAGCAGCTGAACCGTAATTTGGGGAATAAAGGAGAAAAGGGGTGAACCCCTTACACACACACACACACACAATCAGGGAAGAGACTTCTTACCAAGGCTCAACAGGAAAATGGGGAGAGATGCAGCAAATTGCATTAATTAAATGCACACATATATAAGAAATGATAGGCAAAAGATGATAGCATTGTTGTAGGGTTCTTGAATTAATGTAGAACTTTTTCTACGTGAGAGGGTTTACAGACATAGAAAACCTTCCCTAGACATCTCAGGACAAAAGGATCAGGAAGAGAAAGATGCTAATAGGGCCCTCTCAAGGAGGTTGAACAACATCGGGATTTTAGGTGCTCACACACAGTTTCAGGAAATCTTCCCCGGATCCTGGCTTTCTAGAGCCACCATTTACTGGTTGACAATTCCCTTCTGCAGGTCAGCCGTCTCCCTGGTGAAAGCGGAAAGCTGTTCAAATGAAGTCTGAAAACCCTGAGCCAGAGGAAAGCCAGAGCAGAATCCTCAGATACTTGGTTCCTCCCTCTACTGAGCCACTTTATGTTTCTGGAATTTATAAAAAGGAGAGACAGAAACAGCTGTGCACAGGCCCATCCGAGTCTTTGCTTGGAGTCTCCTTCCATATTGACTCTCAGGCTCCCTACCCTGAAATATGCAATTGTGGAGCTGATTAGTCTGCGTTCCTTTTGATGTGGAAGTGATCCAAGGATATGTTCCGTGGCCATTTAAGTTACATGAACTGTATGTATATTCTCACAGTTACAACTGCACAGAAAGAAAGCATTGGTATCCATGCAAGTGTTTTGCTTTTTTACCAGTGTTTCTTAAAGCCTAGTGTGGAAAAAAAAAAGATTACCTGGAGATTGGGTTTATGTCCTGGTTCTGACTCAGACCCTATGGCGTGAGTGCTGATACTGCATTTCCTATGAGCCTCAAGGCACCACTGAGCCACCTACTCTCAGAACATCCTTTGTGTGCAAAGATTCCAGGGCTAACATCTGGTGTGCAATTCAGGTACATGGGTACTGTTTCCAGGATGTCTGTATAAGCGTGTTTGGTACATGGGTGCTGTTTTCAGGACATCTGTGTAGGTGTGTTTTTCTCCTCGGCTAAACTCATTGGTTCTCTCCATCTGACTATGAACGTGAGGCAGGCTAAAGAGTAAAGCAAGTTACGTGTGTACTCATCAACTAGAAGCCAGAATTGTTGGTGTTTGATCTCACCAGTCCCAATCCCTGCCTCCATTTCTCCCTCCTTCATTCCTCTCTGCTGCCCCATCGCTGATACACACACACACACACACGTGCGTGTGTGCATGCGCACATTCTCCCTTAACAACGTCTCTGCTCTCTCTCCTTGCCCTCTGCCTTATTCCTCCTTCCCTCAGTCCCTCTAGGTACGAGCCTTTCTTCTCCAGCCACATGAAGTTGAAGATACTGTGATTCTTCACCCATAAATATTTCATCTTGTATCTTCCAAGGACAAAACTATTTTCAATGCAATTAATGCACTTCAGAAAATATACAGTAATTCCAGTTCTGTACATTAACTAAGAGCTCATGCATATTCAGGTGCCCTGAATTGTGCCATTGCTGTCTTTTGTAGCTACTTTGAAAGGATGATGTGTCATTGTTTAGGAATTGCTTTAACAGTGCCTTAACTCACTACCCCCATTCTTCTCTCTGTGTCTCTCTGTGTATATCGCTCTACCTGCCTTACTCTCTGTGTCTGTCTGTATGCATCTCTCTGTCTGTCTCTTCTGCTTTTCTTCATCTTCTTCCTCCTCTTTCTCTCCATATTTATTCTTCTATGACAATAATATTATTTTAACCAAATCAATTATTTTTGAGGTCATCTCATCATCTACATCAGGCTTTCCTTATGTTTTTACTGAGCATTGCCTTTGAATGAATACTTTGCCTAGATATTTTTTTTTCTGGAGACAGGGTCTCATACTATAGCTAAGGCTGGTCTGGAATCTCTGCAGCCCAGCTGGTCTCAAACCCACAGGAGTCCTCTTTCTTAGGCCTCCAAAGTGCTGGGATATTACAGATATATACCTCTTTGCAGAACTATGCCTTGATCTGGGAATGGGTTCCCATTTAGTTCCTTAGGCCAAATCTAGCTCACAAGTGTGATTCTTTGCTTTGCATTGCATCGTCTCAAGAAGATCACGGTGTTAGCTCAGCCCACTGTCAGTAACATGATGGCCACTGGGTTACAATCATACCTAGCAGATTTTTCTGTTGTAGAATGCATTTTTCCTTTTAATAACTAATCTGTAAGGTGATGCGCTTGCTTTTTGTGAGTGTTCTACTTCCAAACAGCCCATCAAATAGCGTTAGCGCTGACTGTTGATGCTCACCTGAATTAAAGAGGCCTCTACTCTGTGTGAGTTGAAAGGATGACTGCAGAGTCTATCATTCTTCTACATTTATTAGCTAACGTTGCTCGGCACTAAAGTCGGGCCCAACCTGACATTTTGTTCATTCCACACGCTGTAATAGACTATCGTCATTATTTTTTGATCCTCAGACTGCCCCAAATGGACTCCGTGACAGCTCTTCAAACTGACTTCTCTGTCCCTCAGAGAGAATCTCATTAGTCGTTGAGCACTTTAGTTCATGCCACAAACTATCCACAAGACACTGCCTTGTGCTGCCCCAGCCCACATGGCATCAGTCATTTCTTGGAGATGCTCTGGCTGTCTTTTCCTGGGGAAAGACGAGGTCTCTCAGCGTACCCATTGTCCTTCAAGTGTCCATGTTTCAAAAGCAACATCCATGTTGGTATTTCTAACTTGAATTCAGATTGTAGCACTTTTCTTTTTTACTTTCTCTTAGGGAAAAAAATCTGAATATATTAACTTATTTACTTTAGCCTATAATGTATTTCATAGATTTATTTCTAATCTACAGTTTTCACTGCTACCAATAAACTACTTGATGAAATTTAAGACTTCGTTGCAGACAGTTTTTCCCTTAAAATACATCTTACTAAATATGGGCAAGGCAGGACTTTGAAATCATTGTTCCCCTGTGTCAGTTTGATATAGAATTTCTTTTTCTATTTATGTTCAATTTCAAGTAAGTTTTGGAATGGGTCAAATACACACGGTTATAGTCCAAACTGCCTTCTCAGAGGCATCCCAGGCCACTTCTCTCCTCATCCCTGTCACACACACACATTCACACACAGTCAGTCACACACATTCACGCACACAACTGTTGGTAACCATTTTCACTAGTTTCTAGTTTATTCTCTTTGTGTTTCTTTTTCAAAGAGTGTTTAAATACTTGATCTGACTTCTCTTTTCCCACACAAAAGAAATCTCCAGTACATTGTGCTCTGGGAGTTGCTTTCCCCTTTTATGTATTACCTAGAATCTAGCCTCGGTCCACCAGCACGACTTCATGCCCATCTCATATCTACACGGAGCTTCTGCTTGGTGATGTCCTCGTGTTCACTCAAGCAATTACTGCTGAAGCGCCCTGGTTGCTTCCCCAACCTCAATATTGCAAATGAAACCACACTGAGTATCTGAGTGGCTTTCCATTATCTTCCCTAAGGATTCTCCTCGAGATAAACTGAGAGGCTCTGATCAAAGGCTACCTTGAATTGTGTTGGAATGGGGAAATCCTTCATACAGGATTTGCTTCTCTGCAGACGGCCAGCTCCCATGTAGGAAAGCCTGTTTCTCCAGGGTCTTGCCAATACACTGGATTTCGCAAGTGTTTGAATTATTTAGATGTCATAGATGAGAAATGATATCTCAGGGGAATTTCAGTAAGCATTTCTCTCATGAGTGAGGTTAAGATCCTTTTGTAGGTGTAAAGGCTCTTTGCCTTGATTTTCCTGTAAAATACCTTTTGTCTCTTTTGTTCTTTTATTCATCATGTCTTAGGTCTTTTACCTAGTTAATATTGATATATAAATGTCAGGCTATGTATACTTCATGACAAAAGCATCATCAGAGGGATAAACATGCTGTTTCTTAATGCTAAGAAGTCCGTTTTAGACCCCACTGGCCCTGAACACACAGAGATTGGCCAGCTTCTGCCCGTCTCCAGAGCATGGCATTTAAAGTAGTACGCAGTCATGCTTGAAAAAAAAGGGTCCATTTTTCCATGAGAACTATGATGAATTTAAATTTGTGTTTTTATTACAATGCAGCTTAAAGGTATATAAAGTAAGAAAAAAGCAAGTGATGTAGACATGGCCACAGTCCAGGAGGCAGATTTTGTACCTCTCTTCCTCTCTGGAGGTATAGCATAAAACAGAGAAAGTTGTTAAATGTAGAAAGGGTTTAAAGCATAGTCTATACTTCATGAGTTTGATATATGAAAAACACAATATCCAGACAGTTGTAGAATATATTTATATATGACGCAAATAAATAAAAGATCCTAAAATATTACATAAAGCATAGTGCTCCTGTCATGAAGTATGAAATCACCAGTCTAAAGACACAGCTTTGGATATTGGATATATATATATATCAAGATCATGTAAACAAACACCCAAGAATTGCATGACATATCTCAAGCAGAGGTAGGGAGACAAATGAGGTAGTGAGGCCTCATGGCAAGATGAAGATACTGCAAAGTTCATTATTTGGCTTGGGATGCTATCTTCATGAGCCTTTTAATAAAATAAACAATCAGATAAATTGGTATGTCAGAAGCCAGAGACTTGCTGAGGCACTTCTGCATATCTCAGATGTAGAGGAGACAAACCAAAATAAAACTTCAGCACACGAAAGCTAATAAAACAACAATAGCCAAGGAATGAGAGGAAGAAAGATTAACAAAGATAAAAAGAGACATTCATGAAATAAAGCAATAACACGATGAAAACAGTTGAGTTAATCAATGTAAAAGAAAAGCTTGTTCTTTGAAAAGATCAATAACAGAGACAATTCTTTGGAGGATATGATCAGTAAAAGAAGAAGAGGGTCAATACCATGCCAGAATGTGTGTTAAATACACCATGAATCAGGTTTTGACTTACGAAAATACTTTTCAGTTAAGTTTACAGTGTTCTATTTTACCACAGAAGCAAAACTAAATTTTCTGAGATCAATAAACAAAGGTGGGGCTCTGTTACCCCAAATCTATTTCCAAGCACTTTCAAAACTTTGTGTGTACTAAATCGCCTGCATTTCCTAGGCCCGGGTGTTTATCCCAGTTATTGAAAGTAATGGGGGAGACACTGCTGTGCTTTTTGATTCCCCAAACATTTGGTTTACATCAGAAGGAACTACAAGAAGTTTGGGAACATACCTTAGGAATTCTGAGTGCTCTTCCTGACTGTGTTTCCTCTCTCTTGTTTACAATGTAAACGAGAAGTTAGAATCATAATTGTTTTACTGCTACCCATGAAGATATGCAATTAAAAATCATCTTAATGAATAGATATTAATATCTGGCAGTGGCTGCTCTGACCTCCTGTCTAACCAGCCCCATTTACGTCTTGTTTGATGAAAGTTCTCCGCATCTGCAAAGCAAAAGGGCAAACTGATTTATGAACAAGACTTATCGTCACGGCGGCAGATTTGTATAATGAGAAATATATTAAAATCTAATGAAGGGAGCGCGTGCCTACCAAGGCAGCAAGTCTGTGTTGTGATGAAGTGATTCGATATCCCTCAATGGATTAATTTAGACAATTCATCGGGGTGTGGAGCTGCTGCTGGACCCCTTTGCTCTCATGACGAATGCTAAGTAACGCTTCACGTTGCGCATATGCATTGGGCTTGCCAGGTGTGATGATAAAGTACGGTGTCATCCTAGAAACCTGTATATTAACAAGATGGATCCCAGAGACGCCTGTATCCTACTGCTAGAGGACCAGGTAGATCTATCAACGGTGTCATCTTTTAATATCTGCTTACCGGAAGGTATTTACTATAAAAGAGCCACACACCTCTTCCTTTTAAACCAAGCCCAGCTTGCCGCATCTGACAAACACTAAATGCAGCCGCATTAATTCCTTCTCTAGTTCTCAGCAGGGCTGAAGTCAGACCCAGGACAATCAATCATGAGCTCTGGAGTTTTTTTAATAGGAAAATGTTAGCTATTATTTAATTGTCTTCACTTGCAAGCCCATACAATAAGCCGTGTCACTGACTGGATTGGAAAGCATCCGTGAAGCTGTCAAATCTTAGCAATTGCCTTTCTTCCATTTGGAACAAGTCCAGTGTCTTCTTGTTTCGTACCTTTCTCTATGACTCCATAAACAAAAGCTCTCCCCACATTTAGAGAGCGTGGCACAATGAAAATAGCCCGATACCAACCCAGGTGTGCACCACCAACATCAAAGAGAAGAAAACATCTATCATTTAGGCCCTCAGAGCCTCGTGGAATAAATACACAATGATCTAGGTGCCTACAGGTAATTGAAATATCTCTCCCATTTTCCCACATCCCCTCCTTCTCTTCCACAGGAATCAACTAAGAGAAAAGCATCTTGAGTTAAAGACACAGAAGGAAACAACCACTTGCTGACCCATCCGGCAGCCTTAATCAGAAGTGGGGTCTCGCATCCTCACAGTCCTGTCTGATGACTCAAGAGAAAAAAAGATAAAATGGTAGATTCCAGCAGTAAGCAAGAGAAAGGAAAATGAGACCTCTGTCTGAGGCCTGTGGTGGGAACCTCTATCAGACACTGCTCTGCTTGGACTCTTCCATTCTTCCATTTCGATGTCCAAAGACCATTGTGTTGGAGGTTTATTCTCCAGAGTTTCTCTATTTACAGCTTGTAAAATCTTTAAGGGGAGGAACCTAGCGGCAGACTTTAGTCATTAGTGGGCCTGAGGCGGCGGGATGCTCCCTTAAAGTTTTAGATCATAGAATCCTGACCTCTTCCTCTTTGTTTTCTTTGTTCCTGTCCTGTCTATAAAGTGCCTGATTTTACTCTGTGTCCAGTTTCCAGTAATGATGAGTGTACTACCTTTGCACAGTCCTAAAGCAACAGAGCCAATAGATTGAAAACTCTGAAACCATGAGCCAAAGTAAACCTCATCCCTGTGTAAGTTGTGTCTTGGCCACTGTTCTATTGCTATGAAGAGACACCACTATCACCGCAGCTCTTATGAAAGAAAGCACTTAATTAGAGCTGACTTATAGTTTCAGAGGTTCAGTTTATTATCATGACAGGGAACATGGTAAGAAGACAGACAGGGTGTTGGAGAAGTAACTGAGCGTTCTACATCTTGAACCAAAGGCAGAGAAAAAGACATTAAGCCTGCATGGGCTTTTGAAACCTCCAAATAACATACTTCCTCCAGCAAGGCCACACCTCCTAAACCCTCTAATCCTATTAAAGAGTTCCACTTTGAATGACTAAGCATTCAACTATATGAGCCTTCGTGGGCCTTTCTTATTCAAACCATCACAAATTGGTCATTTCAGATTTATTAGAATAGCAGGAAGTTATCTCTCTCACTCAAGTGCTTAAGTGAGGAGTCAAGTCAGCTGGAATACAGGTCATTTGTATAATCTACTTTTCTTTGTTCCTTAAGGGATAACTGTCCCTACTAGTTTTATCATTCCTGATAGGGTGACACTGATATAACAAAACAAAAGCAAACCTTTTTCTATTTATGAATGACCTTTCTCTGATCTTGAAAGCAGCTAGCTCTATGTAGTAAAAGAGACTCTGCCCTTCTCCCAAACCAGGGATGTGATCAGGAAGGAAATGCAAGTGAGGACATAGAAGGGAGGGGGCAGCCAAAGATTAAATTGTTCTGCATAAGCAAATTGTAATATATTGAGCAGCCATGGAGAAGATCCTGCCAAGTGATCACTGAGACCACAGTGGCCGAGTATAACAGTGTGAAGGCTGTGTGTGGAGAAAGAGAGGAAGCTTGAGGAAGGGACAGCTGATACCAGCCAGGGTGGTTGTGAGCAGAAGGACTTCAGAAACACTAAGCCCAAGGCAAAACAAAAACCTCCCAGGTGTTCTGAGATCCCCTCTGGCAAGACTTTTCTCAGAAAGCCGGCTGCTTACCAAGGAAAGCTTTTGAGAAGAGATTGCATAATATAAACAGAGATGCTCAGTCACATGGATTTCTCATCACCACACCCCCCACTGTGACTTAGTTACTTCTTTCCTCTTGTCATGAAGAGGCATCATGATCAAGGCAACCTATAAAATAAAAAAATTAATGGGGCTCATAGTTGTAGGTTATAGTCCATGACCACCATGGTCATCTGTCAATGCAATCCACCATATAAATAAACTGAACCCAAAAAAAAACACATGATTATCAGTGTCAACCTCTGCCTGGCACACACACACATGCATACCCATAGACACATATACACACAATACATACATATACACTCTCACAAATGTGTCCAGAAATAAAACAAAGTACACCTTCTATATGTACGTACATATACATCTATTGAACAATGGAAGAAACAAATATGGAAAACTAATAAACTATAAATGTGGAAATAAGTAGTTGGTATCGGTAGGAAAACTACTAAATGGGGAGTCATCCATTAGGGATCTTTGTTCATCCCAAAAGAGGTAGAGAGTAGGATAAGATGGGAGAGAGCCATATGGGGAGAAAGGTAGTAAGGAAGGAGGGAGGGAGAAAGGGAGGGAGGGGAGGAGTGTACTCTGCTGAGCCGAAAGCCTTTCTTCTCATAAGCACCTGCACTGTGCATGCACACAGCTCTCTCTATAAATAGTGGCCATAGGCACTGTGTGATGAGATAAAAATCATCTATTTTCCTGGAGGAGACTTACCTGTCAAAACTCCAATTACCAAATTATTGAGAGCTGTCTCTGTGCTTTTACTGCGGGCATCTCACGGTCTACTCTAGCGCTTTCCCACGGTAAATGGCCAGATCTCTGATTTAGACTGTATGCTCCCCGGGGAGACTGCACTGGCCATGCCACCAGTGCAGCGGAGACTTGATGCCTCGCCAGCAATGTCAACCAACCCATCTCAGAGTGGGCACAGATGCTCATGAGTTAGCACGAGCCACACTCGTACCTCCCTCATTCTCCTTCCAAAAGCCAGGGTTCCTTCCCAGGAACCAAATGAAAGAAAGCCCCCCTTCAGCAATGGGGCTATCCATGGAGCGTCTGGAAGACGAAGGCTGGAGAAGCCAAACATTGATAAACTTAATTAAATTTCTAATGAAAACAGAGGCAGTCTGTAGTGATTACTCTCTGTAACTGAGACTAATATTCCAATTAGGCTAATTCATCCCCTGATGCTCCAACACAGTTATAGGTTTAATCCATATTTCTTCCTTCATGTCAACAATAGATTTCCATCATTTTGGAAGCTGGTTTTGGCACTGAGCACAGCAGCACTTGGGCCTATTTTTCTATGTGATTTTGTATGAGGATGGAGTCAGCCTGGGGCTTTCCATACAGTGAGGTTGAATTTTCTCTCCTTTTCTTTTCCTGGGACAATAGGAATTTCCTGCATCTCTCAGACGCCCCATTTCAGAGGCCCTTAACTTTGCCTTTTCTCCCACTGCCAAGTTAATTTTCCCCACAACTTAAAAATAAAATAAATAACAACAGAAAATAGGTTTCTTTTTTTCCCTATTGTCCTATAATTGAGGCCAAAAAGGGATAAACCATACCTGATTTTCACCACATAAGGGCCAACTGAAACTGGCAGAAATGATAGGTCTCCCCTTCGGGTACACTAGACAGAAATTACCCTATGTACTGGCACCAAACAGATCAGAATAAGGCAGGAGACTAGGCAGAGCCTCGCTGTCCTGTTTTGGGCACACTTCCTCCACTTCCTCCCTGGAGAAGTTACTCCCCATTTCTAAGCCCATGTTTCCTCATGTGGAAAATGAGAATCATAACAGTTTTCTTGGGCTCTGTATATGGGTCAGCTAAAGCAAAATAGCAGCGTTGGGTTGTGGATTCTTATGCACAGGACAGAGAAACACTGTTTACCTGTCTGATTTCATTTCTTCCTCTCAAAACCTCTTTGAGAAAAGGAAATCACAGCTCGTAGGGAGAAAAGGCTTTGGCCAAGTTCTCTAGCAGGGCCAAGAGAGCTCTAGGCTGACTCTCACATCTGTTCCGCCTTTGACCAAGCCCTCCCAATGTGATGCGTTCACTTTGGGGAAAGGCCAAAACTGCAGACTGCTGGCTACTCCTAGAAGCTGTTTCCTTATCTCCCACTGAATAATTGACTTGGCGTGCTCACTCAGGGAGAGAAAAGGTGCCACACATAAGTCTTCCTCTCTCTACTTTAATGAACATATAAAAGTCATTTGTACTGAGCACATTGTTTATATGTCAATGGGATTATGAAGAGCTTGAAAATAGTTTGTTTTCTTAATTAGATTAAACAAGCTTCCCACAATCTCCCTGACTTTATTGATTTACTTAATGAACCTTTTTTCCCCCCCACAGACAGTACAAACGTAAATTTTAGCTGGGCCTGGGAACAAAATATCTTAAATTCTGAATCAGTGGGGCCTTAATTAATGCGGCTTGACTCCTTATCACTAGTGAGGCACAGAAATTTATTTTGCGCGGTCATAATAAAGACAGTCCTCCATGTGTGACTGTGGAAGACAGCCTTGCCTGGGTCACTAGAAAAGGAACTGCTCTTCCACTCAGGTCACTTAAGGAGGCAGGCGCTTTGTCATGCTGGGACTAGGTAAAGTGGGGCACACCGGAAGTGAAGCTAACTGCCAGGAACAAGGCCCTGCAGAAAGGTAAGGCCCAAGGCAGAATGCCCGGACAGTCCTAACCTGGCAGCTGCTGTCTCTGGACCAGCGACACCCGGAATAGGAATGCATTGCAGCCACCACTGGTCCTGGCTGCTTTGTGCTTCCTGGAAAGTGTTTGCTTCCTATAGTGAAGGTGAGAGAAGAGCAGGCCATAGCGACAGGTGTGTTCAAGGCAAGCAATGATGGTAAAAGGTTTTCTAAGGAGCAATAGAAAGGGTGCAGATTTGGGTGGGAGGGGAGGCTGGGAGGATCTGGGGAAAGTTGGCAAAAGAGAACCTGTAATCAGAATATAGTGTAGAGAAAAATGCTATTTTCAATAAAAGAAAATTCAGGGGGATAAAAGGTGACTTTGGGAGGCAACTGAAGTGGGCTCAGTAAGCACAGAGTGAAGGGACAGAAGCTTGAGGATGACAATACCCTTGGTGGTACCTAGGGCACCCCAAGGCACCCCAGTCACTGCAGCTTCAAGAACAGCCGGCTTGGGATCTCTCTGGTCACAACTCTCAGCCTCACTCTGGCTATTAGCAATTGTTAGCTGGTGAGAGAAGAAGAGGCAGTTTTCTGAAAGAGGGTAGCTCCTGGTAAGTTGACTGTCCTCCAATGGAAGGCTACATGTCCAAGAATATTTGGGGAACACAAATTAGACGTAAAGGATTAAAAAAAATAAACACAAAGTTGGATGGATAGGGAAAGAGTGTGGGTCTTGGAGGAGTTGAGGGAGGGAAGTGAATCAGATCAAAACATGTACAAAATTCTCAAAAACAAATACTCTTTTTTAAAATAATAATACCCATCAAAGAAACCTCTCTTTGCAACAAACGGAGACCAATCTACAACCAATCAAAATGCAGACTCATGGAGTCCAGTCCCAATGGATACATCTACAAAAGAGTATTGCATCTAAAGCTCAGCGAACATTGCAGAAGAGGGGATGGAAAGAGCATACGAGTCAGAGGATCAATGAGATTAGGTGAGATTCTGTCTCTTGGTAACATAAGAAGCAACAGCCCTACAGTCTCACCAACATGATTACCCAAAAAGGAGCTGAACAAGGATGACACCAACAAATATGCCAAACTGGACAGAGAAAAGTCAATGGGGCCTCAACCCTTCACACAACTCTAGGCAATTGAGGAAATCTGGGAGAAGGTCTCTTCCAAGGAAAACCACACCAATTGATTGTCCAGTGCCAAGCAAACAGACCTGAAAATATATATTCAAGTGATATTATATGGACTTATACGTACTGTCCTTAAATATTGGACTTATACATATTATATTTATGAATATATTTGCATATATATACATATATATATCATGTATGCATGCAATAACAATTAGTAAAAACTGAGGCCATGAATTCAAATGAGATCAGGAAGGGATATATTGGAGGTTTGAAGAAAGGAAATGGAAGGAAAATGCTGTGATTAAATTATAATTCAAAAATAAAAAATTAAAGAAGATAAGACATTTTAAAAATTTCACTGGTGAATTTTTGGACTTTAAACCTCAGTGATAAAATTCGCAAATAAAAAATAATCATTTTCATTGAAGCAAAAAAGAAAGCTCTCTGTGCTTTCCATCTTCTTAGCCCTCTCTACTGAAGAATAACTTACTGGGAAAGTATGCGGATCATCTGGGGACCTGGTGAATTTATTATTTTTCTTATTTTCTGTATTAGAAAGTCTGTCATCAAAAAAGAATATCAACTAAAATTGCACATGGCAGTTGCAATTTCTAAAAGAGTCATTTGGCAACTTCTCTTACCTGCTTGTTGTCTGTGTAAACTTGGCTGGGCAAGTTGAAAAGTTAAACAAAACAAATCCTAACCTTTGCAATTAGATGAATTTAAAAAAGATAATACAATCAATTATGTTTTTTAATTTTCCAGACATTACTTATAGGGCTTAATTTTCGGCTCCTACACCTTCCAAATTATCTCTAGGTGATGTTTGGAATCTAATAGGAAAATGTAGCACAGTTGTACTGATTTTATCTATGCAGAATCCCTCGTGCACTCGCCCTCTCTCGCCAACTCACTGTAGACCCCAGATATAGAAATGAAATGCTCATAGAGAAAGGAAGGGAAGTCAGGAGGCATTTGCTTTATTTTCCTCTGTTATGGCCTTCATATCATCCCCTGCTAGCTTGCCTTCAAAATCATATGAAATTGCTTTCAGTAATGATAGACTGCAAGGACATAAAAAATACTCCACATAGACAATACATAATGCAAAAATAACTACTCAAGAAACAAATAGGAGACATGGACATAGCTTAGAAAGACAGTTCCCTAGTCAAAAAACAAAACAAAAAATATAATAGAGCATGGGATTTCCATAACACAACACAGGTACACTGCTCTCTCTGGTGGCTTTGAATGAGGACTTCCCTAAAGTATTATAAACAAAATACCACAGTATTTAAACTACTTCAGCAGTTCAGAAGCTAATATGGGATTCAGGTAAAAGACAACTGTCTCCATGCAAAAGAAGAACCATTTCACAGTAAACAAGGGCCACAAGCAGATCTCTATACATCTGGGAAATGTGAAAGTGTTGGTTAATTTTCATAGCCAACTTGGCACAACCTAGAACCACCTGGGAAAAGAGTTTTAACTGAGCAGTCATCTAGATGTTTTAATTGAAGATCATCTAGGTTGGCCTGTGAGCAAGCCTGTGAAGGATTAACTTGATTGTTACCTTACTTAGGGTTTCTACTACTGTGAAGAGACACCATGGCCACGGCAACTCTTACAAAGAAAAACATTTCATTGTAGTGGCTCACTTACAGTTAAGAGGTTTATAGTTTACAGTTACAGAGGTGAAAACCCACTCCATGAGTTAGGTTACCTCCCGAAAACAGAAGAAGGATGAAGTTTCTAACCTTGTGGAATACTGACAATCACCATAAATCAAGCCTTGGGGGAGTTATAAGAATTAACAGGAAATTGTGGGTGATGCTATATGCCCACAAAAGAGAAGGAGCTATTTCTGAAGATATTAGTAGCATGTATGTAACATTAAAAAACGGTATAAAAAGAAAATAGCTGTGCCTGACAGTACACGCCTGTAATTCTAGCACTCAGCAAGACACTGAAGAAGAAGGGGACTAAGTTTGAGGCCATCCTGAACAGTACAGTGAGTTCCAGACCTATCCTGCGCTGCGTATTGATTCTTTGTCTCATAAAGCCAAAAGCTAAAGGAAAAATATTATCCCTTTTTCTACCAAGCATAATCATCATTATGGTACATATCAATCATCTTGTTGCTACAGTAGATTTGAACCATCTCTGCAGGTGCTTCTTCTTCACTAACAATGTAAGTGTTAACCCACAGCCTTAGCAAACTTCACTGAGAACATTATTTTTAATGACCACATAGTATTCTGCATTCAAATGCATCCTAATTTGTTTAACCAACTCCCTATGATCTGACATTTACGGTGTTTTCATTGTGGGCTTTTGTAAATATTCTGTGATAAAAATCACCAGACATAAATCTTTAACCCCATCTCTGATTATTGCCTTAAGATAAATTCCCAGCCAGGGGATTGAGAGGTCAAAAATATGAATGGATTTAAGGTCTTTGTAATATATTTGCCAATTCACTCTCCAAGAGGTTTCTGCCAGTTTACAGGCCTGTGATCCATGAAGACGGGTGACCAAGAATATTAAATGCTTGCTATAGCTAAAATAACTTCCAGGCTGTTACTAAAACAGAAATGCATTATTTTTAAATAAGAAGCCACCCAGAAAACCTGTTGTCTTCTCACGTGAGATTAATTCTAAGTAATAGTTTAGGAGATAATATAGATACTTTAATTCAAGTAAATTCTACTATTGTGTATCATATTTCAAGCATTGATAATAAAGAGTTAGCAAAACCATAATTCTGGATATGAAACTCCAAAAGTTCATTCACTTATGATTTGGAGCCCTGAGGTTCTGCCCTCTGCAAATATTTCTTGCTTGAATAAAAATATAGAAAACACTTCTTATTTTAGTTTGCTGAAAATATCCCACAACTCAATTCTATAGAACCAAATCTTGTCCAAAGATTGAGATACATCCATTTTCGTGTAAACAAACAAACAATGCCAAATTCAATGCAACACCTTCAGATTCGTTTAGTCTCTCAATTGTTTTACATGACAGAGAAAAATTCAGGGCCAATATTCCCACTTTTCAAGTTGAAAAACTGAATCCAGAGATGTAAAACGGCTTCACTAAAATCAGTGAATAGTAGAACACCATGAAGTAACTGTTTTTGTTTAGTGTATGAATATACATTGTTTAGTGTATAGATATACATATATATTTATACAATAAGTAATACACACACACACACTACAGGCCCTTGATTGGCACCCTAATGCTCTTAAGAAATGAAAAATTAATCCAGTACTTGTGTAACTAGCATCTTTACAAGAAGATAAAATGTAATGTAATGGACAGCTGGCAGGAACAGGTGGCTGAGAGAGCATTCAGCCAGGGGCACAGAAGGACAGATGGGATCCATGCTCTGAGTCACATGTATTCAGTGATCCATCAGCCTGGGGTCCTGAGGAGGTCACATTTTCCGTCTACATCTTCCTTTGGAACTGTAGCACCATGCAAACCCCAAACACAGAGATCAGAACTGTTATTGACTAGAATGGAGCATCTAAATGGGAATGGAGTTGGCATTCAAGTAAGGACCTAAGGAGGATAATTAGAAGTTTCTAGAACTTGGAGAGCAATGCTGTTCTGCTGCATGTCTCTGTGTATTAAAATCTTGGCTAGTTCCCAAGTTCACTTCAAACATTGTCTTTCTTGGTTCTCCAACAGAGTAATCTCTGCTGGCTCTGGGATCTCAATTTTCTCACTTCCCCACCCATTACTACACTGTTCCTCTCTCTTCTCCTCTCTAGTATTAAGCTCATGCATGTACAAGTCATACTCTGACCTGGATGACAATGTAGTCACCTGCTTCTTTTACTTCTGAATGTCCATAGTACTTTGCACAGTGTATTTGTCAACAAACTCCATAATGATATTTCATTTGTATTTTAATAAAACGTGTCAGCCTGACAGACCAGGCAGTGGTAACACACACCATTAATCCAGTAGCCACACTAGTCCACCATAGAAGCCAGGCAGTAGTGGTGCATGCCTTTAATCCCAGCCCCAGAGAGGAATAGAAAATGGGAGGAGAGAGGCCTCAGCTCAGTCTCATTCTGAGGATTCTTGGAGGCAGGATCACCATTTCAGACTGAGGTAGAGGTAAAATCAGTGGTTGACCGCTTTGCTTTTCTGATCTTCAGGTAGAACCCTCATATCTGTCTCTGGGTTTTTATTATTCGTGCTACAGAACTCTGGTCAAAAATATGTGTAATAGAATTACAGAAGATGAAAAGGCATTACATGGATATTCGTTCCTGATCCTATTAAATAACTCAGATTATACTCAACACCTCTCTTGAACTTTTAAAAATTGTTCTGTGAGTCTGAGATGAGTTATTATCTCAGTGCAGATTTCCCTAAAACACAAAGCTTAATTAATCCAGCTTTAAATATTTTGTTGCTATAAATTAAATTTAGAAAGAGCCACCGAAGGGAAAGATGAGAAATGATTGACAGCATGTTGTGCTAACAAATCCACCTTCCTAGGAGGTTTTCTCAGCTGGTTTTAACACGGAAAGATTTTCAGTATTAAAAACATTAACTATTTTTAATATTAATTATCACATCCTTGTACCGGCTGTTACAAGCACTGACCTTAACTTACAGTCTTGATACAGATGAAGATGCTTTTTTTGTGATGGCTAATCTTGGTTGTCTATTTGATGTAATTTCAATCACCACCAAGCAACAGGATATGTCTGTGAGGGGTTATCTAGATGAGATTAAGAAATGAAGGAGCGCCCTAGTGTTTCCAGCACCACTCCGTGAGGAGCGAGTCCAGCAGTAGCATTCACCGCCCTCTGCTTCCTGGTGGCTAATGCAACATGGTGTGACTTCCTGCCCCTGACACCACACTTCCACAGCCGTGATGGACTCTACCCCCAAGTCTGTAGCCAAAACAGGCCCTCCCTTCTTTAGTTTATTTTGGGTCCCAGCAATGAGATAATTAAACACTCTTTCCTTCTCGAAATGGTGGATTTTTTTAGGACACTGGTGGGTCCTCTTTCTTTATGAGTGTTAATCTCCTTCCCAGCGGCTTGGGGACAGCTTACTCCATAGGCAAGGTGTCCCAGAAAAGGTTTCCAGAGCAACAATAAACAAAACAAGATTTTCAATCACAGAGCCTTTTGAAGATACTTTAAGTAAGTTTCAGCTGATAATTTCTGTGCAAGGAACTACTCTAAGTCTATTAAACACCTGCTCAAATGTGACTGACAGGAGTACGCAAACACAAGAACGTCAAGAGCAGCTGTCCATGATGCATGCTACAAAAGTGAGTGAGCCACAAAGTCATGCACAGCACAGAACAGAGGGCTACGCTCCTCGGCATTGCCACTCTCTGACCTCCACACCTGCACATACATGAACACCCACACATGTATATGTGCCCAAGCACATGAAAATGTGTGTGCATATGTGCAGGCACCACATTTACACACACACACACACATGCTGTCCTAAGTTAGTTTTAACTGTAAACTTAACACAGCTTCAAGCCATCTAAAAAGGTTTGATCGAGACATTGCCTCAATCACATTTGACTGTGGGCATGTCTAGGGGCATTGTCTTTATTATGAAATGGTACAGAATGGTTCACTCTGGGAAGCACCACCCCTAGGCATGTGGGTCTGGGCTGTATAAGATAGATGAGCTGTGGTTGAGACTGTGACAAAGCCTGCTAGAAACATTTCTCCATGGTTTCTGAACCCAAGTCCTGTGTTCTTACCTTGACTTCCCTCAGTGATGGACTTGACCTCAGTGTCAAACAAGTAAATTTCTTTCCCTTAGTTGCTTTTGGTCAGAATGTTTTATCACAGCCAGAGAAAACAAATAACAACAGATGTTTTCCTTTTTATATGAAAGACAAACTTGTATGGGATAACAGATGTGTTACTTTTAATCCTGTGGAAAGCTATAGACATCTGTCCAGCTTATCGTAAAATCAAATGGTGAAATAAACTGAAGTCAGTCTCACACAGCTCCTTCTCCATAGGATTTCTCTTTCACTTGATATCTGTGAAATTAATTAGATTCCATCTCAAGATTGATTATTCCATATCATTTTTTAATTAAAACTGTGAGGACTGGATAGATGGCTCGGCAGTTAAGAGAATGTACTTTACTGTAGAGAACTAGAATTTGGTCTCAGCATCTATATTAAGCAGCTCACAACCACCTAGAAGTCCATCTCTTTCCCCCTCTTTTTTCCGTGGCTAGCTCCTGTACTCTTGTGCACACACAAACACACAGACACATACATACACACAGAATTAAAACTAATGACATACATGGGTCTATATAGCAAGGAGAAACAAACAAGATCTCCTGAGTAAATTGGGAGCATGGGGGACACAGGAGAGAATAGAAGGGGAGAGGGGAGTGTGGGAGGGGAGTAGAGAAAACCATATAGCTCAATAAAAAAGAATAAAAATAAATAAATATTTTAAAAATTGAGTTTCTTGCAACAATAAATCTTTAGGAAGATTTATTAGGACATTTTCTGATTAAAATTATTATGAACACATTTATTTCAACTTAATGTGTCTGTTTTCTTGAGTTCTTACCACTGGATTCCTTTCCATTTGGTTTAATGGGGTTTTTCTCAGGCATCTTCTCCACTCCGTTTCTCCACTTTAGAAACATCTATTTACTGCCATCACAACTTCCCATTCTGACAAGAACTTTATGGTTATCTTTAGTGTCATCCTGCACTTCACACTCATGGATTATGTTTGCTTTCTACTTTATCTTTGAGCTTTTATTTCCTTTTATTGGAAGATTTTTCATTTAGAGCATTCTTTTTATGTCCCGTCTAAAATACATTGAAGCTTCTATGTGCTTGGAGAGCTTAGCAATCCATTGTTCCAGCAGCATATGTACTATTGTGCCGTTACTTACCTACTACTACGAGAGGGCAGATCAATCTTCCCCAGTTTCAAGACTCCTAATTGGGTTATGCAGTACCAAAGGATCAGCCTTAAACACATGTATATACAAGCAACACTAAATGGACGTGGCACATAATTGAAAAATCATGGATTTAAGAGGAAGTAGGAGAACACAGAAAGAGTTGGAGGGAAGAGGCGGAGGACTAGTAATGATGTAAACACAGGATTCATATATAATATTCTTCTAAAAGTGAAATTTAAAACTAAAAACAGAATAGTCAACAAATATTTGGAATGATACTTTTTAAAGAGTGATTACTGTTTCTGAAAAGTATGCTGGCACAATGGCTGTGTAGGTAAAGGCATCTGCCACCAATACAAATAACCAGAATTCAATACCTCAACCAAACATAACGGGGTCGGGGGAGAACCAACTTTGTCCTCTGACCCTCTACACACTCGCCTTGGTATGTGCAGTCAACACACACACACACACAAATAAATAAATAAATAAATAAATAAATAAATAAATAAATGTGTGGTTTGTCTTCTCATCCTTTTACCTATATCTTTTGTAGAGCTAATGTTTTTAGTTTTAGTGAGCTAACTTATTGAATTTTTTAAGAGACTAAGTAATGATTTTGTAATATCTTAAAAGTTATTGACAAATTCAAGATCATCTCTATTTCCTCTAATGTTTTCTTCTAGAAACTTTAATTTATTTTTTATCATTCTGTGGATAAGTCTCACAATCTAAAATACATTATTGGCCTTTACATGATATCAACTGTACATGTCATTAAGCTTTTACTTTGAAAACCAAAGATACATGTACAGTCAATATCAATGTGTATTTATATATAGGAATATACAAGCCACATGTGTGAGTGTTGCAAAACTTCAAAATGTTTTGAAATTTTCTTGTAAATAATTGTATAAAATAGAAGCACTTTAGGAATAATCATGTGCTTGGATGCCATAGCAACATCAAATTATATAAAAAGTTTCACATACCATAGTGTTTCCATGAGCATTCTCACTTTCCAATAGCTACCACTTTGCAGATCAGTAATAAGCATTTCACAGATTTCCAGTCTCTAATAGAGTGTTGAGTAACTCTGCAAAGTGGATCAGCAAAATCAAAGATTGTTCCCTTGAAAAGAACCCACCTTCCTACAAAAAATCAAGAGGAGAGGAGTAGGCAATGTGGATTGTTGGGAGGAGTCAATTCTTTGAATTCTACAGACACAAAATGATACAAAATAAACAGTTTTAGGCTGATTGGATTTAAATGGACACTGTCACGGAAAATGTATCTCATTAAAACTGACAGGCAATATGGAATATGATTGTACCTTTTATTATCCAGAAATTGACTCCACAATTTCAAAACACCTCTCTCCTTCTCCAGAAAGAAAGGGGGGGGCTTTTTGCAGTGAGTGGCAGTGATGACAGAGAGTCATAACTCGTCTAAATGTTGATAATAAGCAAGTACTGAAGTGACTATTCAGCTCTAATCTGCACATATCCATATCCATCACCCCACCAAGGCTTGGAGAATAAGGGGTGGGAGGAACAAAAGAGCTGGAGATGTGGAGGGTTGCCCAGAAGGGGTACCTCTGGACATGCCATGACTGTTTGCATGAACTCAGTGCAGCGATAGTTACCTGCAAAAACCCTGCCTAAGACACCTAATTCACCACAGATGGAGAAGGAGTTCCTGAAGGCCCAGACATCCCTAAGGAGCATTAGGTAGTAAGGGATAACTGGAGGGATGGGGTTCTGTTTCTCAGTGGGGGTAGCCGTCAGTAAATCGTTCAGGAAAATAATCTCTTCCCACCTATGTTCATGCAAGCAAACCTAATTAAATCTAATGGGTCACAACTCAAAAAGGTAGTGACTTTAAGGTAGTTGAAGGTACTTGTTGTAAGAGAAGTGATGTGGGATTCCCCTCTGTATACTGTGAATATCCTTGGCTAATAAAGGAACTACTATGGGACTATAGCAGAGCTATAGGGGAATAGAGGTAGGAGGGGAAAACTAAACAGAATGCTGGGAGAAAGAAGGAGGAGTCAGAGAGAAGCCATGTAGCCCCACCAGAGATAGACGCTGGAACTTTACCTGGTAAACCACAGCCTCATAGCAATACACAGATTACTAGAAATGGGTTAAATTAATATGTAACAGTTAGCCAATAAGAAGCTAGAGCTAATGGGCCAAATAGTGATTTAATTAATATAGTTCCTATGTGATTATTTTGGCCCTATGCAGTCGGGAACTAACTAGCAGCCTCCCCACAACAAATCTAGAGACAGACATGCTGAAACTTTGCTGGTAGTACACGACCTCATGGTGATGCACAGATTAATGGAGATGGGTTAAATTGAAATGTAACAGTTAGGTAATAAGAAACTAATAGGCCAAGCAGTGATTTAAATAATACAGTTTCTGTGTGGTTATTTTGGTTTTGGGCAGCCGGGATGAACAAGTGGCCACCTCCTACAGAGAAGAGATTCAGTTGGAGGACTGAGGGAAATAAGAGAAGATTAAAAATGGAGGGATATAACCAAAGTACACTGTATGTATGTATGTATGTAGTTATAAAAGAATGCATTTCAAGACCTCCAGGTCAGGTTTATAGAAATTCATTCAAAAGACTTTTTAAACACAAGATTGCTAATTATATATGACCAGCATAACATGAATTCCAAGAGGAAAATAATAAGCAAAATATTACAAAATATTAGCAAGTCAATATGTGATGTATAAAATAAGAATTCATAAGTACCAAGTAGAATCAATCCCACAAATGTACCATGTTAGTTAAATTATGGAATTCAATTAATATAATTAATACTTTAGCACAATAAGTTTTATAAAATCTCTATTGCTGTCTCAGTAGATCTGGGAAGTACATTTAATAAAATTTTATATAAATTTATGATATTTAAAAGCTCTTAGCAAACTAAAAAAGGGAAGTGACTTTCTCCTCAGTCTAATAAAGGACCTCTGTAAAAATCTATAGAAAATTTAAATTTGATCATAAGTGCTAGAATCTTTCACATATCGATACTGACTAAGACACAGATGTCTGTCAACACCCTTTGCCCTCATTAGTATGCTGTTGTTTTAGCTAAGATAACAAGTCAAAAAATTTAAAGTGCAAAGGTGTTAAAAAAAATAGACTGATTATTGGTAGACACATGATTATATACCATAGAACATGCCCAAAAAAACCACAGTTAGGATTCTTAAGTAGTTAAACAATCTTTTCAGTCATATGGCAGTCATTATCCTAAACCAATTTCCCTGATATAAAATTAATTTTGAAACCAATAGCATTAAGCATTTATAATTTTATCCAAAATACTAGTGCCAAAGAATACATTTAATGAAACATGCATAAGATGTCTACACTGAGAACCAGAAAACAACATTAAAAAATTAAAAATACTCAGGTAAATGTTTATAGATTAAAAGCACAGATACTTGGATGTGGATCTCTGCATCTGGTCCTATCGGTTGTTTGCTGAAGGTTCTATAGCCGAACCATGATGTGGGATTCTGCTCTGTATGCCATGAATACCATTGGTTAATAAAGAAACAGGCTGGCCTGGTAGGGTAAAACAGAGCTAGGTGGGGAAAACTAAACTGAATGCTGGGAGGAAGAAGGTGGAGTTAAGAGAAGCCATATAGTCCCACCAGAGATAGACATTGGAACCTTGCCGGTAGGCCACGAAACTCATGATAAAATATAAAATACTGGATATGGGTTAATACTGGATTAAGAGCTCACTAGCAATACACTTAAGTGATTGGCCATGCAGTGATTTAAATAATATAGTTTCTGTGACATTATTTCAGGGGCTGAGCAGCGGGGAAATGAACAAGTGGCCTCCATACAACAGAACCAAGCTCATGGAAACTCAGGAACTGTAGACTAACAGCAGTGGACCCTCCATGAGACCAGACTGGGTTCTCTATATGTGAGAGATGGTGGTGAAACTTGGACTATCTGTGAAGTACCTGGCAGCAGGAGCAGGATTTATCGCTGGTGCATGACCTATTGGAGCCTATTCCCAATGATAGGATTACATCCATGCTCAGCCTTAACATTGTGGGGAGGAGCTTGGTCCTGTCCCAACTTAATGTGCCAGTTGACTTCCCATGGGAGCTGTTACCCATTGGTAGGAGTGGATGGGAGGTGGACTTGGGGGAGAAGGGGAGGAGGAAGAGTGGGAGAGAAAACTGTGGGTGGAACATAAAATGAAATTTAAAAATAAACTTTAAAGAGCAATCAGGGGAGGGAAATGGGAGGTGGTGGCAGGGAAGAGACAGAAATCTTTAATAAATAAATAAACTTTAAAAGTATAAATACTATAAAGATGACAATTTTCAAATGGTTTATTGAAAATAGTCTCTATAAATCTTAGCAAGAATTCCCCTTCCACTGTTGAGGGAGCTGCAGGCCTCTTCCCACAGCCCGGCTCCTGGCCTCCTGGCTAGCTTATGCCTTGAAATAACAACACACAAATTGTATTCATTTAAACACTGCCTGGCCCATTAGCACTAGCTTCTTACTGGCTAATTCTTACATCTTGGTTACCCATTTCTAATAATCTGTGTAGCACCAAGGTACACTTACCGGGAAGATTCTAGCCTACGTCCATCCTGGGTCGGAGCTTCATTGCGTCTGCCCAGGAGAGGGGAGCATGGCGTCTGAGCTCACTTCTTCTTCCTCCCAGCATTCTGTTCTGTTTACTCCACCCACCTATGTTCTAACCTATCAGGGCCAAGCAGTTTCTTTATTAATTAACCAATGACCTTCCTCCATCATCCCACTATATGTGTGTGAGAGGGGTGTGCATGTGTGTGAGTGTGTATGTCTGTGAGCATGTGTATAAATGTTTGTGTGCATGCGTGTGTATGTTCTACTTACCATGCAGATTTTAAAATTAAATAGACATACAAAAAATTACAAGCAACCAAGACAATGTCAAAATAGAAAAAAAAATCAACTGGAGATTTTTCGAAGTAGTGTATTGTTAGTGTAAGAATGAAACATAGATGAATGGGGCAAGAGAGAGTTCAGACACACATAAAGATCCATAGCTCATTCAAATAAAAACAGCATTGATGAGTGGAGGAAGAAAATATCTGTTAAATTCTAGCTCATTCAAATAAAAACAGCACTGATGAGTGGAGGAAGAAAATATCTGTTAAATCAATATGCTGAGTTGATGGAATATCCATATGAACAACAAGATTCTGACTTCTACATCTCAGATAAAATGCACAGAAGCATGCCTAGTGGGTGTAACTGCATTGTGAGTCCAACAGTACAGTGGTCACATAAGAGAGGATCTACATCAGTCATGGTAAGAAAGAGCAGAGAATTACATGTGTCAAGGAAAACAGAAAGCTGGACTCCATTAAAACTGAAAACATGAAATGCTATCGTCTGGACCTGGCATGGATGATGCACCCGAGAATTCACATGTGCTCGGTACCTGCATGGGACAGGGCACACTGATACTTCATTATGTTTGGAGAAAGGAGTTTATAAGACACTCCCCTTAAGGACTGATGGACAGTTAATGGTTACTGAGGGAAGGGAGAATCACAGTCTAGGATGATATATCTATCCAGTGTGAGTTGTTTCTGCCCAAGTTTAAAAAAAAAACCCCACCCAAGCTAATACAGTCAACCTCAACTAAATTCAAGAAAACACACAAAGACATAGAAGGAGTTAAGTGGTTAAGTGGAAGGGGGTAAGGAATAAGAGACCATAATGGGGAAATATGACCAAAGAACTATGTGTGTGTGTGTGCGTGTGTATGTGACATATGAAATTGTGAAATAAATAAATTTTAATTTTATTAATTCTTTAAGAATTTCAGTCAGGCAGTGGTGGCTCATGCCCTTAATCCCAGCACTCTGGAGGCAGAGGCAGGTGGATCTCCAAATTCAAGGCCAGTATGGTTCACGGAGTGAGTTCTGGGATAGCCAGGGATTCACAGAGAAACGCTGTCTCGAAAGAAAGAAAAGAGGAACTTACTATACAGTATTTTGGTAATAGTCACCCACCTCCTCCAACTCCTCCCACATCTAGGTCCTATTTGCTACCCAAGCAACTTGCTCCTCATTTTTTTAAGACCAAGGTCAATTTGTGCTGCCCATATATGCTTGGCAGTGCAGCCCCCACTATAGCATGTTAGAACTATCTTAAAGAAAACTAAATCACTCTCTCACAACAGCTAACAGTTACCAATACTACTTGACCTGGGATAATGTTTTGGGCCCCCACCTCCTTCCATGCTGGGAGTTTCTCTGGATTGAACCCACACAGATCTTATGCATGATGTCATAATCACTCAGAGTTCATACATGCAACTGTCCTGTTGTGTTAGGGAAATATTTTGTTGCACTTCTGGCTTGTACAAGTTTTCTACCCCTTCTTCTACCATAACCCCTGAGCTTTGAAAGGAAGAGGTGTGATATGGGAGTCCCATTATGTCTGAGAATTTTCCAGTCCAAATTTCTCTACACTATGGCCAGCTATATGTCTCTGTGATAATCACCATCGTCTATAAGATGAAACTTCTCTGAAGAGGTCTGAAAGATGTATTAATCTATGGGTATAAGGACAAGTCATTAGGAGTTGGTTTAACATTATGCCCCTTTAGTAGAGTAATTGTAGTAATTATCCCCTAAGATTCTTATCCTGTCTAGTTATGAGTTCTTGGCCCTGATAACAGTGCCAAGTATAAGTTCCATCCTGCAGAGTGGGCGCTAAATTCATTCGGAAAGTGGTTGGTTACTCCCTTAATATTCTCAACACCATTATGCCAGTGAGCACACCTTGCCACTCTGGTCACTATTGTCCCTTAGAAGGCTCATAGCTGTATAAAATCACACATTATTTTCCTCCTCCAGAAATGTGTATAGCATCCTCCAACATTAAGAAAACTAGCGAGTAAGGATGAAGCTTCCAGGTTAGTGCTAGAATGATTTTTCCATGTTTCATGACTCAAATATGTGGTGTCTTCAGCAACAGGGTTTTGCCACCATCAAGCTCTGGGAATAACCAAGAACAATTGCAGTTCCCTATAATGTTTGGGAGGTCTTATAGAGGACACCACTGGCCAACAGCTCAAAAGAGGTAACCCATTCATTACACTGACCTTTTTAATTTATTAGCCTATATAGTACAGGAGGGGTATTATTATGCTATTGTGGGTTAACTATTTACACTCTTTATATCCTTGTATGTTTATATTTTAGGGAGCTTCTAGAGAAGTAGGTATCCATATGGCTTTTTCAGAAAGTCTCTAATGTTAGGTATTTTCCTCTATTCCTTCCTCAACCCTGCCCAACCATCCCCTACCCCATTTAGCCCATCCTGATCCATTATTCCTCTTCCATCTTTATATGGATTGTTCTCTCTCACTTCCCTAAAAAAAAAAAAAAAACCTCTGGCCTCTTTTCCCTATCTCTGAAAAACATACATCTAAATATTAGGGTTTTTTTTTCATTGATTTGCAATAAACATAATACATTGGTGAGCTCTACTTAGTTAGACTAAGGTATGAAACACTTAGAATTCCCATCTCTTCCTTGCCTGGCCCCAGACTAACTTTTTCCTTTTCTCCCCAGTAACCATTTTGACATTTAATCCCTGAGACTAATTTTGTTTTTAAACACCTTACAAATGAATAAATCAATTTTTTTAAATGGAAAGCTCCTAATTATCAAAATACACTATTTGAAAAGAATGCAAGAGGATATTGGCAACACAAACCAGTGAACAGGTCTGGATTCAGAAGAGAGACAGAGCAGCTGCAAATCAGTTGGAAAACAATAGCCAACCTGTTTTTTTTAAATAGGACCAAAAAAAATGTAGACAGCGGTGTGCAAAAGCCGATATAGAGATAAGCACATGAATTGATATTTAATCTCATTTGTCACTGAAGATATTTAATTAAAACTGCAATGAGATAACATTAGACTCTCACCCAAGTGGCTGCAATTTTAAAATGCAGTATCGAATGTTAACAAGAACGTGGAACACAGAAACTCTCAAGCAAGGCTTGTGGGACTATAATGAGCCCCAAACACAACCACTTCAGAAATGTTTTAAATGACTAAGCTAATGCCATTAAATGCATCCTGTGACCTAATATCTGCACTGCTAGATGCTTCTTCAAAAAAAAGTGTGCATAAATTATGTAATGATAACAAGAAATTCTCTTTTGATGCTATGCTGGTTAGCTGTTATCAACTTGACACAAACTAGAGTAACCTGGGAAGGAAACGCATCAATTCCTTTTGACAGACTGCCTTCATCAGTTTGGCCTGTGGGCATGTCTAGGGGGTATTTTCTTGACTGATGATTGATTTGGAAGGACTCAGCTCACTGTGGGTGGTACTGGCCTAAAGCAAGGGGTTCTGGGTTGTGTAAGACAGCAGGCTGAACAAGCCATGGAAAGCAAATCAGTAAGGTGTATCCTTCTGTGACCTCCACTTCCGTTCCTGCCTCCAGATTTCTACCTTGAGTTCCTTGGCTTCTCTTATGAAGGACTGTCACCTGTAAGCCGGATAAGCCCTTCTGTACACAAATGGCTTTGTCCTCGTTTACCACAGCAAAAGAACGTGAACCAGAACAGATAGTTATGAACTCAAATCAGCCTAGATATTCATTAAGAGCATGATAGCTAAACTATGTTTACTGGATATATATTATATAGCACATATATAAACCCTTGCCATGCAGAGCAATAATAGATGTTTCTCACCAAAATGATGTTGAATGAAAGCCACACCAAAAATAAATAAATATATATCACATAATTCATTTGTGAGAAATTTTAAAAATGGAGAAAATTAATCTAAGGGATTAAATGCCAATCTAATTGTTATTTGAGGGAAAAGGGAAAGAAGCAGTTTGGAGCCAGACAAGAAGAGATTAACTGTAAGAATAGTTCATAACTTGGCCTGATTAAGTGGCTCACACCCATGTATTCAGTTTTACCACAGCTGACTGACCAGTATAGATGTGGCTGGTACCAATCCCCATGCTCTTCAGCCTTATCAGTTAGCAGAACGGGAGTCCTCACCTCACTGGCCTGCCAGGAGCATTTCTTCCTGCCCTTTTCGTTCTGTGTGTGCTGTTGATATTCGACTTTTTTCATTATACGATATTTCAGTAGACTGCCTTTCAAACATCTGCATTTAAGAACACGGCAGCCAGAACCAGTAACACAAGCCTAGAATCTTAGCTACTTAAGAGCCTGAGGCAAAAACACACATCCAAGGCCACCCTTGGCAATGTAATGAGACAACACCTCCAACGAAATAAATAAAGGGAGGACTGGTTTATAGCAGGGTAGGGGAACACTAGCATGAGCCAGACCCTGGGATCAATCCCCAATAACCAGCACAAAAAGAAAAATAAATACATTGAATCTTCTCAAATGGTGGATGATATACATGGCAGTAACTGCTCCAATAATTAGTAAGCACACATTAGATGACAGGATTATTTTTCCTGGGCTATAAGTTTACAAGAATACAACTCTTAAAACAAATGTGATTCCTGCCATCTCAAAACTCACATTTTAGGAGATCCGGGCAATGAATAAATATGCATCAAGTAATAAAAAAGCACTCGGCACACGCCAGCTTGCCTAGAATATTGTGGAAATGAGCAGAGCAAAGAGGTGGTGGAGTAACAAGGAAAATGTCTGGAAGATAGTGAAGTACTCTGGCCACACAGAACACTTTTATTCATCAGGAGAGGTTAGCCATCCTGAGATCCGACAATACTGCGGGCCTATTGAATGAGAAGCCTTCGAAGGTTTTCAGTCTAGGATAATATATGATTCGGTTTTCATCTTTGAAATGAGCTTGCCCTTGTCTCTGGAAAGAACAGATTGTAAGTGGAAGGCGGGAAGCACAGTGTAGATCTGCTGCACGGATGGGTGAGGAAGCCATGTTGCGGCCAGTGGTGCTCGCTTAGAGGAAGCCTGCGTTTTTGGTGTGCCGGAGAGGGAACCAGCAGGGTGGGTGGGTGGATTTCTATGTAGGTGTGAGAAGTGTATCAGAAAAAGGCTGAGGGGGAATTCAAGGATGAGTCATGGTTTTCTAGCATGGTAACTAAGTAGAAGTATGGCATATAGGTGGGAAGAGTGGGAAGAGAAACGCCTTGAGTAGAAACTTTTCTAAAACCGTTTTGTGCTCTTACATTTAGAATATCTATGGCCCCAGTTTAAAGGGATCTATGACCTAACATGGATAGGCAAGACCCATGAGATAGAAGGAACTTGAAAGTGTATGGCCATATGGTGATGGCTCACGTCTTTAATGCTACCACTTGGGAGGCAGAGGCAGGAGGGTCTCTGTGAGTTCAAGGCCAAACTGGTCTACAAGAGATAGTTCCAAGACAGATTCCAAAACTACACAGAGAAACCTTGTCTTGAAAAATAAAAAAAAGTGTTAGTATGTATATAAATTCCTGGGTTTATAATTCATTCAGCTTCACAGGAAGTAGAGGTGACAAAAGGAAGCTGAGTAGTGACAAATTTCAACATTCAGAAGCAAAGTGGAAAACAAAAAAAAAAAAGAAAGTAAAAGAGAAAGAAAAACAGACAACACCGACAAGGAACCTATTACAGTGGACAAAACAGACAGCAGGAAGGCAGTTCTGCAAGGAGGATACTCCACCTGCTGCAAAGACTGCTGAGACAAAGGCTAAAGTCTTTCATGGATCCTGCTCCAGCAGGGTTCTCAGTGTTCTAGCACATCATGAGTATAAATGTCTGCAGAGAAAGCATCCTTCAGGGAAATGTTAGCCAGGAGCCTGGTTGCCATTCCTTTTAAAGAGAAGTCATGATGTTCTAAGGAGTGATTTAGAATGCCCACCTAAAGTGTCTCAAAGTTAACTATGAAACAGAAAAGTGTGTGTGTGTGTGTGTGTGTTTGTTTGGTCACATTATATATCCACATTGCACATATATGTAAATTTTAATATATGTATATATTATATATACATATATACACATATTTCTGCTTTAGTATCATTTGCTAGCTTTTCCTTGTCTATTTTGTTTCTGAGTATGGGAATTTATCAGGTGTGTGTGTGTGTGTGTATGTGTGTATGTGTGTGTGTATGTGTGTGTGTGTGTGTATGTGTGTGTGTGTGTATGTGTATGCATGAGTGCATATGTGTGTGATGAACTATCAGAGCTAGATGTTACAATAGTTTAGGTGTTAAAGGTCCCCAAATGTCACATACTAAAGGCTTCATCTGCAGTTCATAACACTATTGGGAGATGGTAGATCCTTTGGGAAGCTGAACTTGGGAGAAAAGCATTTATGTCACTAGACGTATATGGAGATGTTGAGACCACATTCCTTTCTCTCTAGTTGGTTTCCAGGCTCCATGAGGTAAGTAGATATCATCGCCACACAACCCTGCCATGATGTGTGTGTCACCAGCAGTCCAAGAAACAGTCCAGCAACCATGAATGGAATTCTCTAAGACTGTGGCAAAACTAAACCTTTCCTTCAAATGAGCTGATTGTCTTGGGTATTTTCTCACAATGATGAACCTCTGACAACGCAGATGTATGTTTAAGAGATCTTTATCTCTAAAACTAACCGTTGTTAACAAGTGGATGTTTGTTGTGCGGTCACTTGGCTTCTCTCAACATGCTAAAGGCGTCCCGTTGCTGACACTCAGCCTGCTTTCCAAACATCCACAGGGGACACTTAGTCTGCCAACTGCATCGGGAATTCAACTGGAGTCTTTCTCATCTTTCTGTTGAAGGTATCAGACTGAGTTGAAGGCTTGTAAACACAAATACTGCATTTAAAAACATCACCCTCTAATAGGAGATTTAAAAAAAACTTCATGTCCTGTGAAAGCATTTAGAATATAAAAAATTAAGACAAGGTTAACCAAAAAGATATTCTGACAGATAGGCCTGTTGGCACTTCCTAGAAGATGGGCCAACATTGCCAGGAAATGCCAGCTGTTAATCTGGGACATGGTTGTCAATGATTTAAAGAGAAGTCAGTGTTCTACTTGGTAATTTTTATGCAGAAATATTAAACTCCACTAATACAGAAAAGCTGGAGGTAAAAAAATGGGTTTAAATAGTGTTTGGGAACAGAAGACAAGAAAGAGGTTGGCCAAATGGTATCCTTGCAAGCGGGGCTGCCTGGTGAGAATTTTCACTGGTCCTGTCCTCCTGCGGATGTTCATAGGAAAGTTGGTGGCATTTTTGAGACTGGCAGTGACACCTGAGCCATGGCTCTTCCATGTGTACCAAAGATAGATGGGGCTCATTAAGGAAGCCATGTCTGTCCCTGCCACCTTTTTCCTATGCCCACCCCTGCTCTTCTACCCCTTGGCCCCCATCCCTAACACCTTCTGCCCATCCACTGTCCTTGATGCCTTCTTCCCATCCCCAGTTTCTGACACCTTCTTCCTGTCCCCTGCCCCTGACACCTTCTTCCTGTTTCCTGTCTCTACCACTTTCTTCTCATATGTTGCCTTTTCTTGGTTTTCCTTCCACCTCCCCATAACCTTCTCCCCTCCTTTCTGTTCTCTACTTCTGTACCCTAAATTACTTTTTCAGATACTTTTCCTTCCATACCCTCTTTGAGAAGGTCTTGGATACCTCCTGGTTCTTCTATGCTCCTGTCATCCTTCTGAACCCAGGGTTTGGGAAAATAGTGAGAACAAGTCCTCTGTGTCTTTCAGATGCATATATATACATATATATATGTGTGTGTGTGTGTGTGTGTGTGTGTGTGTGTGTGTGTGTGTGTATATATATATATCCTCCTGTGCTCTCGTTTTTTAGCTTCTTATTTTAAGTAGTGCCCATACATCATGTGCTGGCTCTTTTCAGAGGTCTGCATACCTGTCATGACACAGGCAATCATAACACCTTATGGGCAAGTTCAAAGACACTTAATTCTTCATGACTAATATTCATTTGGAGAGAATGTCCACTTTGTATACCGTCCATTCCTGTCCTACAGAAAATTAGTTATCCACCCACAACCTTAATTTAAATGCTTCTAACCATTAGCAATGCAATTTCCAAAACGAGGCTGGTATGAGATGTATCCCTAAAGCCTAGATTCTCTGCTGGAATTCTAGAGAGATGAGTTCAGATACCATAGGACACTCATCGACTCAGATGTCAGAAGAAGACGGACAACTCCAGTCTCGAGGAGCACTTCACAGTTTGTGAAACGCATCCACGAGTGTCACTTCGGCTTTAGTAGCGACACCGCTGTGGAGGGCTTGAGTGCCTTTCATTGCTCTGGGCACTCGGCTCACATCTCACTTTGCAGGCAGCAGCATTTGCCTAACCCAGCCTGGAGCCTTTGGCCGGGGACTGTACCTTAAGCATCGCTAATAATGCCATTGATCTCCTGCACTGGCTGACACATAACTCCTTAAAGGAAAAAAATCTCCAAGTGGAAAAACCTGAAAATAGTTGAAAGGCAAAGCTGAGTAGCAACTGGAAGCGCCTTATATAGGAGTTTTAATTCATTCCCATCTTCTGCCTGTTCTATTGACAAACACACCACTTTAATCTCTCCCTGCCAGGCCTCTCACTCTGTGGTCAAGAGGCCACTTTATTAGGCTTGCTATTTTTCATCCATTGGTTGTAAGAAAGGTTACGGGTACAAACACCTCGCAGCCCATATTAAAAGGACATACTGCTAGGGGAAAAAAAAATTATATAGTCAGTCTTGCTAAATTAGTTTACCTAAAATTGTATGTGTGAGTGATTTTAATCAAAATCTAATTTCCCCTCTTTTTAGAGTAACTGAAATGAGATTTTTCTAATTTACTTTTCGCGGTTCAAGTCTCTCATAATTCTTCTGTGGTCGTGACAGCGCCGTGAACGCGTCGGCTGCGACAAAGCATTAAAAAAAAATTAGATTTTCAAATTGATGTGCTAAATTAAAAATGTTTAATGTTTCTCATCAAAAGGCACAGGGTAGGCAGGGGCCTCCGGTACAGTTAAAGGCTTCGTATTTTCTTCATCTGTTTCTTTAATTCACAACCCAGGGCAACTGTACTGTGGAAATTAACAAGCTCTAAGTAAAGGAATCCTTGTAAACTGTGTCCTCTGAGAAGCTGCCTTTTAATTTCCTCCCATCCCTTGACACGGTGACCTTAAGGATGTCATAATAAAAATGGATGCTGCTGCCTTGGGGTTCGTGGTTTGTTTATCTGCTTGCCATTGTGCATGTGTGTACAGCTTTCTCTCTCCTTCTGCCCCAGCCGGAGTTCGCCAGATGTTATTAGGGCTTGCGAGCCTCTGAGTGATTGTAAAGCTCAAGCTTGACTAGCTAATTCCAATGATTTAGAAAATCATATTACTTCTGTAAGTTGGCTCCACTTGTTATATTAAAATCCAAGCTTCTGCCTTTGCTAGATGACTGCTGCCCAGCTCAGTTCCCCAGGTGGGCTGGGTGTACCCTAGGGACCTCACAGGCAGGTATGCAGGGAAGGTGACTCAGCAGGTTCAGAGAGCTTGCGAAGAAGGTCTTTCCAAAGCAGCCCTGGATCAACTCCTGTGCCCATGAGGTTCCATTCAAGCAGTATGGGAGAGTTGAGGATGGTGCCTTGTTGTGAAATTAAACTTTATTTCTAAGATAATGATGCATAGAGAATCCGGGTCTCAGACTCTACCTTTGTTTTGCTTTTATAAAATATGAGCAGTTAGGGACTATGTAAATATGTCCAGTTAGGAACAAGGCAGGTAATTACCTGGACCACACCCACTTATATTACCTCTTTTTAGAAATTTAAAGAGAACCGGGTGGTGGTGGCACACACCTTTAATGCCTGCACTCGGGAGGCAGAGATGGGCGGATCTCTGTGAGTTCGAGGCCCGCCTGGTCTACAAGAGCTAGTTCCATGACAGCCAGGACTGTTACACAGAGAAACCCGGTCTCAAAAAAAGAAAAAAATTAAAGAGAAAGCAACTTTATAGAAAGGAACTGACACAACAGTACCCTTCGTATAAGGTTATTCAGGAGGGATAACAGCACAAGCGTGAGTAGCCATGACTGGGTTTGAAGTGAGACAGCATTAGCATAAAGAGCATCATACCAGAGGAAGCAGGGTGGTGTACTGAAGAGCTAGAAAGCCTTCTGTTCAAATCCTACAGTACTAGGAGAGTTGGGGTTCTGCACTATACGTGGGGTAATAGAGCCCTGATAGGAGAGCCGCCCTTCCGTTCCAGCAAACAAGCATATTTCTGACTCTTACAGGTTTGCATAGGGTGGTAGGGATGCTCCCTCCTATGCGATCTAGGCTGGCCACGCCTACATGCTAGAAATCAGGATGAAGATCAGCAATAATACAAGGTTGTCCTTTGACTAGGGATGGGGGGACGGCGGTACAGGGCTTGTTCACAGCTCCAAGTGCGAGGGAGAGGAGGGTAAAGCATCCTACCAACAGATGGAGGGTAAGCTGCAAGGGAGCATAGCTTGACATCTGGAAGAGGACGAGAGGCAGCTGGAGGGATCTGTAAACTAACAACTCTCAGATGCATGGTTCTGATGGAGAAAAACCAAAAAGCATATATCCCATAGAAACCTACCTCTGTCCCCCGGTAGAATCCCTCAGAGCTTGGTTTAGTTCATAGCAAAACCATCAGAATTTCCAGCACAGGTGTCCACCTGCACAGGTGTCCGTCCCATACTGAGTAACCTCAGCTATCATTCTTGATCAAGAGAAATCAAAAAGAAACAACAAAAGTCATGATCTCGTCAGCCTTCAATACATTCCCCCCCCCCCCAGAGCTGTTGATACTTTAAAAGAAACCCATTGGTTTTCTTCCCTTTTTGCTCCCACTTCCACTCCTCTCATTAAATGTCATCAGTTTGTTATCCTTTGTTCCTGGCTCACTTTTCTATTCAATAAAGAGTTAGGGACTTAATGAAAAAAAATCAGAAGCTTTGCTGGAAACCCTGTTTGTCAGTGCTATCAATTATTTCCTAAGTTGCAACTCTTACCCTATAGAGACTGGCATTTCCTTAGAACAACTGAAAAGCCGTGAAGTTGGAATCTCTGGGAGAATAAGACATGAGTAGCCTAAGGTATATTTAGATATCGAGAAAATTGCAACCTGAAGGGTAAGGAAGAGGGGAGGTTCCATGACCCACTGTGTCCAAGAGATCCAACTCCAAAGAATCTCTTTTCCTTTCAGCATGGGCTTCTACTTCGAGTTACAGTGGGATAAAGAACTAAAATTGGTCTACGTGTGAAGATAAAGCCTGCAAGAACTTAGAATCTGGCTTAGTAACTGACACTGTAGGGACCTCAAGATACAGCTTAGTAATGATGCTTACACAGAAGACAAGTGCATTGGACGCAATCTTACACTATCAGTTCATCATTAAGAATCATAAACACCATTTACCTTTGACTTTAGTCATAAGACAATGAGTTAAACTTTACCTGGCACCAGTAAATTTCAGTTTCCCAAAGAAATGTAAACAAATGTATGTAGATGAGTGATTTTATCTTTGGAACTGACTCGCAGGAAGACCATGAACAAGATGAAGAACCAAGAAAATGGACGGGCATTATAGTTCAGTCCAGGGAATAAAGGGTCAAAACCAAGATCACTGATGTGTGAGGTTGCTTGAAACTACACAGCCCTTTCAAACACACCGAATGTGCCTTTCCCATATCTTTCTGAGCTAGCGAGCTCCTCAATGAGTTGATGTCAGCCAACACGGCTGAAGGCAGATCTGACTCAAATATTCTTTTTACAAATACCTTCTCCAACATACCTAGAAATGATGTTTTACTAGGCATCTTGGCATTTCTTAGCCCAGTTGAGATAATTGGAATAAAAATGGCCTCATAGGCTCATAGGGATGGGCACTATTGGAAAGTGTACCCTTGCTGGAGTAGGTGTGGCTTTGTTGGAGAGAGTGTGTCATTGGGGTGGACTTTGAGGTCTCAGAAACTCAAACCAGGCCTAGTGGCTCACAATCTCTTCCTGCTGTCTGCTGATATGGATATAGAACTCTCAGCTACCTTGTCAGCATCGTGTATGTTTGCATATCGCCATTTCTTCACCATGATGGCAATGAGCTAAACCTCTTAAGTGTAAGGCAGCCCCAATTAAATGTTTTCCTTCATAAATGCTACCCTGGCCATTGTGCGTGTTCACAGCAACAGAAACCCTAACTAAGGCACCAGTCAAGTTGATATGCAAAATTAACCGTCACTTAGGGCATCATGGCAATAGATGTATTCGTAAAGCTATTTAAGGGAATAAATTGTATTTAAGCACTTTCGAAACACACACTGATGTATGGACAATAAAAGTTAATTACACATCATTCTCATACATTCACACAAAGATCTATATTTGGCAAAACATCCTGGTAACATTTTGTTAGCCTAGCATATTTACTATGCCCATTTGAAAGTAATAAAAAATGGCATTTCTGAAAAAGTGTGCCATAATTCAATCTACTCACTACCCTATTCTCTGAGAACAGACCAGGGGGATCTCACATAAATCCAAGGAAATGTTCTGCCTCATAAAGTGCTACTGACTGGTGCTTCAGGTTGCATGGGCCTAGCATGTGCAGAGCATGAATTCTACCTAAGAGTGCAACTAAAGTCACAAGTATCCATCACTGGACTACTGGAACCATGCCCTCAAATTCTGACATCACAAAGTCCAGGCTCCCATCTGAAAATGATGAAATCACATTGTGACCCTGAGTCAAACCGTAAGACAGGAAGTGGAGACTTGAACTCACATGCTTTCTGTCATCCAAGCTGTTTATGTTCAGAAGACTGCACTTTGTACCATTTTTTGATTTTTTTTATCAGCCTTCCCTGCCTTCCTGACTCTCTCTAGGTCATGGTTGCCATAATCCCATTCTCAGCTTCTGTGAGATCATACTTTTTAGATTCCACATATGAGGGGATTATACAGTGTTTGTCTTTCTGTCTCTGGCTTATTTTGCCTGGCATAACAACCTTGCGTTTATCCAAGTTGCTTATGACAGGATTCTGTGCTTTTTC
>JABTXL010006712.1:10711995-10782237 GCA_025134845.1 Neodon shergylaensis
ACAGGGAATCAGAGTTGCCCTTTCTTTAGTGTGGGACGTTCTTCTGTCTATGTGTTGCTTTTACTGGTTAATGCATAAAGAACTGCTTTGAGCCTATGGCCGGGAAGAACAGAACAGGTGGGGAAAACTAGGCTGTATGCTGGGAGAAGGAAGGGCAAAGTCAGAGAGAAGCCATGGAGCCACTGTAGACAGACACTGGGAACTTAACCTGGTAAGCCACAGCCACGTGGCAGTATACAGATTAATAAAAATAGGTTAATATAAATGGGTTAAATTAATATAAGAGTTAGCCAATAAGAAGCTAGAGCTAATGTGCCAAGCAGTGATTTAATTAATAGAGTTTCTATGTGATTATTTCAGAGCAAAGCAGCTGGGAACCAACAAGTGGTTCCCTCCCTACATTTCTTTACATCTTCCCCTATGCTGCTGTATTTCAAGCTGTTGCAAATAATTCTGGAATAACAGAGAAAACTGCTGTGTGGAACAGAAGCTCCCACTGTCTTCAGTATTCCTGCCACACAAAGATGCTGTCTGCTCCTTTTTGCTTATCCATATAACAACTATACACGCTGTATCTTTTCTAAAGTCTAGCATGTGGATCTCTGCCTTCCATGGGCCTGTTTTGTAGATGGGCCTAATCATACAGAGCAAATTTCCTTACTTACTTGATAGTAGCACACTGAGAGGACGCATTTTTATCGTCCCAACTTAGCTCCAAAGCAATCAGTTGCCAAGTCCAGAGTAGAGACCTGTGGTCAGGTGAAATACAAAGACTCTCTAGGTAGCAGGTGTTTCCCTTTTAATGACAGCTTAACTGGTGAAGGATTGAGCAGAGCACTGTTGTTTCTCCCTGCTGTTTGCATTGGGCTGGGAGCCAGCGCCAATCTGCCTTGGTGACATTTTAGGACAGGCTATTATATCAGGAATTTCCTACACAGCAAGTGGAGAGTGGAAAGCCTACTGCCTGCATATGTGAAGCTGGAAAAAAAAAGGAAACCAGGGGAATGAGGCACCGTCAGGGCTGTGTAGTCTGATGAAGCTGTGAGGTGATCAAAGAGAACAGCATCTGGATTTGTCTGAGTATATTGATCCATGTACATGTATAAGGCTAAAGAGAAAATTACAGAATGAGGATGTGGCATGAAGGGAGAACAAATGAAATTGCAGAATCTGGTTGAAGATTGCTGGGGCTTATCCTGTCATTCCTTGAGTCAGTAGATCCAAGCCATCCATCTATTTAAGCAGCAGAGAAGCAACTCAGTTGTGACAGTGCCTGAATGTTAATACACCCAGGTTTCCACCTACAGTAGAAGCCTGATAGAGTAGGAAGGATACAAACACCTCCTGTGCACAACAAATACATCTTTTCTCCCAGAATGCTGCAGGGCAGACTTTGCTGATGTGGCTGGGAGTGAGGAGAAGCACCTAAAAGAAAACTGATTCTCCCTGTCTTCAGCTAGGGGTAAGATTTCATGCCTATCTCCTTTCACCATGATGGGTTTTAGGGACACCACTGTAGGTCAACTGCACTCTAAGGTAGGTCTCACACCAGGAAGGAGTTAGGCAACACAAACTGAACTCAATGTGTCTAAAGAAAAAGAGAGTCAGAGCCAGATTGTCCTGGGACAGTCACAAGCTTTCTTAACACAAGATGAATCTGTGGAGAGAATCTGAAAATTCTTGAAAGATAAAATGAAATGAGCAACATCCATACCCTAGAAGTATTGACATGTGAGTGATTGCCAACAAAGTTTGAGTTAATGAAGATGAATAAGAGTTTATTTTAATGAGGCTGAAGTTTCATGTCTTAGTAACAAAGACATCAAAGGAAAATTGGGTAGAAGGGAGCTGCTGTGATGGAAAGGCAGGGGCCTAGTCTTCCTCAGTAGCTTCCAGAATAACTAATGCACATTGTGAAAAATGAAAGAAAGAGGGATATTTTCACACAAAATACTAGGACTTCATTTTATGGTGAGTATCTAAAAGCTTGTGCTTATTAAGGTCAGGATCACCTCCTTATGTTTCCAGGCAACCTAGAAACTGATTATTATCATTTAATTCCCATGCCATTCTTCTACTAGGAGAAAATGTGCTGTCAAATAAAAGGGACATTTATCCCCTTCAATTAATAAATTCCCATTAGGTTTAACACATCAATATCTCATGAACTTTCTATCCCAAGTTCTACAGCATAGCTGAGTTAGGTTTCCTGTCAGAGACCCCAATTAGGTTTCTGGGTTTGGGCGGTGGTGGTGCATGCCCACCACTAGGGAGACAGAGGTAGACAGATCTCCATGAGTTCAAGGCCAGCCTGTACAAAGGACAGCTAGAACTGTTTTTGAGAAACCCTGTCTCAAAAAAAAAAAAAAGGAGTACGTATTACAAAGTTAGAATGTATGGGTTCAAATCCAGAGCTGGCATTTGCTTGCTCTATGACTTGAAATAGTATCCTGATGCTTCTTGTATGTTCTCAGTAAAATTAAAGTAATACTACTCTTCCTCTCATAGAGTTAAGTTAATTAAGGTAAGACTACTCTTCATTTCATACAGTAGTGAATCACTATTTTTAAGCTCTTACATCAGCAACTCCACTTGAAAATAAGACTAACTCTAGTCATAGGACTTGGACAGATTCAGCTGAAACTGAGCTGCGAACTCCTTCACTGCTGGCTAGCTTTCACAGTGCTGGGAACTGTTACACAGGTTCCTGGGGGAGGGGATAGAAATCAAGGGACTCACCCAGCTGTGACGTTCACCATATATGACAACCCTGGGAGGATATTCTCAATAGTGCTATATTGGTATGAACGTTATGAGGGTAACCAACAGTTTTTCAGGTTGGATTTCAGGCCCACTCCACAAGACAGAGCTCATACCTAGTATTGCAAAACTAGCTAAGAACCTGGGATGGGTGGCGGTCATATGCCCTAGGAGATCACCTACTACTGTTTTATTTGATACATGGACTTAATATCAAAATACCTTCTGAATACTTACCCTTTTACATACAGGTTAGCACAGATCTCACTTCTTATCAGAGAAACTTCTAACTGCAGATGGTTGTTGGAGAGAGTCACAATAGCTCAGAGTCCAGAGAATAACTATCTGTGAAATCCTTGACCCTAAACGGGACATCTGTATCACACCACCTCCTCCCAAGGCACGAGCAACATTGTGGAAGAGGAGGTACAAAGACTGTAAGATCCACAGGTCAGGGATGACTGGGATGACACCATGTCTTATGGGCATTACAAGGCTGCTGCACTCAAGAACACTGTGCAGTACTGGCTACCTGTACAAGACCTGAGCAAAATCAAGTTTGTCAATATTCCAGCAAGGGCAAGGAGGAGGTCTAGAGGACCCAACTGTAGTTGAGAGCTATTGGTTGTTGATTGGGGAGGAAAAGTCCATTTTCTTCAGGAATATGGCCTCTCATAGGTTTCCTGTGCTCCACTGGAGAGCCTTACTCCTGTGAGCATATAGATATTGCTAACTGGACTCTGTGGATTATTAAGGGGCAGAGAAGATACGATGTTGGAGGGGAATGTTAGGGAGATATGAGAGAAGTTGGAGGGGGCAGTGAGGCTGGTTTAATCAAAATGCATCATAAGCATGTATGAAGTTCATAAAAGACTAGATAAATCAACAGAAGAACTTAGTGATCCCAAGGAGGCCGGGTGGCTCTGGTTGTCCGAATTGCTAGTAGGATTGTTGAACAATGCAACCGCTCTGGAAAATACACTGGTAGCTTTTGAAAAGTTAAACACACACTAACCAGCAATCTCATCCCCACATAATTGGCCCTTGAGAAATGAAAACATATGTCCACATTAAAATAAAACCCTGCTACTTTACTCATTATTGCCCCAAACTGGAGGCAAATCAAATGCCCTTCAGTTGGGGAATGGATAAACAAACTGTAGAAGATCCACATAATTGAAAACTGTTTGTTCAGCACTAAAGAGCGGCTAACTATTGACAAACTCAGCAACACAAATGAATCTCAGATGCATTGTACCGAGGAAAAGCAGCCAGACGCTAACAGCTTTGTACTCTGCCATTGCAATGATATGACTTCTGGGAAAGGTACGACCAGGAGAACGGCCACTCAGCATTACCACGGACTCGAGCACAGCGTGCCCCTGGGCACTGGCACAAGCAAATGTGGGCCCTCTGAGCTGTTCTGTGCATTGAGCGTGCTGGTGGGACACTACCAGATGAGTGTTTAAAAATTCATACACCTCTGTATCAAAGATACTACAATGATACCACCATTTTAAAATACAGAAAGTGGGAGAGAAGAAGAAACTAATGATGAAAGAATGAGAAGAAGAGTTGAAGGGGAGGGTGGGAAGTAAAGAAGGAAGCTAAAGTGAGAAAAGGAGCCAAAAGAACACAAGGCCTGGTATGCAGTGGCACCATGCAAACAAATAAAATCGTAAAATCTCCTACTCGAAAGTTCCACGTAGTTCCCAAGCATTGCTGTATAACAAATATTGGTAACATAATTAATTGATAACCATAGATTTTATGCATATTCTAGGTTTAATGATTACATATGTAATTCATGTTCTTTATAGGAAATAAAATCGGAAGTTCCAAACATATGACATACACTAATTCTATCAGTTGAATATAACCACAGGTGAAACTAATTAATAGCCTGCCAAGTGTTTTACACTTGAAGCTTTTTTTTTTATAATTATTTTGGCAGGGAAAATGGTTTCATCCCCTGCCTTTCGTGTTGAAACTGCTTTTTCCTTAGCAACGCATTCTTTACAGAGATGGATAGGCAGCATCACTTTTGACAGGTGCTAATTTATGCCACCAGGTCTCGGTTCCTGAACACTTAACTTGGTTCCAATTTCTTAGCAGGATGATCCAGGCTGTGTTGAATGTCCTTGGTACACTTAGCTTTTGTGCATACAACATTATTTCTTTGTAGCAAATGCCCATCGTGAGAATTACTGGATGGACAAAAAAAATGCACGTTAAATGGTGTTTTGCTCAGATTGCCAAATTGCTCTCTGGAAGATTACGTCATTTACTTGCAGCAGCTTTGAACAGAGTTGGTGCTGTGCCGGGCGGCCCTTTCCCTTCAACTAAGCCGTTATCATAATAATGTTGCATATTATAAATGTTGCTTTCTTAATTAAAAGATTACTAAATCAACTTTAAACACTATTAAACTGTGTTGATTTTTTTTTTTACAGGAGATGCTCTTTTTCCTTTGTAAAATCTTGTTCTACTCCCTTGTACTTCCCCTGGTACTACGCTGTATTACATTTTTAACAATAGTTTCACCTTACAATATTAAAATTTTATTTACTATAAAAATACAGTATGAATATTATATGCAAAACTCTTTAAAGTTTTCATTCCTATTTCCCTTTATACATCCATCTTATTTTGTCTGCACTTTCTCATTTCCGAGTAAACTTTCAGTTTTTGTTTGCTGTCTTTTCTGACCCTTGTGCTTCCTCCCCTTTTCTTCACATTATACTTTAGTATAATCTGACATTATCACACTGGCTTTTTAATTTTTTTAGCACCCCTCGACTTTTCTATTTTATTCTCCTTTGTAAGCTTATCTAATTAGGCTTCAATCTTTCTCATTATGAGATCTTTTTTTGTCCTGCTCTGTCTTCTCCTACTTTATAATCTTTGTCTTTTCCCCTCCACAATGTTCCACTCTTCCTCCCACCTTGAGCTGAATCTTGCTTCTGGCTGTCCTTCCCCTCGTGCGCCCTCTTTCTCCAGCTCATTTATGTACTGGTTCCACACCACACTGAGTAATTTTTACCACTTAGCACACTCTGCACCATTAGCTCTGCCATTTTCTATTTGATGGTAATTAGGGATATATTAGTGAGTTTTAACTAATCACGTTTTATTTCTTTCTCTCTTGAGTAACTTAATGCTGCTGCTGCTGGCACCTTCAGTTTGTTTTCTCTCTCATGAGTGACACGAGGAAATTAAGGCCTCAAGATTTGCCTGCTCGAAAAGAAAGCATAAACTAAAACCAGAAGAAATATGGACAGTACCACTACATCTCAACACAAAACCTAAGAAACATGTAAGCAAGTCAAAATGACTCTTTCAAAACTATAATTTCATAACACAGTGGCTATAATAAAGAATAGTGAATAGGTTAAGTGTTGACCGAAGAATAAAATATTTCCTAGTCCCTGGTCATGGTGATTCTTGCCTCCAATCCCAGCTTTGGGAAGATTGAGAAAAAATGGCTGCCATGAGTTCTGCTTGGGATGCGGAGTGAAGCCTTGTCTCACAGCAAAGCTTATGAGTAAAAGGGAATCTCAAAAGAGATCAAACAGTAGGTCAAAAGGGACACAAACAAGTAGACGGATTCAGTCCAGAATCTGGAAAGAACGGTCAGCAAAATGAATAAGAAAGTCAGCAAACTAAATGAATGAAAAAGTAAGAAAAGTGGGATTAAATTCAGCCAGGAAATTCAAATTTTGCAAAAAAGAAATGTTGATAAAAGATTTAATTAATTAAATTAAAGAAACTCAGTGGAGAGCTTGACCAATAGTCTCAACCTAGTAGAATAAAAAATATTGGAGATAAAGAACAAGGTCAATGAAATAGTTTATTCAAAAAAATAATAAGTAGGTGGAACAACACCCAAGAACTCTGAGATATGCCCAAGGATCTAACAAAAATTCAGAATAAATTCTATTCACATAGAAGAAGCTGAAACAAAAGCTACAGACACAGAAGATCTATTCAATGAAATTATAATGAAAAAGTTTCCAAATCCAGAGAAAAGAAGGGGACATGAAACACAAGGCTTTTGGACCCCTACATAGATATGACCAGAGAAGAACAAATAACATATTGTCATCAAGGTGACAAAAATACAAAACAATAGGAAAAACTATAAGAGAAAAACACCAACTCACCCCAAAGGCAAACTCATCAGAATAACATGAGCCTGAATTAGCACACCTAAAAGTAAGGAAGCTTAAGATGGCATATTTTAAGCAATTAAGGTAAATAGCTATCAACCAAGATTGTTATATCCAGCATGACTATCTCTTAAAATTGATGAAGAAATAAAGATGTTTCAAGACAAGCATAAAATGGAATAGTCCGTGCCCACTAAGTGAGCACTGTAGGAGGCAATTAAAGGGATACAATAAACAGAAGAAGAATAAAGACAGCTTCGATCATGAGAGAACAAAAAAGAAAAGATTTAATGAGACTGAGTAAACAAATAAGAGCTAGGAAGGAATCCATCATATTTAGCATGTACACACACACACACACATGCACACACAGGAGAAAATGCATAGCACTAATAGGAAAAAATAAAAAGCACAAACAACGATCTAATGAACCAGAAAGCAATCAACAAAATTACAGAAATTAGTAAATAGCCCTCATTAATAACTTCAAAGGTAAATTACTTGATTCATCAACAAAGAAACACAAATGTTAAAGCTGGATTTTATAATGACATCCAATTATGTTATCTTCAAAAAAGAAGAGGCTTACTTCACAGACAAAGATATCAACGGACCATAGTCAATAGATAAAAGTTAATCTGTTTGGCAAATGCAAGCCTAAAACAATTTGAGGTACCTATTGTAATATCTGAAAAATTAGACTTCAAACCAAAACTTGTTAGACGAAGAAGGTCACTACATATAAGTACAGGGAATAGTTCACTAAGAAGATGCAATGATTACAAATGTATATGCTGAACATTGGAGCTCCGAACTTCATAAAACAAAGACTGATGGGAATATCTATCTTTAATATTCTGTTTTCATCTTCAAACAGGTCAACCAAATTAGTAATCATCAGAGAAATTACAGAGTTAAACTATATTGTAGATCAAATGAGTTCCGCAGATATATGCAGTATCTCTCACCTAACAGATACAGAATATGCATTCTTCTCAGCAATACATGGAACCTTCTCTATGACACTCTGTCCACAAATATAAAAGATCAAAATAATTTTTAGAAGCTTACCAGATTCTAACAGGATAAAACTAGAAGTAAATAGCAAGTAGAACTACAGAAAATGCACAAATACCTTATAGGGAGAATTTAAAATATGAATGGCCAGTAGATCACTGAAGTAACCAGGGAAAAAAAATTAAAATTTGTCATAGAATAAACTAAAAAGAACAGTATAACAGAATCTTAGAAAACAGACAGCACAATAATAAAAGCAAATATATATTCATATAAATTAAAATTATATGTATTTACAGTTATGTATCTTTTTTTTAAAAGAGAACTCAATAAATAACCTAATGATGTAACTTAAGGTTTTACAAGAACAATGAGAGGCCAAAGCCAAAACAGTAAGTGGCAAGAAATAATGGAGATCAGTATACTGATTAGTTTGTGTCAACTTGACACCACCTAGAGCCATTTGGGAAGAGAGGCTCTATACAGAGAAGTTCCTATCATCAAGAGAAACAGTTTTCACCCCCAAAGAAACACAAGTCATGCTTTATTCTAAAGCCAAAATTTTGAGTAGCTGTCTCCTCAGAACATACATGCATTCAGTTCTCCCCAAATATAATGTTTCAACAAGGAAGTAGTTTCACTGAGGTTTTATATAAACAGAACAAAGAATGCTATAAAACAAGACATTTTTAAAACTACATAAATGGAAATAACAAAGATGGGGGTTACAACAAGATTGGGGAATCAATCCTATAGTCTCAGATGTAAATAAGACAAGAAGAGACATATTCCTATTTGCAGATAATATGATCTAACATGTGAAAGACTGTAAAAATCCACTAGAGAAAAATAATTTAACCCAATAAGACTTTCAGAAAAGTGGTAGTATGCAAAAATTCTAACTTCACTATTGCATTAAGCAAATAGCAAATTAACCAGGAAATAAATCATGAAAAAATCTCAGTCACAATGTTTTCAAAATTTCAGTAATAAATGTAACCAAATAGGTGCGAGATCTCTGCAATGAAAACCTTGAAACGCTGGAGAAATTGAAGACAGCACTAAAAGAAGGGAAAGCTCTCATGTTCCTAAATTGGAAGGATTAATATCATAAAATGAGTTTGTTTGTTGGTTTGAGAGGAACCTACAAATTCCATAAAATCCCCATAGAAATCACAAGAAAATTCATCCCAGAACTAGGCAAAACATATTTCCAAAGTTACTATCAAAGCATAAAAGACCTTAAATAGTCAAAGAAAGACAATTTTAGAAGGTAATGCAATACATGAGCTCAAATTAAACTATAGAATCATTCTAACAGAAACTATGATGCTGGGGGGTGGGGAGACATAGACCAATGGAATAAATTAGGGGACCCAGAAGTAAGCCCACAGAGATTATTTAATTAAGATATCTAATTATTTACACAACCACCAAAAGCATTCACTAGAGAAAAAACTCTCTTTAACTGCCAGGTAAAAGTTAAAGAACAAAGCCATATCCGTATTGCTCAGTATTCCCAAAAATCAATTTAAAGTCACCAAAGACCTTACTAAAATACCTGAAAATTGCTAGAGGGGGAAAAAAAAACATGGGTAAAATACTTGAAGATGATGTAATAGGCATAGACTCTCTGGGAAAGACTCTGCAGCAGAGAAAGTAATACAAAACTTGACAGATGAGATTTTATGCAATTAAACAGCTTCTGCACAGCATAGGAAAACCAACTACACCAAATACACACATGGTCAACATGACTGGATTTAAACATCTCTGGACACGCATGTGAGGACATGTCCAAAGAGATTTAACTGGAGACAGATGGCCAGCCCTGGCAATGGGTGGTCCTATCTCAAGGACTGAGGCCCCAGACTGAATAAAGAGAAATGGAGGAAGCCCGCTGAGAACCACCATTCATCACTCACTGCTTGTTTGTTGGTACCATGAACGGAGCCACATGTTGCCCTGCCCTCTCCACCTTGCTAGACTAAAATCCTCTGGACTGTGAGTCAAAGAAAATATCCTCCTCCACCAAGGGGCCTCTTGTAGGGTATTTGTTTGAAGCGATGACAAAAGTAATAAACACAGTCTGACAGAGAACTATTATATAGAATTTATAAAGAATCCCAAATGTACACTAAAACAAAATCACCTGAACTTGCTAGTTTTATGTCAACTTGACACAAAGTAGAGTCATCAGAGAAGGGAGACTATTGAGAAAATGCCTCCATAAGATCCAGCTGTAAGGCATTTTCTTAACTGATGATTAGTAGGGGAAGGCCCAGCCCATTTGGAGTGGTGCCGACTCTGGGCTGGTGGTCCTGGGTTCTATAAAAAAGTAAGCTGAGTAGGCCATGGACAGCAAGCCAGTAAACAGCATTCCTCCATGGCCTCTGCTTCAGTTCCTGTCTCCAGGATCCAGCCCTGCTTGAGTTCCTACCCTCACTGCTTTTGAGAATAAATTGTGATATGGAACTATAGGAGAAATAAACTCTTTCCTCCCCAAGTTGCTTTTGGTTGTGGTGTTTCATCACGACAATAGTAACACTAAGGCATCACCCAATCAATAAATGGGATAAGAATTGAATAAAGAGTATTCAAAATAAATACAAATCACTAGGGAGTATTTGAAAAGGGCGTCTAACATGATTAATAATTAGGAAAATACAAATGTTTAAAATAAATTTGAGAGTCTCTCTCACCACCATTCGACTGGCTATCATCAAGAAGACAGCAAATGCTGAATTAGGATGTAGGTGGGAGCCTTTATTTGCTGCAGGCAGGAAGACAAACTTATATGATCCCTGTGGAAATCAGCATAGAGGCTCCTCAAAAAAAAAAACTCAAAATAAAACTTGTATATGACCCAGTGTCACCCTTGCTGAATGTCCCGAAAAGCTCTGAGTACGCCTAGCACAGAGATGCCGCACATCTATTCTCATGCACAAGAGCTAAAGAATGGAACCAGCCTAGGAGAGATTCATGACTAGATGGATGGAGAAGGAAAACATGGTGCTTTGCAGATATGAAGAAAAAGGAAATGATTTGCAAGAAAATGGATGAACTAGAATTCATTGTATTGAGAAAAAGTCAAACACCAAAAAGTGCATACTTCTCATATGCAAAATATAGATTTAAAGTGTGAGTATGTGTCTGTGTGCGTGCATGTGTGTGTGTGTGTGTGTGTGTGTGTGTGTATTTTTAAGAGACCGGAGGTGAGGGAATACATATGACATTAAAGCCTAAAAGTCTACTGGTGAGCGTGACAAGATCCAGCAAAAAGGAACCAGGAAAATGAGGTTGCTTGGTAGAAGAAGAGGATGAATAATAACAAAATACAATAAAACATGTATATGAACTGTCATAATGAAAATTATTACTTATCATACTAATTTAGAATATTACTTAGAAAAAAACATGACATATATGCCTGTCCTACTAGGCAGGCACTGAAGGAGTGGCCTGCTGAAATAGTTCCTACCTATTAGGTTAAAAAAAATGAAAACTTTCTGAATTTCCCTGATTCATTTGGATCAGATGATTTTACATGCCAATGAAGAAGCACCGCTTTTCAGTTACCCTCCAAAATTTTCCCTGAAACTAACATATTGGGTTTTTTTTATATTTTATATACTTATGTATATATGTATAATATATATACAAATTATATGTGTAAAACTTCATTTTAAGAATAGCTAATATTATATAATATGCATATTATTCTGCCAAAAAGACTTACTGCTTACAAAAGGAATAACCCTTTTGTACACTGTGAATATACATTGCTTTCATTGATTGATACAAATCTGCCATGGCCTATAGCACAGCAGAATACAGGGAGAAAGGAGGTCGGAGTCAAGAGAGATACAAGACAGCCGCCCAAGAAATAAGATGCCAGCAGACCAGTAAAAGTCACGGCCTCATGGCAATACATAAATTAACAGAAATGGGTTAGTTTAAATGTAATAACTAGTTAATAATAAGCCTGAGTTATAGGGCAAACAGTTTGTAATTAATGTAAGTTTCTATGTGATTATTCCAGACTAGATGGCTGGGAAACTGAAGCGCCACCTTCATTTACATACTGCTTTCTGCAAGGAGTAGCATAGAGAAAGTCTCATCCTTTACCCCAGGCTGGGCTTGAACTCTCTATGTTTCCCAGGCTGTTTTCAAACTCATATTAATCCTCCTGCCTCAGCTTCTTGAGTGCTAAGATTACAAGCATAAACCACCAATCAAGCTAAGAGACTATATATATATATAAAATTTTCATACTATAGTCGCTTGATGAATCCTATTATGTAGCTTCAAGTCATCTATAAATTTATTTAAAATAAGTCTTATCAAGGGATGAGAGAGAGTCAGTTTCACATTCAACAGCCCCAAAGATCAGAAGAAGTAAATGAAAGTGAGCACGCAGTTCATTCAGTAAGAAAAACTGGGTCATTCCAGGAACTCAACCTTTTTTAAAGACAAAAGACAAAATTACTCCAGTAATAAATATTTCTGGGCAAAAGCTAGCCTGTGGAGTGAAAAATAAAGACTTTTCTTAATCTAAAAAAAAAAAAAAAAAAAAAGCTAGCCTGTGGGTTTCTAAGAATATCTGACTTGGAAGACCTTGAATTATTCCTCTTAAAATCTGATCTTTCCAATTAATTAGATTCAAATTCATCTTATATTCATATATTTCTGAGGATTTATTTTATTTGTTAATTATTCCCACTGAGATGTAAACAGTAACAGGCTGATAAGAACACTTGTGAATGAACCCATTAATTACATACCACAGTTATGATTGCTTTTCAATGAGTATGTTAACAACCACCCATGTGTTGGGCCTTGTGTGAGGCCTTGGGAAATCATAATATGTTCTCATAGCGAAGGCTTCATCGTCGTGGAAAGTGGGGTGCCTGCCCTCTGTCACACAAGTGGACTGACTGACTCACACTTGTTCACGCATGGGAAAGTGATTGGACGGAAGCAGGACCAGGGATGTGCCTTCCATGGCTGGTCATTGTGCACTTGCTACCTACCTTAACTAACTAGTTTCATGTTCAGTGGGAAACTGATGAGCTTAAACTGTCTGCTGTTTTGCAAACAATGGCATTGGCAGGTCGTGAATCAAACCGGGATGGAGGGAGGGGGCCAGGCCTTAAATAACAAGATGGGAAAAGAGGGTTAAATCTTTAAGACCTACCATAGGGGTCTATGAAAGGTTAAAACCAAAGGAAAAACAGAGGCTTGTTCACCATGCTTCATTTCCCCCATGGGGTGGCTTACTTTTGAAGGAGTCTAAATAATTCTACAGACATGAGGGGGTAAAAGAGGAAGACAGGAGCCAGGAAACGCTGACTCAGACAGAGTGAAGAAGAAACATCCTCCATGTCCTTCCTTGTATTAGTTAGCTTTCTATCACTATGATCAAAATAGAAAGGTTTATTTTGCCTCGGATGTTGCTGTCCATGGTCACTCGGTCCTGTTAGTGTTGGCTCGTGATAGCACAGTACATCACGGTATGAATGCACAGCAGAGAAGACTCTTCACCTGTGGGTTTCCAGGACAGAAGGGGAGGTTGTGATCTCAATATCCCCTCATCTCCTTCAAGGGCGCATCCATATGACCTGACTTCCAGCATCTTCAAATCAAGGCTAGAGATAAAACTTTTACTTGGACTTTTAGGAATATGTAAGATTCAACCCATAACAGTGTTTAGCTATGAGTTTCTAATACCAGGTCTCTGGAGTTGGGGTCAGGGGGATTCATACTCATCTTCCAGTGCTTGAAGGTCTCATCCAAGCCTTTGATTTTTCACTCTAACTCTTCTTTTCAGGGTATGTAGTCACAGGGCTTAACACTCGGGAAGTCTTGGCATTCCCTACCTTAAGCTTCTCATTTTACAGAGTTCTGTGGAATTGTCCCCACCAACTCTGAGGACTTGAGGGTTCCTAGAGTCCTGATGTGGCGATAGGCCTTTCTGAACATTTCCTGCATCCCTGCTGTCAAAGATGGATCTGTCTTCCAGGAAGCTGGTGGCACTGTCCTTTCTGCAGGTAGTGACACTGCAATGGCATCTGTGTCCACTCATCCATTTTGGCCAGTCTGATGAAATCTGTGGTGTGATTGAGCTCAGTCATCACTGTAATCACTGTCTACACTGGTCCATTGGAAATGTGCCCATGAACCTCTTCCTTGGCGTCCAAGGTAATATAAATCATTTTGGGAACATAATACAAATCATATTGGGAATATAATATAAATCATATTGCTGTTTTGCCATGTGTGGCCTGCCCTTTTTAAATGCTAACTCAGAGAACAAGAGACCAGCCCTTTGCCTCAAATTCTAGCAAGTTTATTCCAAGTATCTCCAAACTTCCATGTCCTGGAGCACTGGCCCCTGGCCCCTGGCCCTTTGACAAGGAGAAGACAGTAAACATCTAAGAATATTAAAAAGCATTGTACCCTGGGGAACAGCTGTATGCTGGATAGTTTTCTGTCAATTTGACACAAACTAAAGTCATTTAAGGGGAGGAACCTCAGTTGAGACAATCCTCCATAAGATCAGGCTGTAGGGCATTTTCTTAATTGGTGATTGATGAGGGACGGCCCAGCCCATTGTAGATGGTGCAATTCCAGGGCTGCTGGCCTTAGGTTCTTTAAGAAAGCAAGCTGAGCAAGCCATGAGGAGCAAGCCAGTAAGCAACACCCCTCCATGGTCTCTGTATCAGCTTCTGTCTCCAGGTTCCTGCCCTGCCTGAACTCCCGCCCTGACTTTCTTTCCTGTTGAACTGTGATGTCAAGGTGTAAGCTGAATAAACCCTTTTCTCCCTGAGTTGTTTTGGTCGTGTTGTTTCATGACAGCCATAACAACTCTACATAAGATAAGTTAGAAGACAAGTCATTTCTAATTGAGGTTACTGTTGTTCCTCCCAAGGTATAACAAAACCCTGAAGTAGTAACACAGAGGGGGAAGATCATCTGTGGAGAGGACATTCTGACTGGGACTCTCAACTCAGAACTCCAGCAGGATTATCAGAGGGGCTTCCCCGGTTATTTCTGCTGAATGCTGGGTTTGACTTGATGTCTTGCCACCTCTCTGCTACTTGATATTGTTCTTATGCTTAGAAGTCTCACCCAAGGACCACGATGTGATTCTCCCGAGACTCTCATCAGGAACTCTGTTTGCCTCAGTGGTATTTCCCCAGTCAATTTCTGCTGGATGATATAGGTGCTGATTTCATATTGCTTTCACTTGCTCTCTCGATTGCATTACTCTGGTTATCTCTGCTGGATGTTGTAAGAGCCCAATTTGATTCTGGTTGCTATCTGCTGCTTGCTATTCATTATTTTACTTTTGATTGATATATGTTTAATAAACCCATTCATTTCATACCAAAATTACAGCTGTCGTGGATCATTCTGGAGACAGAAAGGATTGTAAACTCCTTTCTGAATAGAGAGAAAAACATTTCATTTTTCCTCATTTCATGTCAATTCTATTCCATCACCTACCTCTATATGTCTTCCTTATCTGCCCAGCAGGCAGGGGGGAGGGAGGGAAGAAGTTGAAATATCTGAAACTAAAATACAATACCCACACACATATACACAAACATATATACACACATAGATATATACGCATACACACAAACACATATATGTACACACATAAACGTGCACACCTACACAAACATACACACACAGAGGCACACACATATGAGCCACTCTTCTGGCCTTTATTCCACAGTTTATACTGTATAACAGAAATCACAAATTGTTAAATTGCACTAACCATTTGTTTCTGTTGTTAAAATCTGACTCTAAAAACAAGAGTTGAGACCTTCATCCCAGACTCCAGCCTGTTGATCTTAAGTGTGCTCCAAAGCCCCGTTCCTGAAGCAGACAGGCCCCTGAGACAGGAAGAAACAATAGCAAACAGTGAAAAGTATTAACGTGAACTATACCCATACACAGACACACACATCACACAAAGATGCAAACATGCATACACACTCATATATAAATTTACACATACACACATTTGCACATACACACATGCATGAACATACACATAAAAACACACATACATACACACAAACATATTCATAGACACAAAAACACCTCCCTCTCCTTGTAGGAAGCTGAACAAGTCATTCTACCCACTTTCTAAAAATTATTCTGGCCAAGTCAAGGTCAATGGAAATGAATCCATCAGACTATATATCTCCAAAGGGCAGGAGCAGCACTTTGCAGCATGTTCTTTGGCAGGTATCTACTTAATGTGTTAAGTATCTTTAGTATCGATTAGTCCATTACTGAGCATGTTACAAACTAAATCTTAAAATATTTCCGACTTGTAAAGTAGAGTGAAGATCATATACATGGATCCATCCTTCGATTAGTTCTAGTTAGAATGTTTAGCCAGTTTCATATAATTTATAGTTGCAAAATAATAGCAGTTTTCTACATCTGTTTGTAATGTGAACTGTTGACAAAAACATATAACTGTAATTACTATGTGGGGTCAAGGTAAATGCAAACTATTGTCCTACCAGTACCTGATGTGGGAGTCCCCTCTGTGTGCTGTGATTATCATCAATGAATAAAGAAACTGCCTTGGACTGTCGATAGGGCAGAACTTAGGTAGGCAGAGAAGGACTGGACTGAATGCTGGGAGGAAGAAGGCAGAGTCAGAGAGACGCCATGGAGTGGCAGGAGATAGACATGCTGAAACTTTACTTTGTAGGCCACGATCTCATGGTGATATACAAATTAATAGAAATGGGTTAAATTAAGATGTAAGACTTAGCCAATAAGAAGCTAGAGCTAATAGGCCAAGCAGTGTTTTAGTACATATAGTTTATGTGTGGCTATTTTGGTTCTGGCCAGCCGGGACGAACAAGCGGCCTCCCTCTTCTGCTACAAGTACCTAATTTCATATCTGATTTATGAACTATAGTATGAATTACTTAGTATTTAATACTAGGTGTCCTGATACAATTTGGTTATTATTCATTAGTTTACTTAAAACATGACATTCACAAGGATCACTGTGTTTCAACAGACCTGCAAGTTTGACTCATGTTTTTGGTAACTTTAAAATTAAGTGTGAAGCTACTTGACAACATTAACCACAGCAGTGTTCAAGTACAGTTCTTATCAGAATTCCAGTATTTAATAAACACACACACACTCCCTATTTACTTCTGCAAAGGACTGCGGAATCCCCATTTGCTCTTAGCAAGATTATAAGAGTGGATGCTACTTACAACAAAACCAATCAACACAAATAACCCCTCTGAAGACCACACTAAGGTTTTCACACCATTTTCTGGCTTTCCCCAGGTGTCTCCCTCTCTTTCTCCCTCCTTTTCCTTTTCTCCTCTCCCAAGCCTAGATTCCTCCTCCTACTTATTCTCTCTGCCCATCAGCCCCACCTATCCCGCTACTTCCTAACTATTTGTCATTTAGTAATTTTTATTACACCAATCAGGTGCATTAGAGAGGCAGGGTTGTTAAGTTGAAAGCGTGGACCCCAACCCCTCGCATCCATCCCATTCCCCAGGCCTGAGAGTTGTATTGGTCTGCACTCCAAATTCCAGCATGCCAGGTCCTGACCCCTCCCTGGGGGGAATCAGGCCCACTCCCACAGGGTATTTAAGTGAACTCCCAAAAGCCGAACACGGTAGTCTCTTTTCCTTTCTCCTGGTGGTCACTTTCAAAGCCTCCCGGAGTGCAGGAATCCCTTTAAACATGGATATTTTTTTAATTTGGCTTACTGTGATTTGGCTTGATTGGGACTTTTGCGTCGGCAGAGAGCTCACATTAGGAAAAATTCCTAACATGGGTAAACCAGCAACACATAGTAAAACAGCCTAGTTAAGCAAATGTAGCATAAACAAAAGTATCGCATCTTTGCCTGGTTAAACAATTACTCTGCAACACAAACAAATGTAACACATCATTACATAGCTAAACTAATATACCACAACACACTCTTTCTGTTGTTGGGCATGAATGAATCCCTTCCCTACCACCAGTCAGGGGTAAAGTCAAAGAGATGTGAGTTTGAGGTAACTGCCCTCGGTTTGCACATTGGATTAAGGTTTGACTGTGTGTGCCTCCCGTTTGGTGCTGTAATAAATTACCATGAAACTGATGCTTTGGAACATAAATTTATCTCACACCACAAGAGATCAGAAATCTAACTAAGCAGACAGGAAGCTTTGCTACTAGATGACCCAGAAAATAAAAATCCATTTCCTTGCTCATTCCCTCTTCCGGAAATGAGGTGCTTTCTGTGGCCTCTTTCCATGACCTTTGCCTTGCGGCTTCCACCTGCTGCTCTTCTCTGTCTTCACACAGGCCTGTAGATTGGCTCACTCGCATCCTTCCAGAAGCGCCTATGTGACTACACTAGACCCACATGGATGATTCCGGCTAATTGTCTCATATGATGATCCTTAATTGCATCTGAAATCTTCTTCTTGCTGCATAGGGTAGCAGTCATAGCTCAGAACGAATCTCTTAGAGAGAACATACAGGAACTAGACTTAGACTTTTGTTTGGAAACAATTCACCTCAGTATTTTGAAGACATTGGTGCCCTGTCTTTTCACAATCCTATGAGACCCTAAAATAGCTGTTGTCAACCTGTGGTCTCAAACCCTTTGGGATCCACATATTAGGTATCCTGGATATCAGATATTTACATTACCATTCATGGCAGTAGCAAAATTACTGTTATGAAGTAGCAGCAAAATAATTTTATAGTTGGGGGGGACCACAACCTGAGGAAAGGTATTAAAATGCCACAGCAATAGAAAGGTTGAGAACCACTGTGCTAGAAGGATTCAGGTCCAGCAGAGTTCTTGGTCTTGTAAGTGTGACCTGGTTTTCCATCTCAAAGAGACATTTAGGAACTTCTCCCTCTGCCTTCAAGCCATGATGAAGATCTTCGTGCCTGTCTTTTTTTACTATTATGTGTACTTAGTGATGTATTTTCATATACCAAGATAGCTAACTGTTTCCTTCTAGTTGCTTTTCTGATATTATTAATTAGTAGACTTGATAGTTGATTTTTCTTGTCTTTGCTCCTGATGAGGCTGCTGCATTGTTTCAGGGGTACAAAGTCTGCTTTCTGAGAAAGTCGAGCCCAGTTATTCTGTGCTTTGATTCTAAATTTTCTCTTGCTCAGTGCATTGTTTCTGGTCTTCAAATTTGCTTCCATTCATGAGGTTGATTTGTGCCACTGACTTATGTTTGGGACTTTTCTTAATTGTGTAGGGAGGCTCAGAAAAAAATGAAATATTTAGGATTGAGCCTCTAAAAAGTTAACAGAAAGTCTGTGTGTGGAGGTAGATTGACAGCAAGTGTTTTCCTTTGCCATATGTTCTGGCCTGACCTTTTCAACACACGGACACCCAAACATCAGTTTTTATTTTAAGAATTTTTCCCATAGTTTAACTTCCATGAGGAGAATATCCATTCTGCCCCTCAAGAGTAGAGGCAGCTCACCCCTGGCTGGAAGCAAAGGCAGAACTGTGAGACTTTTAGTGCTTAATTCTTTAGTTAGCTTCCTTGTCCTGCCATTAGTAAGGCAATTGTCCTGCTCACCACCAAATCAGGAACCAGCAAATGCCAGATTGCTGTAAAGAAATTCATTTTCAGCAAGAATTTAAAAATCCTTTCCAAGATGTGCTTAACTAATATGTAAGAGTTGGCCAATAAGAAGTTAGAGCTAATGGCCAAGCAGTGTTTTAATTAATAAAAAAATAAAAAAAAAATCCTTTCCAAGCCGGGCGGTGGTGGCGCACACTTTTAATCCCAGCACTCAGGAGGCAGAGGCAGGCAGATCTCTGTAGGTTCCAGACCAGCCTGGTCTACAAGAGCTAGTTCCAGGAGAGGCTCCAAAACCACAGACAAACCCTGTCTCGAAAAACAAACAAAAAAAAATCCTTTCCAGACGTGCCATCACACCTGCTTCCAGCCTCCTGCTTCATCTCTCCTTTCAAAAGCACCTGAGACCTGGATTCCCTGGGCTTTTGGGGGCTCCTGCAGCAGGAATTATCTGCCATTGTCTTAGCTCTGTCCAGGTTCTTCACTTCCAGTTTCTCTGCTCCATAACTCAGAGCTTACATTACGACAGTGTGGCCGGGTGAACTCCATTTCCTCTCTCGCATTCGTTTTATCCATATGGATTTAAATCATTCTCCCCCAGAAGCAGGGCTACCCAAGGCGGGAACAGATGCTCCATGTATCGTGTTTCACAAAAATTCCGAAGCATCAGTCCAGGTCCCGGTAGCAAGCATATAATAATAAATTCCAGTGGGCTAACTAAAGCAATTGTAATGAAGAGTCTGTTCAAAAAGCTATGCATAAGGATGGAAAAGCACTCAAGCTAATGGCAGCATGGAGCTGTTACTGTCCCTAAGAGTACAGAAAAGAATCCACTGAAAGCATTCCATGGAAAGAGATTTTGGACAAAACACTTGAACCTATAGCATCTTATCTCAATAGCAGCAATATTTCACTTCTTCCCATATCTATCCTCTCCATGATACCGTTTTATTATTTGTCTCATTGAAAGCTAGAACCTATGTTGACTACTTTCTCCATCTTAAGAATATAGAATACTTGTGTGTTGTACTAGACGATAGAAATATAATAGAAGTGAAGATGAAGCCTCCACACTCCTGAACACTTGCTCAGACCCCATGAGATTAACCCTGAGTTAGCATCTTGCTGGATAACAAAAGTCATCTGCCCCGTCGTTGACCCCACCTAACAACCTGCCAGCAGTAAGATTCTGAGGAGAAATGGTCCTAAACCAGCTAGTCGCCCTGCCATCCTACAAACTTGGTGAAGCTTTAGAAGTGACAGTCAGCAAAACTCGGAGCAAATCAACTGAACCCTACAAAGGTGTGAGCTAAAACAGCTACCTTTCAGTCATTCAACTGATCAAGGCTCATTACGTAGCAGTAGCTGACAGGTGTAAGCTTCTAATCAGGAAAAAGCCAAATGTAGCAATCAGTCAAGAGGGACAGGAACCTAACCCTCCTCTCCTCTCCCCTTCCTGTCCTCTTATAATGTTTCCTGTTCCTCTAGTTTAAGCTGAAGCTGAAGCAAAAGAGAATCCATGGAATGCTGCGCTGATCAGTGATCTTTCTGGTCCTCAGTCAATAGAAAAACCTTGGAAGAAAAAACACCAGTTGAAGCCATTCACCATGCATATGTGTCTACTTTCCAATTCTGAGAATTGCTGGAAACGTAGACCAAATACTTTCAGTTATATGGAAGACATCAGAAAAGATCAGAAAGTTGACTTAGGAACAAAGGAATATTGGCCAACAATAGAGAAAACAGATGAAAGACTTGGTAGTTAGCTTTCTCACTACCGTGAGAGAAACGCTCAGGAAAGATTTCAGATCACAGTTTCAGATCATCCACCATCAGTACCAACCATCTCTTACAATTCCGAACCAATAAGAAGGCAGAAAGGAAAGTGACAAGAGCATCTGGAAGAGAAGATTGCTTGCCTCACAGTGGACAGGAATGACAGCTAACTGGTAATAGGAAAGGGGCCATAACAAGACACATCCCCTGGGACATGTCTCTAGTGACCTACGTTCTCCAACCCTACCCTACGTTTTACATCCTATCACACTCCAAATCTTTCCAAACTTAGAATTCATGATGAATTTTATAACAAAGGCTTTCACTACTCCAGAGCCCTCATGGCAGCCTATAGACATCAAGTCACCACTAAAGTGTTGACTTCTGAGCAGATCCATGATGCTGAGGCTGTGAACATCTTCAACTATCAGAGATTCATTTTTCATAATACCCCTAAAGCAATAATAATAAATAATAATAATAAACCAAAAGCAATAATAATAAACCAAAAACGGTTCGCACAAGAAACAACTTTGACTGCAAGTTATAGAACATTGACTTAAATTTTGTAGAGACTGGTTTCTCTCTCACATAGAACCTTAGCAATAAATAGTTAGGATGCAGAGATGGGCGGATGAAGACACATGATCCCAGGCACCTGCTGATCAGAAAATGTCCTGGATACCTGTGCTTTCATAAGCATCTTCAGTAAGTTGTTGTGGGGCTGTTCATCTGCAGAAAGAAGGGAGCAGGGGTGCTGAGCTGCTACAAAGGTGCCAGGAGAGCAAGATTTATTAAGCTATTTATCTCCAAATTTGTTTTCCTAGGAACACAGAAACCTCTCTTCCCAGGAGAATTCTAGCAGGGCCTTAAGAGATCAGGTACAAACAGTGCATTGCCCCTGGGTGCTATTTACCCTTCGTTAAACCACAGGCCTCCAGACCACACTTTAAGAGGCAATGCTTTAAAAGCAAAAATACAGTTGTTTAACCCCAGCTCATTGAAAGGTCTGTTGAACCACCTCCCCTTCACTTCAGGCTCACTGAGTCCTGCAGTTTGATATGCAGAGAACATGCTAGGTGGAGGGAGGTGACAAGCAAGAGGTGTACCGTGACAGGAGGCAGGAAGATGGGAGATTGTAAAGCTTAATTTCTGTGCAGAAATGAAGAGTGCTTAAGATAATCACTTAGAAACCAGACATCTGGTGGTCCCCTTGGACCCCCTTCTTTGCAATGGCAGGCATCACTGCACCCCAGGAGCATCTGACAGACAAGCAAACACGCCTTCTTCCTTTTCATTCCTGCTGTTGCCATTCTCTGGATAGAAAAATTCTGGCTAACCCGGTGACTCAAATGGGACATTTGGCAAGGAGTATTTTGCTTCACATTGAGTGATTTCTTCCTAAGAAATTATCAGTGTTATAATAGCAAGGTAATTAGGGAAGGATTGAGAAGGATTCGATTAAAACGGCTTCTAATTTTTCATATATAACAAGAAGCAAGCATCTGTGCCAGAATCATCAAGAGGTTTAGATCTCTGATAGGTATGAAGACAGGTGGTACCCTTTAATAAATGTTTGCGCTCTATCTATCCATCTATCTATCTGTCTATCTCTGTGTGTGTGTGTCTGTTGTCTCTCTGCCTCTGTCTCTGTCTGTCTCTGTCTTCTATCTATCTATCTACCCCCCCCCCAGCATGGCAACAATTAAAAAATATGTTCCACCATTCCAATACATAAGTCCTTGGTAAATCTCTATGTGGTCATATCTGTGATGTCCCATTGGCTAAAGCAAATCAGAATCAATATGGGAGAGAAGACGTAAGTAGTTTGACAATGGAGCATGTAATTCCCCGATGGTAGTTATGCCATCAGTCGACCACATGGGATAATGCTGTTCATCTGGCCGAAGATGATAGACACTAGTTTTTCAGATAGAGCGAGAAGTTTCTGACTACAGCCAATCAGACTCACGGGGGTGGGGAGGAGTGGCTGAAGGGAGAGTTCAGTCAGTAATCTGCAAGCATGAGGGACTGAGTTCAATACCTAGTACCCACGTAAGGAACAAATAAATCAGTAAATCCAGGTGTTGTAGTAGTCTTCTGTGATCCCAATCCTTGGGAGGCAGAGATGGAGGATTCTCTGGGGCTCTACTTAGCCTAATTAGTGGAATTACTTTCTCTTCCCTAGAAAATGAGATGGATAGCTTCTGAAGAAGGTGGACCACTGACCTACACACACAAACAGAGAGAGAAAGAGACATACAGATAGACAGACTTGCTCACACATATCTGTGTGAGCTACAATGCTTTTATGCTATGTTCTATAGAGTTGTTTTACCTTAAAAAACAGAGTTTTGTCATGTGGTGGTGGCACACGCCTTTAATCCCAGCACTCGGAGAGGCAGAGGTAGGCAGATCTCTGTGAGTTCAGCCTGGTCTACAAGAGCTAGGTCCAGGACAGGCTCCAAAGCTTAAAAAAAATAGATTTACATTTTTTAACAAATATTGTGTTCTCCTGGTTGATAAAACAATTGCAGCCTCTTTAACACAAGACACATAAACCTCTTGTGGCCAAATATGAGAAAGGACAGAGAAATGTGAGTAGACATTGTAGCCCAGCTCCTTCTCTTGTCAGCTGGTGTTTCCTATGGCTCTGACTTCCTGATGACCCTGTGTTGAGAGACCTGACTCGTAGATTGACATTAGACTCTCAGGAGCCTTACTCCAGGTTTCCTCTACACTGAGCATCCTCATTCTGGTGAGGAATGCATTGTGATTGAGAAAGAGAACCGCTGAGAATAGGGAAATCAGACTAACAAGGCTGTATTTTTCCAGGAAGAGAAATCCTGAGAAAATAAATCAACCAAGCAGTCCTAGGGGGAGAGGGGCTTGTGGAGGAGCAGGTGGGCACTTTATTAGATGCTGTCTGTCTGAGTTCATGCTCAGGGGACCTGCATAAATCACTTTGTGCTACTCCATTCTTCTCAAAAAATCCCAGGGGGACAAACAAAGCAGGTACCACTGGCTCCTAAGTTTCTTGAATTTTATCCACAAAACTAACTGCCTGAACTGAGCCAAGTGCCTTCATTTTTAAGCACACATGGATATTGTTTATAAAATTTTTAGTGCCTGCTTCAGGAGGGGGATATTTCCTTTGCTCCATTTTGGGTGATATATTATTAACAGACTTATTGCCATGACCTTCTTTCCAAACTCATTGGGAACATGCTTGTGTCTGTTCAGTCAAACTAAGATCCTTTAGCTCCAGAGCAGAATCATTGTGTAGAAAGCTGCAATGGGAGAATGTAGAGGGACTGGGGTGGCTTCCTGTAGAAGGGAGGGAGACGGCTTCCTATAAACCTCATGGGAGCACAGCTGTCTGTAATGCCAAAGGTTCAAGACAGAAATAATTCCAAAGGATTAGCTCTCCAGTCTATTTTCAATGCGTGGGAAACCTAATGCTATCACCAGCTCCTATTTAGTAATAACTCTTAAAAGAAAAGTTAGCTTCCCATAGTGGCATCTGCGAGAGGATAAGATCAACTATTTATCAAAAAAAAAAGAGTGCACCCTGGAATGGACAATGAATCCCAGTGCTCTGGATCACCAATGATGTCTTTATTAAAACCATAAGACTTGGCCTTAGAAGATTAACGTGAAATTCGGTAACTCCATCTAACCAGATATTTTAGCCCAGAAATAAAAGCTTATGTCTTACAAAGTTAACTCCAAATAACATGTTGAATTGAAAGTCAAATCTGCATTGAAGCCTCATGGCAGATCTTGCCATCCTTGGTGCCTCACATATGCCAAAATGTAGCTGCTTCTTAACTGAGGTGTTGGCCCCAACACAGCAACCATTCCAGGTCTCTACCATAGCTTCCCACTTGCTTGCAAATACATTTCAATATGGCTTCTGACCTGTCTACTCCCCTTCATAGCCTTTCCCAACTATTCCAATGTTTTTTATTATAAAACCCAAAGATTATGTTTGGTCTTTTTCTGATTTGATTGCTATTACCTTTTTCCATTTGATTATATTACCTTGAAATTGTAATTCAATATAGAAAAATAATCTTTGGAAAAAATATAATGGTAGACTGGTGAGATAGTTGCACAGGTGAAAGCACCTACTGAACAAGACAATGGGAGTTCACTTCCTGGTCCTACGTATAAAGCAGGAAGCAATAGTACACTCCTGTAATCCTTGCATCTCTGTGGCAAAATGGGAGGTAGAACAGGGGGGAGCTCCTGGAAGTTTGTAGGCTGGTAGCCAGGAATACTCAGTGTGGCAGAAACAAGAGGAGACTCTGCCTCAAAAACCAGGTAGAAGGATCTGACTCTTCACACACACACACACACACACATATGCACGCACCCACGCACACATACACAATGTGTGCAATAGCAATGAATAAAGTAAATTTAAAATAATGCTTTAAGTTACATGTTCACAAACAAAAGGAGGAACGAAGACCTTTCTCTTAGACTACAGACAAAACCTAACTGAAATGGGATAGAATACCATGGAGGTTAACCCTGATTACCAATTTGATGGGATCTAAGATAAATTAAGAGATACATCTCTGGGTAAGTCTATAAGGACATTTCTAAAAAACAATAACTAACTAAGGAGAAAATACCCTCCTTCAGAGTGACTGAATCCTTCCAAAAAAGTATCCCAGATATAACAGAGACTCCAGGAAAAAGCAGTATTACTTGTCTGTCTGCTTTCACTAGCTGCTGGGAAGTGTTTCCATCTCTTTTCTTTTGTTGTTTTGCTGATACTGATGCTGATGATGGAGGTGGTGATGGGAATGATGATGGTGATTGTGGTAGTGATGACAGTGATGGTGATAATAGTGTGGATGATGATGATGGTGATGATGATGGTGACAGTGATGATGCCTATATCACACTCTACCTTCTTTGGCTTTCTAACATGTAAACCGAGTAGCCAGGAATCTCTCTAGCCTTCAACCTCCTACCTAGAGACTACGGATGCAGCCAACTAAGCAGGCAGAGCAGTTATCAGGTCCAGGTTCTCAGCTTCACCAGCTTGCAACTGTCTGTTGTTGGACTGCCAGTCTTTATCATGTAAACCATCCTAGTGACTCACATTTTGTGGTCTATGAAATCCATCCTGTTCCTCTATAGAGAACCCTGCTAAACACAGATTGTGGCACCAGGAGCAGTACTAGAGCAGTGGTTCTCAACCTATGAGTCACAACCCCTTTGGGGTCAAACAACGCTTTCACCAGGGTTACCTAAGACCATCAAACCACAGAGATTTACATTATGACTCATAACAGTAGACAAATTACAGTGATGAAGTAGCAAGGAAAATAATTTTATGGTTGGGGATCACCACAACATTAGGAATTGTATTAAAGGATCTCAGTGCTAGGAAGGTTGAGAACCACTGTTCTAGAGAAACAGATTCATAAAGAGAAATTCATTTAACTGGGTAAATGGAATATGAAGCTGGCTCTCCAGTTCAACTATACCTAAGTTTTGTGTAGTTGCTAGGGACTTTCCTGGCGTTATAGAGAGCACTAGTAATTGATTATGTGAACTGTTAAAGGAAACATGCAGCATAGATATGTTTGATACTCTGATTCACCTCTCATGAGAAGCAAAATATTTGCTAACTATATTTTTAAAAAAACATTCTTGAACATTTCTGTAAAATCCAGACTATAATGATGCAGACTGGTTGCTACTAACACCTCTAGGCAAAGTAACAAGAAAATGAGTGCAGAGATGAGAATTCCCTGCTGAAGGCTTGTGTTCTCTAAAGAAGAACCTCTTCAACCCTCATAAAGCTGAACCAAACCCAAACCTCCATCATATGACTAGGTGCTTTACGGCACAAGTTTAAGAGCACCAGCAATTCAGATGAGGGAACCAATGGCTAAAGAGTTTAATAGTATATTCCTGATGAGGCCAAAAACAATGAGTTCTCAAATTATGATTGGTTTGTTTTCACAGATGAAGTCATTTCTCCCTCCATAGTAGCAGATGCTCTCTCATCCCTGCAATATCATCCCCTTCATCGTTCCTTGAAGGAGTTAATCGTGTGCCATATATTGAATTGGCAGTAATCTGCCCAGAAGATGTCCAGTAAAACCATCTTGATGCCCCTAAAGAACCAACCTTCCCACCCATCTTCACTTCTCATCTTATAACCAGACTCAAGTCTTGACCCCCCAAGAGATAAAGTACAGAGTAACACATGATGAAGTGTTCTACATCTCTAAAGAATGGCTTGAGGCTTTAATTCATATAAACAGGGAACTGGAAAATTGTGTGAAAAAATGATTTTAACAGTGTGGAATAATGATAGCAAGAACATAAAACTAGATCCTCTGACTTTAACAAGATGGGTCTGCCGAGCAGGGTTTGACGTTGAATAGTCGCACAGTTAAAGCAGGTGCTAACAATTTGTTTGACTGCTGAAGTCTAGGTCAAAAGCAGTCTCCTGTGAATGAGCTGGAGGTGGCGGTGATAGCAACTTGATGTTAAAGGAAGGATTGAAAGACTCAAAAGAATTGGGAGATAGGAGCAAATTTGTCTTGTAAAGTCTGCTCGCCCACTGTGGTGAGTTCCAGGAGACACGGAAGAAGTGTGCTCACATCCCCGAAGAGCTCCGTCATGGCTCTTCTCAGCAACCTGAGAGTAGGAATCCAGGCTGCTCAGTGGGATAATTTAGAAGCAATGGGCCTAATTGGAACTGGGAATCGCAAGGGTCAGTGGCATCCTTGAAGTGAAAAGGACAAGGTGAGATGCTTGCCTTACTTAACAGGCAGCATAGGCTAAGCCGTGATTGAGTGGTGTGGATCACTACAGAGCTTCTGTCCTGGCTAATTATGGCCTTCCCAGGAGTGAAAGAGGTAAGGAGTCTACTAAGTCTTGTTCAAGCTCCATAAGCAGAAAATCCCAGAGCAAATAAATGAAAGGCTACCTTGAAGCATAGCACCTCAAACAATTCGAAGACCTGAGCTCGTTTAGAGACCCAGAACCCCTCGAAAAAGGGAGGGCGGGAACTTCGGAAGAAGGACCTTGCCAGAAAACCAAAAAGTTTTACAGCTAATCTTCCTCCAGTCCCTCCACAAAGATATCTAATGCCTTGGGGAAAAGGGAAATAATCACACCGGTTGAGGCCTCTGGATTCTCATCGATTCCAAGTGATTTCAAACAGTGTTTGTGGCCCTCCAGTCAAAGTAGGGGTTTGGGAGGTCCAGTGATCAATGGAATTTTAGCTAATGTTGATTTGCTGTGAGTCCCCCGGGTCTCTGAACTCATCGTGTGGTATTATGCGAGCCCCAAAATGTATAAATGAGATAGATATACTTGGGAGTTAGTAGAATTGATTCCTTGATTTGTGGAGAAAGAACTACCGTGGTTGGAAATGCCAGCTGAAGACACTAAGGCTGCTTCTATCAGAGAAATCATGAGTCCAAAATAATAGTGCAACCCTACTGGGATTGCCGGGATCAGTGCCACCATTAAGAACCTAAAAGAGGGGGTTATAGTGGCTCTCAACACATCTCACTTTACCTCCCGTATTTGGCCAGTAATGAAGACAGATGATTCTTAGAAAATGACAGTTGATTATCTCCAGCTCAGTCACGTGGTGACTCCAGTTGTAGCTTCACTACACCCTGTGGTTTCTTTGCTTGAGAAGATTAACAAATCTCCTAGATTCCAATATGCAACTTTTAATCTCCCAAGCAAGTTACCACCTTTCCCTTGTCCATAATAAATTCCAGAATAAATCTGCTTTCGGCTGTCAAGGCCAGAAGCACACCTGGACTGCCCCACCTCAAAGACCTGTTCATTCCCCAGCCCCGGTTAAGAACTCAGCTTGCAGGGAACTTGTTCACCTGTCTTCATCAAGTTACTGTACTCATCTGCTACACTGATGAGTTATGTTGATTACACCAAATAACAAGCTACCACCTGGACTTCTTGCTAAAAGACATACATATCAAAATCTGGGGGAGGGGGAATCCAACCAAAATTAAGGAATTTCTACATTATTAAAATTCTACATTATTAAAATGGCGCCAGAGTTAAAGGCACTTACAGATATAGCCAAAGACTGGGGTCCAGTTTCCAAAAATTACATGGCTTATAGCATCCTGTAACTCCAGTTTCACAGCCTTTAATACCCTCTTCTGACCTCCTTTGGGCTCCTGCCTGCGGTCCACATACATACACACAGGCGCACATACATACACATAAAAATAAATATAAAATAAATGTATAAAAATTAAATATCCAAGATTCCAGACCTCTGAGGCAGACAGAGCTATTTTTCTAATACAAAGAATGTGTTGGTGTACCTGGCCCCTCCTCCCACCAGGAAAGAAGCATGCGTACAGGGACTGTTTGGATTTTGAAGACAATTTATTCCTCAGTTGGGTGTGTTACTCTAGCCCATACACTGAGTGCCCCAGGACTGCTAGCTTTGAGGGGCAGCCAGAACAGAAGGGTCTGCCACAGGTTCAGGTGATGCTGTTACTGCTCTTTCTGCTGTCCCACTTCCCTGACAACAGTCTCCAGGTTTCCTCATCGTCTCCTGTGGCCTGAAGATCGGGAACACGCCAAGATCCTTCCAGGATGTCAGTACCGTATGGGGACTCCTGACAAACCCTGCTTCCTGACCTAAGCAGCTACTGGGCTCTCAGACCATCCAGAATGTATATAACTGCTGCTGGAGTCCCAGCCTTTGTTGTGTAAACTGTTCCCTTGAACCCCCTTTCTGATGTACTTATATCACATACATTATAAGTAAATATATATATAGTCACATACACACATATTCTCTTGCTTATGTTTCTCTAGATAATCATGTTTAGCACAAAGATCTAAAAAATTCTTACAATAAAATGTCAGAATAAAACTTTGACCTGGGATTTGCTTCTTAGATATGATGCTAAAAGCATAAGCCACAAAAGAAAAAACGTTTGATGTCATCAAGTCAGATGCTTTTATTCATCAAAGGATATTATCAAGAGAGTGAAAATACAACCCACAGAAAGGCAGAGAATATTTGAAAATCCATGTAGGAGTCTCGTATTCAGACAGCTTACAAAATTCTTTATAATTCAGTGGCAACATAAATGCTACTCAATAAAAAAAAATGAGATAAGGCACTAAATAGATATTTCTCCAGAGCTGATATACTAATGGCCACCAAGCAGAGAAAGAGAGTCCTTACATCACAAGTCACTGGGGAAGCACAAATAAAAGTCACACTGTGGTATCGATACCATTTTGGACAACTAGGGCTTTTCAAAAGCACAGAAAATGAGTATTGACAAAAGATGCTGAGATGTTGGAACTTCCCATTACTGGTGAGAGCAGAAACTGATGTGCTCACTTGGGAAAACGTTTGGTACTTTCTAAAACAACAAATATGTACAGAATCTCATAAGGCCCAGAAATGTCACTTAAGTCTTAAAACATAAACAAATATTCATAGCAAAATTATTTTTAATAGCTAAAAGTAATGAGAAGAAAATAAAATATGGTATAATAATACAAAGAAATATTATTCAATAACAGAAACATAAAGTAGGAGCTGAGAGATAGTTCATTCAGTAAATTGCCTTGGTTGTTTGTAGCCCATTTCATGTGTATGCTAATTTTAAAATCAACATAGTTAAACACACATGCACACACACACATACAGATTGCAATAGTCATGTCTGTTCTGTTCAATTTGATCAGGCATATATTTGGAGGGGCATTCATATTATCTTACAAAAACCGCAGTACTAGCCATAGGAGACTTTCTTTACAGCTGTTAATCGATGGGGGCCAGCAAACCTCTAAACAATATAAGCTCTTTCTGTTGCCCTTGGCTGCAATAAATCGAAGTAGGACTCGATGGTTGAAGACACCACACACTTTGGACAGAGGACTTAGAGGCATGCAGATAGTGCTAACCAGAACTCTCCTCCCTGGGGAACAGTTCTCTGAGTATGAACATGAGCTTTGCAAGCTGCCAAGAGAGAAAAGCAATGAAGAGCCTTATACAGCTACGTTGCCTGCAAAATACAGCAACGAATGGAAGATATTCTGAAATGTATAACACTGGCACTTATTATCCTGGCACTTATATACTGCTAGCTAATTAGACCAAGGACCAACTTCATAAGAGAGAATGCATGCCTGGTACTGTGAACCTAGCCCACTACCCATAGCTGATGAAGTCATGGATTCTAGAAGAGAACAGACTACTGCCTTCCCTAGTGTTTTGTTGCTGCTGGTGGTGGTGCTGGTGGTGCTGGTGGTGCTGGTGGTGGTGTTGATGTGGTGGTCATCCACAGTGAAGCCCGAGAAACATTTATACAATATAAACGATTGTGTGCCACATACATAATGTATTTCTCATTCTTTTCAACGTATACATTAGTGAAGAAATGAAGTGAAATTGCCCCCTCATTAGTAAATAGAAGGTGAGCAGATATGTAAGCTGAGCAGAAAATGGTAATAGGTGTATTATGTATGGATGTGTATTATGGATAATAATATTTCATGTGATAAATGGTACTAAAAACAAGCAGGAAAAGGGAGAGAATATAGCAAAGAAGCTGAGAGTTGGAAGTCAGACTTACCTAAGCACTGATTCTCCTAATTATGTGATAACTTTCTTTGACTTCAAGAAACATTATAAGATAATTAAGATATTATTAAATTTTCTTGAGTTTGAACTAGATATGGAGGAGTCTTCATTTTACCCTAAAACAGTTTTATTTGTACATGCATACACACACACACACACACATATTACAAAAAGCTATTGAGAAGCCTCAAGGAAAGGAGTCAGCTGTCTGCTTCCTGAGCCAGCTGTGGTCTCAAAGCTAGCAAACCCGTATGTAGCCCTCAAGAATGAGCTACTGGCAATGTGTAGAACTCAGAGGCAAAAATGTTGATTTAAGCAATCACCTGTGCACAAAGGAATGATGTGCCTAGTCAAGGAAAGATTAAAAGACTGCAGAACAAGTACCACAGATTATGGTGGGGAGCATGTGGAATGCAGGGTCTGTAAAGGAAGAAGGGAGGGAGGAAGGGAGAAAGGAAGGGAGACATGTTTTATGTATTCACTTCAAATAGCTATAATGTCTTTGTTCTATAGATATTTTATGTCTTCTGGTCATGGCTGACATCTATTAAAATCAAACACTCTGCTCTTGCAGTACACAAATTATTCCATAGGTTAAAATCTGTATTATAAACCCTTAGGTTAAAGCATGGTACTTTCAGAATTTTAATGAAGGTACTTGACAAATTTTGATAACTTCATTCCAAAGTCTGATGAGCCTGCAACCACTAGAAGTAGTGACCATTCCTATAATGTATGCATGCATCCAATTAATGTTTGCATATATGCATATATATGAGCAAAACCTATATGGTGTGTTCTGTACGAAATGACACTGAATGGCTATACTGGAGAGGTAGGAATACATGCTTGTTTACCCATGCTCTCAGTGCATTTTTCCAGAAGGGCCACAAGACTCTTCCTTTATCACAGTTTTGAGACTGGAACTCTAAAATCCTTGGAAATACTATATATTGGCTGCACTCTGTTGGCCAGAGATAAAGTTGAGAAGTGCTACCATTGAAATTAGCTCTCATATTGCCATGGAGATGGACTTAAGGCCAGGTTGAAGGCAAATGTCACTATTACAGCCAGGTGGGCACAATCACCAAAACAGGCATCGGGGCTTTGAGGCAATCAGAATGGCTGGACAAGGTATTTCTGGCAGTAGATAATGGATACAAAGAAGAAAAACAGTAACCTGTGAGATGCTTAGTTAGGTCTTGGGGCTTGCTGCAGAACCTGAGGACCTGAATCAATTCCCGGGACCCACGTGGTAACGCAGGGCAGTGGGTGCCGCTATGATGAACAAATATTCACTGGAGAGATGGAAAAGCTAGGGTGTGTGGTGGAGAGATGGACATAATGGTGCCCATGCTGTGGAGAGAGGTGGAGTTGGAGATGTGATGGCGGTGAGGAACAGGAGGACATGAAGAGCCTGCGCTGCCAAAGTAGGTATACTCCATGAATAGCAAAACCCCTACCTACACAATCTCCCTAACCCTTCTGCACTATGATCAGTGCCCAGGAAGCGCCTCCAGAGGGCACTGAGCCACATGTCCCTCTCACATAGTAAACCTCAACCCAGGAGCTGAACAGATTAACACCAGTGTGAAAAATGAGAGACGTGCAAGGATGCTGACTCCCAGAATCCCACACAACTCTGGTTTGGCTTGTGCAAAGAGCAGATGAGTCTTGACACGGGACTGTAAATTATCGCAAACGTACTCAGGAATGAATCTGTCAATCTCAAGGTGGTCTCTGCTGGAACAGACCGACACAAGCTAAGGTACCCAGCAGCAGCATTAATCTGTAAAATGCTTTGTTATTTATGCATAAAACAAAGCTCACCCAAAAGTGGCTTACTTCCAGAAGTTCGTTTTCACTGTCCTACTTCAGGACCACTTCAGTCTTCCAAATGTGTGCTCTAGTTTTGTGGCTCCAAAGTGAAAGGCGGGTTCCTACAACTTCTTCCCCCACCACACAAAAAGGCCAATGTTTAAAGAAGTTTGTTAATTTGAATATGTTGCTATGGCTCACTCAACAAGCATGGGATAGTTTCCTGAAGTCCCACCTATGGAGAATTGGAATCCTGTGATTCATGGTATTTTGTAAAATGGTCATCAATGAACATAAACAAACAAACAAATAAATAAATAAATAAATGCTGTGGTAGGTCCTTCTGTATATGTGTTGCTTTTATTGGTTAATGAATAAGGTTTGCTTTGGCCTATGGCAGGGCAGAATATAGCCAGACTAGAAGGAATATAAAGAGAGAGTAAGGGGAGGGGTTAAGGAGACATCCTGTAGCTGCCAAAGGTGAAGGACACATCAGAACATAACCTCATGGCGATACACAGGTTAATAGAAATGGGTTAATTTAAGATATAAGGGCTAGCTAGGGATACGCTTGAGTCATTGGCCAAACAGTGTTATAATTAATATAGTTTCTGTGAGAGTATTCAGGTTTAGGCAGCTGGAAAATGTACATGCAGTCTCCTGTGACAAGGAGAGAGAGAGAGAGAGAGAGAGAGAGAGAGAGAGAGAGAGAGAGAGAGAGAGAGAACACGAAAAAAAGAGCAAAGCTCAACAATGGTTTCTGAAAGAGGACAACTCAATAAGAACTTGGGAGTCTGATGCTGAGATGAAAACCCTGCTAGCTCAGAGAGGCTGAGGAGCAACCAGGTAACCTTCCAGCTTAGCCAACTGCCCAGAAAAGAGAGCTTCTCTTCCACCATCCCAAACCAAAAAAAAAAAAAAGTCACTAGACTCAAAGTAACTCCTTACTGCTTCTTATGATTTTTTTTATCCATTTTCAAGACTCCCTCTTGCTCTCTATTGATACTTCAAAACTAAGACAGGTGGCAGAATATATACTAAAAGGAAAAATAGGCTGAGAAAGAAATCAGAGAAATATGTCATTTCCAGTAGCCTTGAAAAGAAAGAAAAAGAAAGAAAGAAAGAAAGAAAGAAAGAAAGAAAGAAAGAAAGAAAATAACTTGGATTGACTAACCAAGCATGTGAAAGACGTGTAAAATAAAAACTTGAAGACATTAAAAAAAAGATATCAGGAAATTGAAAGATATCCCATGCTCATGAATTGGTAGAATTTATGTAGTAAAAAATGGTCATCTACCAAAAGCAATCCACAGATTAAATGCAATTCCCATAAAAACTCCAACACAATTTTTCACAGAACTTGAAATGACAATCTTTAGCTTCTTATGGAACATAAACACATAAAAACAAAACAAAATAAGACAATCCTGAATAATAAAGACTGCTGGAGGATGTCATCATCAATTTCAACTTGTACTGCAGAACTATAGCAATAAAAATAGCATTGAATTGATATAAAACAGACAAAGTGATAAGTTGAATCAAATTGAAGACCACCAATATAAATCTACACAGCTATAGATGCCTGGTTTTTTTTTTGAATAAAAAATAGAAATACTCGCTGAAAAAATTACAGCATTGTTAACAAATGGTTCTGGCCAAACTGGATTGCTGTGTGTAGAATCCAAATAGATTCATACTTACCACCCTGCACAAAACTTAACTCCAAATCGATCGAGTACCTCAGCATAAGACCAGACATGATTAAGAGGAAGTGGGGAATAGTCTGGAACTCATTGGTACAGGAAAAGAATTTCTGAACAGAACACTAATAACAACTGGCTCTAAGAATCACAATTAATAAATGGGACCTCATAACACTGAAAAGCTTCTGTATGACAAAGGACACCATCATCTGGACAAAGCAACAGGATACAAAACTGGAAAAGATTTTACCATGTATACATCCAATAGAGGCCTAATATCCAAAATATATAAATAACTTTAAAAACTGGACACCAAGAAAACATATGACCCAATTAAAAACTGGGGTTCAGATTTCAACAGAGTATTCCAAAATGAGGGGCCACAAATGGTTGAGAACTGCTTAAAGAAATGTTCAGCCTCCTTAGTCATCAGGGAAGTGCAAATGAAAACCAACGAAGGAACATAGCAATAAAATGACTCCTAATCACATTCTGCCATATCCACAGATCAACATCTCACTCAACCATAATCAGAGAAGCTTCCTCCTTTAGTAGATCTGGTCCACAACCGGACAATATGCAGAAAGTAAGAGACCTTAGAACACTCAGTCCTACATGGAATGTCTCCATCAATTCTCTCCCGTCAAGGCTCAGGGAGGTGAAAAGATTTTAAGACTTTAAGACCCAAAAAGGGATGAGCTACAACAAGATAATGAAACCTTCTAAACACAGCAGGATGGATGCAAAAATGAAAGAAACATCAGAGGCACCTGACAACACTCTAATCATCTATGACCATCTATAAGGTGTGTTAGAAAAACTTGTCTTCCATAATCATCTCCAGTTTTCTTTCATAACCCTTAAGATTTTTCTCTGAGTGGGAGATTCAGTCGCGGTAACGGTGAGTTACTTCAGGGAAGCTGTTTTCTGGATACAATAGACCTCACAGCAATTCTGACAGTATGCTCAAGCTAGACATAATCCCTGCATGGAGGGGAGATTTGGTAACATGGAAAGCCCAAAAATAAACCAAAAATAGGCCTTGGCCTTTTAATGGTGCTTGTGGTTTTCATGTAGAATGCCCCCGTAGGCTCATGTATTTGGATACGTGTTTCCAAGATGGTGTTGCTGTTTAAGAAGGCTGCAGGACCATTAGAAGGTAGATGTTTGCTGAAAAAAAGTGGGTCTCTAAGAATAGGCCTTGGGGTTTTATAGCCCATCCCCACTTCCTGAACTTCTTCTTCCTTCTAGTGTGAATGCCATGTGATCTTCCAGCCTCCTGCTTCTGCCACCATGCCTTCCCTGCCATGGTAGAATGATCCCCCAGAACTATAAGTCAGCAAAAAACCTTCCTCCGTTAACTTGTTTCTTTACTGCTCTTGGTCACAGCTATGAGAAAGCTAACTCATACAAAAGCCTTGGAGGAAGGTGAAATGAAGCCAGGGAGGTAATGTTTATGTTCTGTCTGCTGTCTTTACCACAGCTCTACAGAGGGACCCAAATGACTGGTCTGTGCCCACATTTTCAGTTCCAGGAATATTACTCAAAGATAGGAACATCCCTTGTTGCTTCTTAACCCAAGTGCAGTTCAAAACCAAGTTTCAAATAAAAATTTTGATCCTTAAATGCAATCTGTTTTATTAAAACCACCAGAAATGAAAATTTTCTTCCATCATTAGACGATATGATTTCCATAATGATAATAACAGCAAATTACAAGAACAAGAGAAAAATTTGTTTTAATACTGGTAGAGTCTTCAGTGAGATTGATCACCTTCTGCTGCTGCATAATAATCATTAAGAAACTGAATAGGAACAATCGCCAGCATGGAGGAGCGTGTCAGACAGGCAACCGCAAGCAGTGAGTCGGGTCTTGAAGGAACAGGAGGTACATAGGGCACTGAAAGGGGAATAAGTGCAATCTCATTGAAGCATTAGTCTACCTGAAATAATCTCCCTCCTCTGGCTTGTTTTTGAGGTGCTAAAAATGGAGCCCAGAGCTTTGCACATGCCAAGTGAGGTTTCTACCATTCATGCTAGACCAGATAATCAGCCAGTTTTGGGGTTTACATTCATGTCTTAAAAGGAAGGAAAGGAAATACTGGGAATTATCTGGTTTCCTTTAACTAGTGAGAAATGGTTTTCTTATTGTAGAAATGCCAGAACAAGCCCCTTTGTTTAAGGCTCTGTTGGATTTCATTACTGAGGTGACATATACAAGATGCTGGGGTTTGGGAGCCAGCTCAACCCTTTTATGCATTATTTGCTGTTAGCTGGTCCTGCACTTTGATAACCCAGAGTTTCCACAACTGAAATATGCTATAGTCATCACATAGTCACCCCACAAGTCATTCTGAAGATTCAGGCATGTGCACTCTTGCTTTGCTGTTGCATGCTTCCTTCCTGTTAGGTTCGTGGAAACTCATCTAGAGACTTTCATCTACTCTTACATTCAAGAAACACTAAAATGAACAAAGATGGGGTGGTAAGATAGAAGGTGCCTGACTTCCTTCTTTACACAGTGTTGTCTGTGGTTTTCTATACTGCCCAGTTCCCACAGTGGTTAAGTTCCAAAGAAATCACACAGAGGTCTACATTAACTCATTGGCCCATTAGCATAGGCTTCTTATTAACTCATATATTAGCCCACTATTCTTATCTGTGTTAGCCACATGGCTCAGTACCTTTTTCAGTGTAGTCACATCTTGCTTCTTCTGTGTCTGGAGAGGAATGTAGAGGGAGCTTCCCTCTTCCCAGAATTCTGTTCTCATTGACCCGCCTCTACTTAATATAGACAATTGGCCTGCACCAACACAACCTGTGGTATATTTTGCTGTTCCAAAGACATTTCTGGCAACATTGCAAAGAAAACAGCACTTATCCTTCATGTACCAACCACCACTTTGTCATTTTGACCTGGAGAATAGAGGAGGAAAGCAATCTATGACCTCAACAGCCCTGAGAGCTGGATTGAGTTCTGGTCTACCAGTCTTGAATGGTGGCCTTGAACAAATGTCGAGCTTAACCAGAAGTTCCCTGGTTGCTGTGTGCACTCCCCTGTGGCTGTGTTCTCCACTTTTAGTAAAGGCATGCCTGTGGCTCTGAATGCTTCATAGCAGGTATGAATACTTTGAAAACTCCAGACAAAGATGTACTCAGCCTTCCTTCTCATACAGCCTACATCTGTCTTCTCATTCACCAGTCATCCCCATGGCCAACCTGTTTGACAGTCCATGTCAGCTCTCCTGACTCGTTCTCCTTTTTTGCCAATTTTGCATATGTCTGTCAGATTCCTGACTTTTTCCAAGATTTCTGTGACAAGCATCATAAAATAGCAACAAGAGATACTTATTTAGTTCTCATAATGCCCTTGGTGTTGTGTTAAATGCTTTTCAAACATAATTTAATTTAATCTCAACTAAAGCCCTAGGAAGAAAACAAGTTGATTAAATTATTTTTTATATACATAAGAAATCTGGCATTTGGAAGGGAATACTTAGTCTTTTGAACACTGAGATGAGCAAAGGTAACATTTTTGTTTAACTTTATAGTCTGCTTGTTTGGAACAAAATCCAAATGAATTTCACATTGCCAAATAGTTGACATGTTGGATTTATAAATGTCCCTTTTTACTCTTTTTGTGCAATCATCTGTTAACGAGAAAAACCGGGTCACTTGTACAATTTCCAATTATCTGGATTCCTCTGGTTAATCCTTATGGTGCCTTTATCCATAACTTTTCCTGTATTGATGGGTAGATACAGAGTGTTGATTTGCCTAAGATATGATTGCTTTAGCTAGACCACTTCATGAACAGTGGTATGCCCTTCAACTGCAGCTCTGAACATACTGTTCCTTCTCTTTTTAGAATGTCAACAGTCACTAGCATTCAATGTTTAACTCCAGGAGATCAACAAGGGAAGCTAAATGGTGCTATTCTAATTGAATCACTCCTTTATTATTTGCAGAAATTCCACAAAGGTTAACTTACGTCTATCTAACGTTCAAGTTTCTGTTGATATATTTTATGATAACAGCCAGATAAATGTATGCCCCTTTCCCTTTTTTTTCACATGAAGCTATTTAATTAGGTTGTCAGCAATTTAGAAAACCAGTTTGTGAGGATACATCCCATTCGTCAGAGAGAACTGAGAGCGCAAGTAGCCCTGCAGCTGAGGAACAGCTTTGATCTTTGGCAGAATCTGCAGTTTTAAAATTGGTGAGTGGGTCCCCTCTTGTCCTTCTGTGATAAGCAGGCACATTTCTTTCTCTAGAAGGATTATAAACTTATGAGGCACTCATGGATTTAATCACCTTTTCATTTAAATTCATTACAGATATCTTATTGGAGTTTATTTACTCCACACCTGAACAAACCTAAGTTATCTCCTGAAACATTTTGGCAAAACCTCAGTGGTTTTTGGTAGCTTCCTTGCTATCTTTTCAGGCAAGATTTTCCAAGTTAATCTTCCCCATTTTCTCACTCATGCTTAGACTTTGCCATCCTTCCGTGGATCACTAGTTACTTTTAGTGGAAAATGGTATTTCACAGGAACTATTCACCCAACAATGTTTGGAGTTCTGGTTGGACTCAAACCTTCGGCTGTCTCTTCTCGGGACAACCATATTTCTAAGAGGATCCAATGATAATTCCAAGGACCAGACACCTTCTATGGCATTAAATTCCGTTACTAAAGTAAAGTAATATGGTACACTTAAATTTATTAAGTGTGTAACACTGGGCTTTTAAAATATTATTTCCAATTGATGGGGCTATATATTTTATTAGCTACAGTATGACATTTCATTACATATAAATATACATTGTATAATGGTAACTGGCATACACACCACCTCGAATATCTATCATTTTCTTGTAGTAGAAAAGTTTAAAGCTATCTGCATGGGGCTAGAGAGAGGTCTCAGAGACTAAAAGTGCTTACTGTTCTTTCAGAGGACCATCCACATAGTGGCTCACAACCATATGTAAGTCTACATTCAAGGAATCCAATGTCTTTTCTGAGCTATGCAAGCTCCTGCATGCATGTGGAACACATACATACATTCAGGCATATGCTCGCTCTCTCTCTCTCTCCCTCCCACCCTCCCCCTCTCTTTTTCTCTCTCTATCTCTGTCTCTCACACACACAAAATTAAACAAATAATTTTGAAAATTTCAAATAATATTTACAGTCTATTATGAAATACATAATCAACTTTGTCAATAGTACTTACCCTACTGTGCTGTACAACATCATTTTATATGTGCTATGTGACACTCACTATCCTGAGCCTATGTGAACAAACCTTAAATCACCGTAGATATGGAACTGATGGCAGACCAAAGCGAGACGACCACTAAAGTCCAACTTGGTGAGCCAATGAGTTTTAATGGGGTTACTTAAGCAATGTGGGTGAGGACCTACTCAAAGACAGCTGCAGCACCAAAGCCCACTCAAGCATGGTTGTCAGTTCATAGAAGTAGGAAACCTGGAGCACACTGCACAGCCTGCAGGCAACTCAGCTGGCTGGAGGGCATCCTACGCAGGTAGTTCAGCTGCTCTGAAGCCCTTCCAAGCATTTCAGCTTCATTCTGCTTCTTCCAGGAAGCTAGATGGAACTGCCTTTTATGTTTTCCCGGTAGCTTAAACTGTCTGAGAGTGCCTCTCAGCAGTCCTTACTGATTGACTATATATGTCTGGGAAAGGAGCCTAGTACATTTAGTCAGTTTCAGGGTCTTCCTGAAACCTTTAAGTTGTTGACTTCCTTAATAAACTTTTTTTCAGGATGCAATGTTTCACCTCTCTTTAGGACATCCTCTCATTGCATCTCCTATCTAACATCTGTGTCTTAATGAGTTTGTCTGCAAGACAGAACATTTCCCTGACTTGTTGATGACCTGTGTTTCTCCTACAAAGTGGGATGCTTTATGTCTGAACCTCTTGATCATTAGCCCAATATCACTTCTCCTCCATGTCATTTTCAGCCTTTGGTTAAATACTATATTCTGTACTCTATTTCTGTGACGTCAACAATTCTAGTTTCCAAATAAAAGCGGCAATATGCAGAGTTTGTGTTTCTCAGTATCGCAATGTTTTGAACTAGTTTATGTTCTATCACAGATGGCCGAGATCTTATTATGTTTCTTCACATTCTCAAAAATATTTGGTACACCATCCTTCTCTTTTGTCAATATGAAAGATGTGAAATAATTTTACTGTGATATTGATTTGAATTTCACAGACTATAACAAGGTTGCACATCTTTTTTATGTTTACGGATATAGATTTTTAAATTTACATGAATGCCTTTTGCACAACTTCAAATTTAGATCACTTCTGCTCAGCACTGATAGAAGGTCTTTAATATGATCAGACCATTAAATCTTTATCCATTACATTTGCTCCAAGTATATTTTGGGGTTATCATTTCTTTTTTACAATGTGTTCCAAAAGCTGGAGTTTTATCTTTTAATTAATCTGAATTTATCCACATTTCCTATAGTTTTGTGGTTTTTTATTAATCTTGTAAAAAAATTCATTAATAACTAAACCTCATGAGAACATTCTACGATATTTTTCTTCTCAAATATGTTTTAACCTTCTTAATTTTGATATTCCTGTTCCTTAAATAAGAATGCATTATTGTGCATGATTTGAAGTGACACACAATTTCATTTTTGCCCTTGTTGATGATTATTCACTAGATAGATCAATTCCTTCCCTTGTGATCTGCAGAGCATCTTCTAGATCAAGTTACTATAAAGCAATGGGTCTTTCTCTAGTCTAATTGTTCTGTCCTACTTTTCAACTTGTCCATCTCTATACTAGGGCCATCCTGTCTTACACCCCAGCTCCTGATATCTGGGAGGTAAATCACCTATGTACCACACATACGTTACTCCAATTTTCAGGAGTGTTGGTACGTTTTGCTTTTCATAAAACATACAAGTTTTATAATTGTGTTTTAAAATTCCATGGGATGTTTTTATTGAAATTTCAGAAATCTCTCATTCAATCCAGGAATAAATGATGCTATTATTACACTATTCTTTCAGTCAAGAACATTATTGTAAATGATTTAGAAGACACCAAAGAATACCTTCTTTGCTATTAGTGCACAGGTGTGCACTAATAAAGATATAAAGCAATATTGTTGTACAAACAACAGCAAGAGAATAATTCACTCCCTGGCCAGTGGTTGAAGAATTAAGGGTGTGTGGTGGGATGTTTAAAAGGAACATATAGAGCAACCTCATTATGCAATCTAGTATGGTTCAAGCTGAATTGGGTACAGTCATTCATTTGCAAAACACATGTAAACTGAAATAGCTGTATTATCAGATTTAAAAGGTAGAAATAATATTGATAATAACCACATGCAGCAAGGGAGTTCAAAACAGAGTGTCTTCCTATGATTGAAGGAGACAGGACTGGGATTAGACTAAAATTGCTCTCTTGGTTTGAAAACAGCAAGAAAAAGTGTTTTAGCCTCTTGCTCACATCCCAGGTTTGTCTGGTTGAAAGCGGTCAGTAACTGCATTCATCATCATTGGATCTATTTTCTCCTGACCCCAAATTGTGCTGTGTTAAACCAGAAAGGAAGGAATTCAGTGACTGAGCACTAGACTAACATGCCCAAGGCCTGGGTTAAAAATCTTAGAATTTAAACACACACACACACGTGCATGTGCATGCACGCATGCACACACACACACACTTGTAGAAAGGATTTCTTCTTTATTTTAACCTGACCATGACAGAAAGCTGAATGACCTTAAAGTTTTGACCTGCCCCAAACCATAAACTCATATCCTGTATAATTTATAGTCACCTCAGAGAACAAGTCTAAAAACAAGACAGTGCAAATTGACTGGATGACCACGTTAACTGACTGCCTTGTTTTCATACACCCTACACATCCCGTAAGTTCACTGAAGGGAATAAAAAGTAAGAGTTACCTGATATAGTGTCACCCATGTCCTTCTGTGCACTGCCTCTCTGGCCCTCTCCTCTGAACTATTCCTTGTTAAACTAAACTTTTCTTTTTCCAACTATTTTTCCTGGCTCTCTGTTTATGGAACCCTTTAACATCTTATAATAAGTACAATTTAGCATTCAGCCACCAGAAAAGCTTAAAATATTTTTTTTTCCTAAAGATACAGATAGAAGGGCGGAAAGAGCAGCCATGCTGTGCACAGGCTTGCAGAGAGAATGCCATCTCTCTCTTCACATCCCAGAGCCAAAACCTTCCCTGGGACACACTGAGCAGTCATTGACATTTCCAAAATGGCAACACTAGTGATATGAAGAGTCCTTCCCATCTGAAGGTGCTGTGATTTCTAAGCCTAGGAACAGATTGAAGGCTACATTCTTGGCCTGCTGAAGCTGCATTTTCTGTTATTAATGCAAGAGTTGGTAATAATTAAATTCAGGACCACTAGCAATCACTGCCTCGAGAGCTTGATCTCCCAAATGTGTACAGAAGGAGAGCCCGCTTGCCCACTGAAAGGATTAGCAGACTCATCTCCTGCCCTGAATCCTGGGCACTGTTTCAACCTTACCCAATTATGTGAATCTATAATAAGGAGTGGTCTCAGATGTTGGCAAAGAAGGTGTGCAAGCAAGATCAGATTAACATTCACTCTGTCACCTTGAAACACTTTTTTCCTTAGGTTGCTTCAGCATCCTGATATAGAAACCTATGGTGTCATATTACTCCATTGTCTACTCCATATAATTTTAAGAAGTTATTTTCTAGAGATTTTAGTGAAAAATGAAGCTAAGCTTTAATGATACTCTTGGGATGGTTACTGGATACTCCTTTCCCAGACATATGTGTCACCTTGACTGAACTGTGTGATACCCAGATATCCGGTTAAATATTATTCGGAGACATCTCTGACGATTGTTTCTAGAAGAGATAAATATTTGAATTGTGAGATTGGGACACTCAGATTGTCATCCCCCATGTGTGTGAGTGTCCTCCTAGCAGCTGAAGATCTGAACAGAACAGATCAGAGTTAATGACTGTTTCCTAGCTGATATATGGTCTTCTCCTGACTTTGGACTTGGCTGGGGCCGAAAGCATCAACGTTTCTGCCTCTCAGGCCATCTGATTCAGTCTGGAACTAAACCATCAGTACTGCTGGCTCCCAAGCACATACACTGTGAATTTGTTACTTTCCTGCTTCCATTATACCATGAGCCAGTTTCTCACCTTCGTATGCTCTCTTGGTTCTGTCTCTCTGATGAACATAAACTAATCCATCACTCATGCATACAATTTGAGGTCTCTGCTTCTCGTAGCACAGACTACAACAGGTATGCCCATGACCATAGAGCAGGTACTGATTTTAAACACATTCTGAGGCTGGAGAAATAAGTCAGCAGTTAAGTGCACTTGATGCTCTACCAGAGAACCTGGGTTCAAATCCCAACACCCAAACAGCAACTCTCAAAGATCTGTAACTCCCATTACAGGAGATTCCAAGCACTCTTTCTTATCTTTGTTGGCACCAAGCATGCATATGATAAACAGACATACATGCAAGCAAAACACTGATAAATATGAAATAAAATAAAAATAAGTTGACCAGGAACACATCAAAAACACCATCCACTGTAATCAACTCAGCTTCATCCCAGAGATACAGGGATGGCTCAACATATGAAAATCCGTCAATGTAATCCACCATATAAACAAACTGGAAAAAAAGAACACAACATGATCATTTCATTAGATGCTGAAAAAGCCTTTGACGAAATACAACATTGTTCGGAGCTGTGAACCCCCAGATCCTGAAAAAACTTGTTTTCTCCTGATCTGAGTGCCTACAGCTGCTCTGAGCACAAGACCCTCTGGAGTTCCTGTTGGCAGAAGAGTGGTTTCTGGTGTGCTTGGCTGGGGTGTGGCTATCCCTATATAAGCTGCCCCTGAACACAATAAAGGGGCATTCTTGGGGCATTCCTGTTTCAAGGATGACCTGTGTCTCTGTCTGTCTGTGAGTCTTTTTGTTTCAGTCTCCAGCCCCTTGCCTGGTTCACAAACTGTATGGCGGCACATGGAGCACAGACACACAACATCCCTTTATGATGAAGGTCTTGGAAAGAGCAGGAATACAAGGAACATACCTAAACATAATAAAGGCAATATACAGCAAGCCAACAGCCAACATCAAACTAAATGGAGAGAAACTCACAGCAATCCCACTGAAATCAGGAACAAGACAAGGCTGTCCACTCTCTCCATATCTATTCAATATAGTACTTGAGATTCTAGTTAGAGCAATAAGACAACAAAAGGAGATCAAGGGACTAAAAATCAGAAAAGAAAAGTCAAATTCTCACTATTTGATGATGATATGATAGTTTACATAAGTGACCCCAAAAATTCTGCCAAGGAACTTCTACAACTCATAAACACCTTGAGTAATGTGACAGAATACAAGATTAACTCAAAAAAAATCAGTAGCCCACCTTTATACAGATGATAAGTGGGTTGAGAAAGAAATCAGAGAAACATCACCCTTCACAATAGCCACAAATAATACAAAATATTGTGGAGTAACTAATCAAACAAGTGGAAGACTTGTATGACAAGAACTTTAAATCTTTGAAAAAAAAAAGAACTTGAAGAAGACACTAAAAAATGGAAAGCTCTCCCATGCTCTTGAGTAGACAGAATTAACATAGTAAAAATAGCAATCTACAGATTCAATGCAATGCCCATCAAAATCCCAGAAAATTTCTTCACAGACCTCAAGAGAACAATACTCAATTTCATATAGAAAAGCAAAAACAACAACAACAAAAAAAAAACAGGATAGCCAAAACAATCCTTTCTAGAGGCATCACAATCCCTGACTTCAAACTCTACTACAGAGCTATAGTACTGAAAACAGCCTGGTATTGGTATAAAAACAGACAGGAGGACCAATGGAAATGAATCAAAGACCCAGATATCAATCCACAAACCTATGAACATCTGATTTTTGACTAATAAGAAAAATTATAAAATGGAAAAAGAAAGCAAATGGTGCTGGAATAACTGGATATCAACATGTAGAAGAATGAAAATGGATCCATATCTATCACCATGCACAAAACTAAAATCTAAATGGATCGAAGACCTCAACATAAAGCCAGCCACACTGAACCTCATAGAAGAGAAAGTGGGAAATATACTTGAATGCATTGGCACAGGAGACCATTTCGTAAATAAAACCCCAGTAGCACAAACACTGAGAGAAACAATTAATAAATGGGATCTCCTGAAACTGAAAAGCTTCTGTAAAGCAAAGGACACTGTCAACAAGACAAAACGACAGCCTACAGAATGGGAAAAGATCTTCATCAATCCCACATCAGACAGAGGTCTTATCTCCAAAATATACAAAGAACTCAAGAAATTGGTCATCAAAAGAACAAATAATCCAATTTTAAAAAATGGAGTACAAGCCGGGCGGTGGTGGCGCACGCCTTTAATCCCAGCACTCGGGAGGCAGAGGCAGGCGGATCTCTGTGAGTTCTAGGCCAGCCTGGTCTACAAGAGCTAGTGCCAGGAAAGACTCCAAAGCTACAGAGAAACCCTGTCTCGAAAAACTTAAAAAAAAAAAAAAGAAAAAAAAATGGAGTACAGACCTAAACAGAAAACTCTCAACAGAGGAATCTAAAATGGCTCAAAGACATTTAAGGAAATGCTCAACATCCTTAGTCATCAGAGAAATGCAAATCAAAACAACTCTGAGAGTCCATCTTACACCTGTAAGAATGGCCAAGATCAAAAACACTGGTGACAACTTATGCTGGAGAGGATTTGGGAAAAGGGAATAAATAAAAACAACTTTTAAAAATGAGTTGAAAACATTGATTTTCCCTTTGAAAACTTCTACCAAGTAGTGCATATACATACACATATATAAACACATATATATGTACATATTATATATATATATGTCAGTGTATTTCAAAGGATGTGAAATAATTTTATTTACTCCATACTACTATTGACACAAAATACTTCTCAAACATACTACACCAAACCCTCCAAGTGTTTGAATTTAATTTTCTATTTTAATTTTCCTATTTAATTTGCACATGTTTTGACCTTGCTTCTACCAATCACAAAGCCACTGAGAGCTTTCAATCACCAGAGAACAGAGGTTAAGCCCTCATGAGCTCAGCACAAGGACAGCTCGGAGGGTACGGATTGGCATCCCACGGAAAAGAACATCATAAAATTAATTCTCAAGCTGAAGAAACTTTACATTCAAGACAGAAAAGCCTTATTTAAATCAAATCACAGTTGTCTTGATAGAGTAAGAGGTAAATATATAAGACTCAAACACTTCCTCTTTCCTCAAATGAAAATATAATATGTGCAAACAAAACACTTGTATGAGTCTAAAATATGTTTAACCAGAGAAGCCTTTAAAAGCACAGCCTTCCATAGGACAGGCAGGAACTTGTCTGCCTGATGAGGCAGAGAAAACTTCCCTCAGTAGGGTGCTCTGCCTTCTGATACCTCAGCCTCACCCCAGTGCACCCTTCCTGTGCTGGGAGAGGAGCACTTTACTCCTCTTCATCAAGAGCTACCCCTCAAACGTGTCAAGAAGAGCACAAACAACACAGAAAAGGTAAATAAATTGGGTTTTATCAAATTTTTTAATTTTTGAGCTATAAGTGACACATCAAGGAAACGAAAAATTCAAATTCAGAATGAGGAAAGGTATTTCAAAATTGTAAAAAAAAATAAAGAATTTGTATCTTCAATATAAACATCGCTCTCAAAATTCAACAATCAAAAAGATAAATAGTCCCACTGAAAAATGGGCAAAGGATCTTAAAAGACGTGTTTTCAAAGGTGATGTGCCAGTGGCAAGAAGCACATGCAGAGATGTTTAAGCATTGTTCTGTTAGCAAAAAGTTACCTCAAGCCACAAAGATGTCAAATGATTCCTAATGGACTACTACAGAATAAAAGACAAATGGTAACAGACTGATAAGGATGTGGAAAATAATGAAACCTGTAAATTGTTGGTATCGATGTAAAATAATACTACAGCCGATCTGGATAAACACTTTATCAGTTCTGCAAGATCTATAGGAAGGACTGGGGAAACGGCTCCCTGGGTATAGAGGTGCTGCACAAGCCTAAGGATTGGGGGTCGTATCACCAGAACCCCCACAAAAGTCCGTGTAGCGCTTGGGTCTCAAATCTCAGTGATTCTACAATGAGAGGGAAGGCAGAGACAGCAGAATCCATGGAAGCTATCAAGCTAGCTAGCCTGTTGGACACATCTGAAAAACAAAGAAGAGCCCCTCTGTAAACAAGGTGGAGGACAAGGACTGAAACTCAAGGTTGACCTCTTACATCCACACTCATACACATGATATGGGAGGTGTGTGCCTACCCATGCATCACACATACACACACACACGCATGCACACACACACACATACACAAACACATACACACATGCACAAACACACATACTGAGAGAGAGAGAGAGAGAAAGAGAGAGAGAGAGAGAGAGAAATGGTATTCAACCATAAAGAAGGATAAAATCCTGTCATTTGCCACAAAATGCATGGAATTAGTGAATTCGGCTAATTGTCAGACAAAGAAAGAAAGGTTCGCATGTCCTTTCTTATATTTGTAAGCTAACAAAAATGTTAGCCTGGCTGTCGATTACTAGCAGTTGGGAAGTAAAGGTGGATGGAGGAAGACAGGCTGAACACAATCAGCATTCGTGTGTGCAAGCATTGAAATACCACACAGAAGCCCATTGGTATGTGTTTGCTTGTGTTTTTGTTATCTAGGGAAATTAATCCAGAGCCTCCCACATACGAAATAAACACTGTACCACTATGGGCACAATGTAATGCATATATTTGATTCATGTTAATCAAAACTTTTAAAATAAAAAATGGTAAACACAGAGTTCCTATTTTAATTGCTTGTCTCCTTGGTGTGCTAACATGCCCACAGGAAAACTTAAAGGAGGGAGCATTTGTTTTCAGGTTAGAGTTCAAAGGTGGACCGTTTATTGTGGTGGGGAAGTCATGTGTTGGGAGTTTGAGGCAGCTGGTCACACCTTACTCACAGCTGGGAAGCAGAGGCTGGCGAACACGAGTGCCCAAGGAGCTTTCTCCTTTCTATGCAGTTCAGAACCCAAGCCCAGGGAATGGTAAAATCCACTGTTAGAATGAGTGTTCTGTCTGAAGTTAATATTGATAATGATCAATATTAACCATCACAGTTACCATATAGTCCAGCAATGCCACTCCTGGGTATATACCTAAAGGAGGGCAAACATATGACCACACAAGGACTTTTATATAAATATTCATAGTGGTATTATCAGAACAGTTGAAATAGATGCACAACTCAAATGCCCACCAAGTGAAGATGAACAGAAAAATGAGATGTACTATACCTCACAAACTGGAATATGTGGTAATAAATTAAATGCTGACATGTATGTGTTATGACATAGGCAAGCCTAGAAAGCATTATACTAAACAAGTCAGTCGGAAAAGAATGCATGTTATTTGATTCCATTGAATTGAAATCCCAGAATAAGGAAATCTAGGGAGACAGAGAGTTGATTATTGGTGGCCAGGAGCTGAGGAAAAACTGATAACAAGTATGGATGTTGTCGATGAAATATTCTAAAAAAGATTGTGAAGTTAGCGCACCCCTGTGAAGAACACCGGGAAGCAACGAGCTATGTCCTTTGAGTTGCCCCGTGATGGGATGCATGAATTCTATCTGATTTCATTGTGTCGCACATGCTTGAAGGCAGAAGTGTTTCAGACCCTGCACTTTTCCAGACCGTATATATGTTTTCCTGTGCTTGGGTATCTTGAAGACAAGACCCAAGTCAAACCATAAATCAATCCCATTTGTGTTTCGTAGACACACAACCGGAGGTGATCTGGGGCAGAATTTTAGGAGATCTGGGTTCTGATTCTGTCACCGAGGGAGGTGTGCAGTTTTCCACCTGTGCGCAAACCCTGTGTTCAGGACAAAGTTGACTGTAGAACAGAAACTCCATTAATACCTGGGTAAAATCCTTTGGATTGTATGTCTGATCAATGCTACGAAGAGGTAGAATATTGGCAATTGACACTCTTAGAGTTTGGAGTGCCCTGCCACACTTCTGCGCCCATCTTCTTCCCTTACCATTGACTCAGAAGACATCACAACCATTTCAGAGCAGATCTAAGGCTCTGTCCAAAAGTGCCTAAACACAGCCAGGCATGGTGGCGGCACATGCCAATAACAGCAGCACTCTGGAGCCTAAGACAGAATGAGGCTCCAGTTGGAAGATAAGCCAGGGCTACATGACAAGACCCTATCTGTAAACTAAATAAATAATCTGCAAGTCTCTTCGTTTAAGACCTTGTCAAGCATCTAAAGAAGCACCTTCAAGCTTCTGTGACTGGGAGTTCTCTGCACTCCTGTGTGCATCCACGGCTTTGCCTTAATGGATTTGCTCTGTCCTAGAAAATGCATTCTCCATCGATTTGCTAGTTTGAGTTCTCACTGAAAAGCGAGGATGACAATTTCTCTGCATTCACTGAAGCAACCCCAGTAATAAGGTAACTCCTTAAAGAAGTCCATTAAACCCGGTGACTTGAATGGTGATACCCCTGGACTCTCTGGCCATGACCCCCACAGACTCAATTTCCTTTTGGGTAGATGCCATCCTAGCTCCCTTGTACCTTAGAAGGATTCCTACCGAGAGAATAAATTGAATTATCACTTCATTTAGAATATTGAACACTTTTGCAAGTGAATGAAATTGTTACAAGACTGGGTCTTTCAGAAGTGTTTGCATAGGGGTTAAGGATTTATGCACCTATCTAAGCGGTAGCATTTGATTTTACCTGAACTCTGTATGTTTTCTGTTCCTATGTTCACATGTAAGACTAGCGACAAATGCTTTGGTCCTCTGCTCCCTCATCCGGGTGATGGTTGCACTAAACAGCCTCAGAAATGTGGTATGCCATCGCCCGAAATCTAGAAGAGTGCCCGACGGTGGTACAGACCCCGAGGAAAGCAGGTTTCCTAAGTGAGATGGCACACGCAGTGGAAAAAGTTCTCTCTGATGCATCCTGGTGAGGCGGAGCAGTTGCTGGCACCAAGAGGCTCAATGAGAGTTAATAAAACACAGAATATGCATTGCCCATTTACATTTATTGCACATTAAGCCTCCTTGCATACAAAAGATAATGACAGATGCAAAACAAGCCTGCGGAACAGTGCAGGCCTCTCACTGCAGAACAGGCAAGATGCCAGCTCTCCCCACTGAACCAAACAGGACTCTCCAGGCAGGGCTAGTGGGACTGCCCCGGGATGCGACACAGAGCCACTGGAGTCATTTGAAAGTGGCATTTTTTTAGAGTAGGATGCCAACCCCACCATGGGAAATATGGCTCTAGCAGAGAGGGAGCAGCACCCGGAAGAAAGTTCAAAGTGCGGGTGTTACATGAAGGTTGAGGTGGGCACACAGCTTGCTTAATTGACCAGTTTTATTTTCAAACCACCTTTAGGCCAAAAAAAAAAAAAAAAGCCTGAATCAGTCTCTGGTAGAGGAAAGCTTCTTGAAACCCATAAAGGTTCATAGAAGACTGGGAAGTCAGGGTAAGAGCGATCTCTGATGGCCTCTCAGGGGTTTGTTTAGAAGCAGAAGTAGCTCAGCCTGCTCCCCAGGAAGTTTGGAGCTTCCTGGTAGTGTTGGAGGCAGTGGTGATGGTGTTTTTGTTTGAGTAGGGTTTTTTGGTGGTGGTGGTGGTGGTGGTGGTGGCGGCGGTGTGTGTGTGTGTGTTCATGTGAGTGTGTTGACAGGGTCTCTCTATGAACCCATGTTGACCCCAACTCTAGACCCCCCTGCTCCCACCGTTCAGATTTGCAATAAGCATGCCCATCTGGGGTGAGTTCTTCCAACAGGTTCTTTTCAACACCTCTCTTTTCCCACCTAAGAAGTGCAGTTCCTGAGAAAATGGCTTAAGGAGTGCTTGGAAGCTCTTTTGTAGGCAACTCTTTCAAGTACTCTCCAAAGTCCCAACAGTACCTATTCTGACTGAAGTCCACTCACAACACAACAGACCTCCCAGCTTACGGGGCAAGTGGCAGAGTGGATGCTATCCAGCCCCTCCAAGTCTTTCCTCTTTTCTCCAACTCTCAAGTCCCTTGATGCTACCTCAAGAGCCCCATCCCTGCCGTGCCCCCTTGGCTGAAACAGCCAACATTCTCGGCCCAATTTAAAGTCTGGCTTTGTGGGAGCCTAGCCAGTTTGGATGTTCACCTTCCTAGACCTGGATGGAGGGGAGAAGACCCTGGACTTTCCACGGGGCAGGGAACCCTGACTGCTCTTCGGACTGGAGAGGGAGGGGGAGAAGAGTGGGGGGAGGGGGAGAGGGGCGGAAGGAAGGGGAGGGAAATGGGAGGCTGGGAGGAAGCAGGGATTTTTTTTTTTTCAATAAAAAAAAAGAAAATTTTAAAAACCTTAGCCTATTGATAGCCTATCATATAAATCCCAGAATGCCAAAAAAAAAAAAAAAAGAGCCCTCAGACCGACCTCTCAGCTCCCTCTTTATGAAGCTGTCCTGGGAAGACAATCTCTGCAGGTCTTATCAAGGGGCGTCCCGTTAACTCATCCCTGATCACTCTGAACCTGTGGTGCCACTTCTCTGCCCAGCTGTCCCCTCCTGGGCCAGTGCCAGTCTCAGACACTTTTCTTCGAGGCTTGCAAGCTTCTGCGCAGCTGGGAGCAGAGCTGCATCTCCCCAGCACAGCTGAAGAGAACAAAGGCTTCCAAGAGCCTACAAAGATAATGAGTCTCCGCACCCCCACCTCCCTACCAAAGCCAACTCCCTTCCCTCCCCCACAAGTGGAAACTCATCTCAAAGTTCCCTCTCAGCCACCCCAATGTCTTTATTTATTTATTTCTGTTCGGGCGGGGGGGGGGGGGGGGGGGGGGTCGTCGGGGGAGGGGGGGAGTGGACTGGGGAGAAGGGGTGTGATGGCGTTTGTTTCCCTTGTTTTTCAGAAGCTAAAATGCTCTGGCAGCCAAGAGTGAAAGTGTTTGTCTTAATTCTGCCCTCTCGGCATGAGCCCCTGCAGAAAATGACTTGCGTTTCCGCCTGCCGCCACTGCGGCTGCAGAGGCTGTTGTGGTGGCAAAGATAAACAGCCCATCAGAGCAGAGCTGAAAAGAAATATAGGAAAGGGGATGGGAGTAGTTTAATTACTTTGAATGGCTTTTTGTGTTCTGTGTGATTGCTTCCTATGATACAGTAGTTTCTCATTCTCCATGCAAGCTCTGTGTTTCTATTCATAAGAATAAGATTGAAGCAGGAAATTGGCTTTCAAGAGCAGGAGAGAGAAAAGAGCAGACTAAGGTTGGCTGTTTCCGTTAGAAGAAAGAGAGAGAGCCAAGGAAGGTTCATTCTCTCCTGGCTGGGCTAAGCAAGGGGCGGGGCCAGCTCAAGGAGCTGGTAAGCTTCCTGGCCCTGCCCTGAGGTACTGGAACAGTGAGTGCCTGGCCATGGGAAAAGTGACCTCTGGAGCACGGAATGAATCTCAGGGAACTTAGAATAGCAGTCAAAACGAGGTTGAGGACGATCACCAGCAAGGCCATGGTGGTACTGGGGCTGTCCCCTTAGGAATTGAAAAGCAAGCATGTGAGCATAAGACAGAGACGAAGAGAGGGCTGATGGGAGAATGTGTGACACAGGAATGCAGTTCCCTCTGGTTAGTTGCCATAGGACAGATTTTAGATTTGAGGGTCTGGGCAAAACCCTGGAGGACCATTGTTCCTTCCCTGCATATTTTCTATCTTTACCTTTCTGCAAATTTAGAACTTATGATTCATAACATAGTAACATATGGCTTAACTATGGAGACACACTGGGAAATATGCCACGAGGCAATTATATCACTGGGTGAACTTCAAACAGTACAGGGAGTTAAGTTAGTTACATGCATACACACACACACACACACACGATGCCTGTGGTGTTGCTAGACTCTCATGGACCACCATTTATGTGGTCCACTGTTGATCAAAGTGTCATTATACACCTACTAGCTGACAAAGTCATCTCTGCCCGTGACATGCTATCAGGTCAGAAGTCACTAATCAAAACTTAAGTAATTTTCTATGCTATCCATTTGACTCTGAGTCAAATCTGTTTTTATTTTCCATACCAATTAAATTGGCATATAAAATAAATACATCCTGAATTTGCTAAGGAGAGAGCTATACGTCCTGTGATAAATTCTTATACAAAACCAACGATAAACGTTTCCATAAATTCTAGTGTTCCATGCTGACTTTCCAAAAATAGAATAAGGCTATACTGGGCCCATCTCAGATAAGGACTTAAATTTACAAGCCCGTTGTGAAAGTTGAGTGTCTATTATGTGCAGGGAACTTCTACACAACGTGGTAGAAGTGAAAGACCCTACAAACCCCCTCCTCAAAACCCACAGCTAGCATGCTCCCCGGGAGAACGTCCTGTTTGCTTAAAAGATTCTCAAGATCAGCAGCTAGCCTGCTCTCATGAGGCTTAGGAAAGCATTTCCTAACCATTTGCTTAGGAAAGCAGGATATCTATAAAGATAGGACAAAGCAGGATGGCTGAAAAACAGGATACCTATAAGATAAGAACCGGAGATCTATTGCCAGACATCCATGCTGGGAGAGGAAAACCATTCATGCCCCCTGCCTCATTCTGACCGACCAATAACCACGCTTTTCTGCTTCTGTAAAACTTGCTTTTTGCTGCCCTCTGTCCTATAAAAAGCCCTCCTCCCAGCCGGCAGGCGCGCAAGTCCTCCGAAAGACTTTGCTGCCCGCAGGTACCTGTGTTTACCCATTAAACCTCTTGCGATTTGCATCCGTGTGGTCTCGGCCTGTTCCTTGGCTTCAGGGAAGTCTATCTCCCCGAGAGAGGGCCCTCTTCGAGGGTCTTTCAGAAGGAATTCATGGTATCGCTACCTCTGGGCTTAAATAGGTAGGATTGTCCCGTGTTGGGAACTTTATAGAGCAGGCATGTCAAGTAGCTTACTTGAAAGCAAGGCCTATAAAGACCCCTGGTAAACTACAAAATGCCATGCCAGTTATAATTTGTGCCATTGTTACAAGAAGATACCCACAAAGGTGGGTCTAAAGTGCTTGGGGAATGAATTCTTTCAGGCGCAAATGCTTCAGTATGGAGGGAAGGGGATCTCCAAGCCTTGGAATGACATCTTATAGACCTTGCATGCAAAGGGAATAAAAGTTTCTCAAACAGCACAAGCAAAACAGGGAAACAGGCAAAGACAGCTAAAACAGGCAGAGAACTGGAGAAAATTCACCAGGAGAAACTTCTCTGGGATAATGTAACATCCAAGAAGAAATGAGCCAAAGAGGGAACTGCAAGAGGTTCAAAGGGAGCAACAGAGAAAAGAGATTAAAAACTATAAGACAGGATAAAATGGGAGAAAGTGAAGCAGAAGCTGCAGGAAAGGAGACGCAATAAAAAATGAGCGATAAGTTATAACACACTAATAAAGAAAGCTCGCCTTCCTTGGTCCCTCCCCTCTGCCTTGTGCATTCTTGTTTTGGGGATTCTCATACTGACATGGCCAGGCTGTTTCTGAATGGACCCTATGTCTAGTCATACCCGTGATCATTTTTGCCCCATGCATTCCTCCGGGATCTCAGAATGGGGGAGCTGTAGCTCTGCCAAAGTTGGGATTAGAACAAGACACACACACACACAAAAAAAAAAAAAAAACAGCTGCAACCAGTCAGCATTAGCAAACAGTGAACCCTGAGAAAGCCCTCCCTGCCATAGTGAGAACTTGTGAACTCCCAGACACTCAACTCCCAAATATTCACTCTCTATGTAATTCAGAAAAGAAGAAAAGAAGGGGGAAAAAAACTTAAGAATTTGGTATCCTGGGTATCTCTCTTAAGAACGGATAACCAATCAAACTGTTATCCTTAGGGACCAAAGACCCCCAACACAGTGATATCAGACAAGAAAATCCTGACACAGAACTGTATAATAGGTCGAGACAATTCAGCAACAGCTGAAAACCCCACTAGGAAATGCAAGAATGGCACATGAAGGTCACTTCAGTAATAGTGGCAAGCCCTGGGGATATAGGAAGTACCACCGCAGCACCAGTTGCCTGGTAAGTGTGAAACACCTTCATCAGTGTGGATGATACAATAGCAAGCAAAGAAGAACCCTGAAAAAGACTGGCCTGCATTGCAAAATGACCCTAGATGCTCGTGACTGTGATAACTTAGGACTTCATATGGGTAGCAGAGAAACAAGGGGTTTCCAAATGAAACATCAGTAAGTCTGGAAAATACATTATTCTGAGGGTCCAGCCCCAATTTGTATCCCTTTTTATTTAGCAGCATGACCTTGAACAGCTTGCCCCACTCCTTCGAGCCTGGTTTTCTTCATTCTATAATAATATTATCCTCTGAAGGTCTCTGATTTCATAATCACTGTCGTCTCCTCCTTTCAGTTATCCTGAACTAGTTCAGCACAGTTCAGAAAAAGAGTAAATGAATAAATACATGTCCAACATTGCTCTCCTGGTGTGAAGAGAATGCTTCACAAGCTACCTAGATGCCCAAGGTCTGTTATTGGATGCCTGAAATATGAAGTAGACAGGGAATATCGTGTTAAACTATAAAATCTCCAGTAACGGAAGGCAAAGCGATTTATGCGCCAAATTTCAAACTACCGGTCAAAGGGGACACTCTGCAACTTTATGGAGGAAGTTGTTCACCCAAAGGAAAATAAACTTACCAAACACATCACACTAGCAGGTAGTAGAGAGAGGAAATACGTGTATAAATGGTTTCAGGCACGGCTTGGCAAATTTCATAAATTTCCATGTCATCAAAGCAGTAGAATATTGCAGAGGATTAAAAATATTTAAAGGTGCCATCTAGGAAAACATCAAGCTATCCCTCATCTTTGGGGAATTCTACATTCAATTAGAAAAACCAATCAGGTCAATGTTCTACTGCTAAAATTGGAACACACCTCTTTTTTTTCTTTTTTTTATTGATTTTATTGAGCTCTACAATTTTCTCTGCTCCCCTTCCATCCTCTCCCCTCCCCTTTAACCCTCCCCCAAGGTTCCCATGATCCCAATTCACTCAGGAGATGATTTTTTTTTCTTTTTCTAATTCCCATGGAGATTAGATCTATGTAAGTCTCTCTAAGGGTCCTTATTGTTGTCTAAGTCCTCTGGCATTGTGGTTTGTAGGCTGGCTTTCTTTGCTTTATTTTTAAAAACCAATTATGAGTGAGTACATGTGAAATTGTCTTTCTGGGTCTGAGTTACCTCACTCAATATGATGTTTTCTAGATCCAGCCATTTGCCTACAAATTTCAAGATGTCATTATTATTTCTTTTCTGCTGTGTAGTACTCCATTGTGTAAATGTACCACATTTTCCTTATCCATTCTTCAGTCGAGGGGCATTTAGGCTGTTTCCAGGTTCTGGCTATGACAAACAATGCTGCTATGAACATAGTTGAGCACATGTCCTTGTGGTACGATTGAGCATCCTTTGGATATATACCCAAAAATGGTATTGCTGGGCCCTGAGGAAGGTTGTTTCATAATTTTCTGAGAAATCGCCACACTGACATCCAAAGGGGCTGCACCAGCTTGCATTCCCACCAGCAATGCAGGAATGTTCCCTTTACCCCACATCCTCTCCAACATAAGTTGTCACCAGTGTTTTTGATCTTGGCCATTCTTACAGGTGTAAGATGGAATCTCAGAGTTGTTTTGATTTGCATTTCTCTGATGGCTAAAGATGTTGAGCATTTCCTTAAGTATCTTTCAGCCATTTTAGATTCCTCTGTTGAGAGTTCTCTGTTTAGGTCTGTACTCCATTTTTTATTGGATTATTTGTTCTTTTGATGACCAATTTCTTGAGTTCTTTGTATATTTTGGAGATCAGACTTTTGTCTGATGTAGGATTGGTGAAGATCTTTTCCCATTCTGTAGGCTGTCGTTTTGTCTTGTTGACTGTGTCGTTTGCTTTACAGAAGCTTTTCAGTTTCAGGAAGTCCCAATTATTAATTGTTTCTCTCAGTGTCTGTGCTACTGGTGTTTTATTTAGGAAGTGGTCTCCTGTGCCAATACGTTTAAGTATATTCCCACTTTCTCTTCTATGAGGTTCAGTGTGGCTGACTTTATGTTGAGGGTTTTTATTCATTTGTACTTGAGTTTTGTGCATGGTGATAGATATGGAGCTGTTTTCATTCCTCTACATGTTGATATCCAGTTATACCAGCACCATTTGCTTTCTTTTTCTATTTTATAATTTTTCTTCTTTGCCAAAAATCAGGTGTTCATAGGTGTGTAGATTAATATCTGGGTCTTTGATTCAGTTCCATTGGTTCTTCTGTCTGTTTTTATGCCAATACCGGTCTGTTTTCAGTACTGTAGCTCTGTAGTAGAGTTTGAAGTCAGGGATGGTGATGCCTCTAGAAGTTCCTTTATTGTACAGGATTGTTTTGGCTATCCTAGGCTTTTTGCTTTTCTATATGAAGTTGAGTATTGTTCTTTCGAAGTCTGAAAAGAATTTTGCTGGATTTTGATGGGCATTGCATTGAATCTGCAGATTGGTTTTGGTAAGATTGCCATTTTTACTATGTTAATTCTACCTACCCAAGAGCATGAGAAATCTTTCCACTTTCTGGTGTCTTCTTCAATTTCTTTCTTCAAAGATTTAAAGTTCTTGTCATACAAGTCTTCCACTTGTTTGGTTAGAGTTACTCCAAGATATTTTACACTATTTGTGGTTATTGTGAATGGTGATAGTTCTCTGATTTCTTTCTCAGTCCATTTATCATCTGTGTAAAGAGGGCTACTGACTTTTTGAGTTAATCTTGTATCCTGTCACATTACTCAAGGTGTTAATGAGTTGTAGAAGTTCCTTGGTAGAATTTTTGGGGTTACTTACGTAAACTCTCTTATCATCAGTAAATAGTGAGAGATAGACTTCTTCTTTTCTGGATTTGTATCCTCTTGATCTCCTTTGTTGTCTTACTGCTCTAGCTAGGGCCTCAAGAACTATATTAAATAGATAAGGAAAGAGTGGACAACCTTGTCTTGTTCCTGATTTCAGTGAGATCACTGTGAGTTTCTCTCCATTTAGTTTGTCGTTGGCTGTTGGCTTGTTGTACATTGCCTTTATTATGTTTAGGTATGTTCCTTGTATTCCTTCTCTCTCCAAGACCTTTATCATAAAGGATGTTATATTTTGTCGAAAGCTGTTTCAGCATCTCATAAGACAATCACTCATCTTTATTTAATTAGGAATAAAGGAATGTGATATTAAGGAAGCCATGAAGATGTTCTGCATTAAAGGATGTCAATGACAGTCATGACAGCGTAATGCTTTGTTTACATCTTTAGAGAGGATGGACAAGTAACAAACTCCATCCAGTTGCCTCTAAAAAGGAAAACACCCATATTGGTACTAAGTGCTCATTTTAATTTTAGGTGCTGAAAGTAGCCTAATGAATTGCCTCCTCTAGCTTATGAATTGGCTCTCCAATCTCGGCCACTTCATCGTACATCATTCTGCAAGGACCCTTTAGGCAGAGTCCTTCTAATGAGTCCTACATGGCTAGGAAATAGAACCCAACCCTCAGTTTCTCAGATAAATGGTTATACTCTTGGGCCTGTTATCTCTTCAGTGTGTGTTCTTAGGTCAAAGCCAGTGAACGGGCATTCTGCCGAGGTAAGGATTTTAGAAGTAGCCCTGGCTGCATCTCCTTCCCTGCCCGCATTTGTAGCTGGCCTGTCATTTCATTATCTGCATTCTGTGTTAGCTGTTTGGGATCATTAGGCAGAACCTAGCTCGCACTGCACATTACCCAGCGCGTTTGCTCTAATAAGCCTTCGTAAATAAAACCCGAAGAGATGAGAAAGGCCGGTGTCTGATTACATGCAACCAATTTGGTCTCATTAGGTTCTTCGAAGGAGAAAAAGTAAATATAATCTTTATAAATCATACAGCTATAACAGAGTTGCCTGGCAAAATTCATTAGTTAAGATAATAAGAGTGGAGACCGTTTAAACGTGCAGAATCCTTGGTTTATGAAGCTGTTAAGTACGATTTCATCCGTTATCAACTTTTACAAAACTCAAAGACGTAATCGGGCAAAGGAGATCACCTATTCTTAAGGAAATCCGGAAGGTTTGGGCTTAATAAGTTGGTATCACGGTCTCGCTGAACATAGCGGACAATGAGGACTACTGAGACCTCAAGAACAATGGCAATGGGTTTTTGATCCTACTGCACGTATTGGCTTTGTGGGAGCCTAGGCAGTTTGGATGCTCACCTTACTAGACCTGGATGGAGGTGGGTGGTCCTTGGACTTCCCACAGGGCAGGGAACCCTGATTGCTCTTTGGGCTGACGAGGGAGGGGGACTTGATTGGAGGAGGGGGAGGGAAAGGGGAGGCGGTGGTGGGGAAGAGACAGAAATCTTTAATAAATAAATAAATAAAAATATAAAAAAAGAAAAAAAAATAAGTTGGTATCAAGGCAGTGATAAAAACTAATGCTTGTCTGTCACCTTTGTAAAAATTTAAAAAGAAAAAACCTGTTGACACTTAAAATATTAATTTATTTCCCCTAGTTTTCCAAAGCCTATAAATCCAACCTATTTTACAGAGAATACCACTGAGGCATAGGAAAAGAAAGCGATAAACCAAAGACACTAGAGCAAATTTGACAAGAAAACAGGCCTTGTACCCTACAGGTTTTGCTTCTGGAGTCAATGTGAAGGCAGATTTTTCATTTAAGAAGATAAAATAATGGAAACTGCAAGAGAAGGCTGGCGCGTTTATTACTTTGCCTTAAGCATAATCTCTAGTTTGATTCTTAGGTGTCGAGTAGAGCAAATGTTATTCTTTCAGCCTTGAATATTGCTTCTCGGCGGAAGTGCATGAGGATACAGAAGAAAATGAGAACCCGAGGAACTGAATCCGGGTCTCCCGATGCCTTGAGGATGCTGAGTGCCTTTGTAACCATAATGCTATGCGGAGGGCAGGGAATCATTAGGACGGGAAGACAAGGGGTAATTTGCCCATCAAATATCTGAGAAAATACCTTACAGGGCGAGACTCATGTGGGTTCTCTATTTCAGAGAGTGCCCATGGCTGCCAGGCCTCATGGGTTTGGATAGAACATCATATAGGAATATGTGACTGCATGAATCCTTCATGGGGAAGCAGAGAGTGAGAAAGGAACCAGGGACCAAGTATAATCACCCAGGTATGCAACTTCTTCCCAAAGTTCCCATCACCTGCCAAAATAAAACAACACCTGGGTCCTCTATAAGAATCCGTGAGTGGTTTTAACCACTGAGCCATCTCAGAACCTAGACAACAGTGAGGACCCTAAGATCTAATCTACATGGGAAGTAGAAAAAGACAAGATCTCCTGAGTAAATTGGGAGCATGAGGACCTTGGGGGAGGGTTGAAGGGGAGGGGAGAGGCAGGGAGGGGAGCAGAGAAAAATGTAGAGCCCAATAAAAAATCAAAAAAATTTAAAAAAATAAAATAATACCACTAGTCAGGGATGAAACATGTTCCAAAGATGACCTGGCAAGGGACATTTCACATTCAAATCATAACAAGATGGAAGGTTGGAAAAGTACTACCTAAATTTTTTTATCTCAAGACAGTGTTTCTCTGTATAGCCCTGACTATTTGGGAACTTGCTCTGTAGATCAGGCTGGCCTCGAACTCAAAGATCTGCCTGCGTCTACCTCCAAAGTGCTGGGATTAAAGGTGTACACCGCCGCCACCACCACTGTCCAACTTCAATAGTATATTTTTTGTTGCTGTTCCTTTATATACTACAATGTTTGGAGAATTGATTCCTATCTCCTGAACCTTCCAGAACACCCGATTTCCAGATGGGGTCTGCAGAATGCCCCATCTTAGCTCTGTGGAGACTGAGTCAGTCTTAAAAACTCTAACCTGAAGCCGGGCAGTGGTGGCGCACGCCTTTAATCCCAGCACTCGGGAGGCAGAGGCAGGCGGATCTCTGTGAGTTCTAGGCCAGCCTGGTCTACAAGAGCTAGTTCCAGGACAGGAACCAAAAACTATGGAGAAACCCTGTCTCGAAAAATCCAAAAAAGAAAAAAAAAAAAACTCTAGCCTGATATCCCCAACCATCAGAAGGCATGTCTTACCAACTTCTTGGTTCAAACCTGTCAACCCAGGAAAGAGCATACTTTGTAGACCACCAGAAAATGGAGCAGGACAGGTAGCAATTCGCTTCCTTCCCGAAATCCCACTCCTGTCTGTCTGCCATCTCCCATCACGGACACTCCCTTTAGCTCTGACTTTCACTGCTAACATCTGGGACCAACACACAGCTGGACATCCCTTCTTCCAGACTGCCCCCATCAACCTGTGAGTGTCAGCAACAGTGTGGAAGTGAGAAACAGGAAGGACTGAAGGAGGCAAGCAAACTCTCAGGCAGCGGAGCTTCCAAATGAACGGAGCAGACCTTGGAAGCCCAAGAACCACTGATTTTAAATTAAATAAACCATATGCAGAGTTAACTCATGATGTCTGCAAAATGACATGGAAGGATGCTCTCAGGTAGCGTGGACAGTAGTGCTAGGAAGTTGGATGGAAAAGGAGAAGGATGCATGCAGTCCTTTTCCTTTTTTTTTTTTCCTTTCCTTTCCTTTTCCACCATTTTCCATCTCCTCGATGTAGCCAGCCAAAGCGCAGTGCCTCTTAGACTAGATACAACAGTGCCACCTAGAGGCCAAGAAGGGATTGTCCTGCAGCCTGCCAGCCGCCAGGACTGAAACGGATTCCCACGCTCTGCTTTAATGAAGCTTCCTGACTGGGAGCTCCAGGCCTGTTTCACCCTGCATGGGGCAGACGGAACTTGGAGCAACTGCTTGAAAGTCTAAAAATGCATGGCAGTCTTTACCGACTTAACCACCCATCTGCAGCTCCTCTAAAGCATAGCTCCAAAACATAAAAGAATGGACCCTAGTTGGTAAACTCCCCCCTCACCATCTAAATGCAAATTTCCTCGAGTTTTTCCTTCCCGTGTCCTATTCTTTGCATGTTAAGATAATTCATGCTAATCTTATGCATTTTGCTTAGAGGCATCTAATTAGACAGATTAGCTCATAGACTCAATAACCTTCTCTTTTATTCTTCTGAAAAGAAGGTTATGTCAGTCAGGAGCCTCTCAGTCTTAAGAGGCATCCATCAGGGAACATGTTTATGCTCCCAGGTCTCCCTGTGTACGGAGAACACAAACAACTGTTTTGTCATGTATATTGCTGGGCGTTTGTATTTGGGGGATGTGCACGCCTTCCGAAATCCAGCACTGGCACTGGGTACCAGGGCCAAGTGTACTCTTTTTTTCCCATGAGAAAAAGGAAAAACAAGGGGCAGTTCACAAAGGTCCAATGAGTGTGAACATCTGACTGGCCTAAGAGCTGAACAAAGGAAGTAAAATGGAAAAAAAAATAAAAACATATATTCTCTCCTTTGTTCAGAAAATGGATTTGGGCTTTTGTTAGCATGCTGCTACTGTGCACCAGAGAAGAAAAGAAAACTCGCTTGTAAGGAAAAGACAAACCAAAGATGTGATGCTAACAAGCTCTCAAATTGACAAAAGCATTGTAGGTTGCCATGGCAAGAGATCTTTTAAAGCGTGAGGGTCGTTATCCCCGGCCTCGGAAAATCCCTCAGGTGTGCCAGCCTAAGACAGAATTAGTCAAACCGGAGTCCTCAGAGCAGCAACTCGGATGACTTGCTGACTCTTTTCTTCCCCTTCAAGAGTTTGCAGATTCCCGAGAGTCATCCAGATGTGCATTTAGTCAAATTCTGGATAAAGCTCCCTGGATCCGATGCCACTTCCTCCCAGCATGGAGCAGGCAGTAAAGCTTGGAGGTCACAAGGTGCAAATTCAGACCTGCCTGGGCTGATTGACTGCTGCCGGTGAGACCTGACTGTCATGGACAGGAAGTAGGTAAAACATGTCTCCAAAGAGAAACCATTACTCAGGACAGCCAGTTGCTGCCTTCAGGAAATGCGACCTCGCTATTGTTAGATTTCTTTCCAAAGCAGCCAAAAATCTGGGATGGATGTGAAATCTCCTGATTTTGAAATGTTGGCAGCAACTCAAAAAACAGAAGAGAAAAGCATATGCTGGACCAAACAACACTTAGCCAGAGGCCTGAGTTGACCTAGAAAAGGTAAGTACAACTCCTCGGTCTCAGGCCTTGAAAAATCTATATTCAAACCACACCCAGTGCAGGCCTCCAGCGTCTAGTTAGGGCAAAACCCTTCACACTTCCGTGCTTCGGTTTATCCTGTTTCACCTGTCTGTGTTGCTCTTTCCTCTAGCCTTTGCCTGTCAAAATCCAATATCAAGGGGCAACTCAGATGTCAATTTCTTTGCGAGGTCTGTTGGCATTACTGAAGTCCACATTGATCACTGCAAAGGCTCTCTTTTTGATCTCTAGTCTCGCACTCAGCAGAGTCGGCATCCAAGCAGGAGTAAGTAGCATCTGTGCCCCAGCTGTGAGTCCTTGGCAACAGTAAGCTGTTAAATACATCTCGTCTCTCAGTCCCATGCCTAGCACAGAGTTAAAGTTGATGGCTGACTTGAACGCATCTGGAGAAGTCAGTCACTAAGTGAGAAGTAGTGCATGAAGTTTGTTGGTTAAAAAGCTCAGGGTACCTCGAATGCAATTACTTGAATCCGAGTTTTGCACCAAACATGCAGCCGACCAAAGGAAATCCAAATATCAATCCAGCTACATCCAAAATGGCTTGAAATAATAGAAATAAAAGCAGCAAGCATTTTTGTTCAGATGAATCTCTCTTCCAGACCCCAGGGATGCAACAACTAGATATGAAGCTAGACTGTGTTCATGAAGATAAAATCATTTGACTTTCTGGAGAAAAGGGTTCTTTACTCTTTCTTCCTTTCTTCATTCATTCCTTCCTTTCTTTCTCCTGGTAAGTCTACATTCTACATGCTTGCTGCACATTCAGACACAGGATTTATTCCAATAAAATGTGTGCGGAGCTTAGTTATCATCATCAGAACAAGTCTACCATGAGTGCCTTCTTCATGTTAGGGGCAGCACACACTCTTTAGTGTTTACAAGGTGCCCTGTCCTCAGGGACTTAAAGAGTAGTTGGGAGACAAAATATATTTACATGGAGAAGACTATTGCATGGAAACCACCAAAATGCATTTATTCAGTTCTTTGAGTCGAAGGTCTCTGATTCTGCTCCAGGGATTCAAGGATGACAAGAAGCTATGCCCACCCACAAGGAGAGCATGTAGTGTACATGGCAATTGGCAATACAAAGTTCACTGTAGGTTGAGCACTCACTAAAGTGGGGGCATGGGAGGCTGGAGAGATAACTCAGCAGTTAAGAGCATTTGCTTTTCTCCCAAAGGACCTGCATTCCATTCCTGGCACCTCTGACTGCCTATATCATTAATTACAGGGGATCAAAAGTCCTCTTCTGGACTCTGAAAGTATTTGCACTCACACAGTGCACAGACAGACTAACACATACACACAGTTAAAAAATAAATTTCATCCTTTAAAAAACAGGGGTTGGGAGATAAAAAGAAACCGAAACCTAACAAGTTCTAGTTGGGAATTAATGACGAGTGTTTCAACATGAGGAGAGTTTCTTTGGCAAAGGAAAAGTCAAGCAGAGGGGACTAAATTAATTGAGATTTTGCTAAAGAGGATGTATACTAAAATGGCGCTGCTGTTCCTGCCCTTTAAGTCATCTGGAGACATAACAGCTCCTGGATCTCCACATCAAGACCACCCAACTAAGAGTTACAGGGAAGCTCCAGAGAAGCAGAGTGTCAGTGGGAAAGGAAAGTCCTGTCTCATATGCCATGGAGATGCCCAGACTCTGGTCACTCACAGGGGACACAGGGCTACAAGAGAACACTGGCATGAGACCACATTCTGCTCTATCTTATCATCACACTTCTGCTGCTCTTTGGTCCTCCAAAATGCTCCCTACAGGAACTCTCCAAGCTTTGGTGGATCACGCCAGTCTGCCTACAAACCTCACAGTCCCAACATGAAGCTTCCTTGCAAGTCCAGTGAAGGTATAAGTTATAGCTATTGTTCACCCTTTCTATGATCACACTTGAATTTGGTGAAATAGTGAAGGAACCAACCCAGGGAAAAGCTGAACTGGGCGCAGAATGAACTTTCCCAGCTGTAGTGGCTTGAATGTGATTGGCCTCTATAATCTCGGGGTGTGGTGCTAGAAGAGGTGTGGCTTTGATAGAGTGGGTTGTAGCCTTGTTGGAGGAAGTGTGTCACTGCGGGGATTCCTATGGTCAGGATACCACCAGTGTGTCAGTTGACTTCCTGTTGCCTGAAAGACATAGCATTCTCGGCGTCATGTCCCTGTCATGTTGATAATGGATCGAACCTCTAAAACTGTAAGTGAGCCACCTCAATTAAATGCTTTCTTTATAAGAGTTGCTGTAGTCATGGTGTCTCTTCACAGAAATAAAAATCCCAGCTACGACACCATCTAAGTATGAAAATTGATGTGACAAACTCAGTGTGACATCTTCTATCAAGGAAGAAAGCCCTTCTTTGTACACTATACATAGCCTATAGGGAGAAAACTTGGGGAAAGGTAAGAAAAGATGGAGGGGGAGGAAATTAAATTAATGATTTTTTGAGAAACCTAAAATAGGACAGGAAATTAAGAACAAGAGTTACCGGAGGTCAACATCAGAAAAGGAGGAAGGCGCAGATAAAAGAATTTAATCGAATCAAACCCCTGCAGCTCCAGCCCATGCTCTGCCAATCATTTATTCTCTTAAAATGTCAGAAAGATCAGAAATGGAAGAAAAATAATCAGCACAAAAGGATAAGTGTCAACCTGAACAGATTGCAGAGTGAAACAAAGAATTGATATGATTAGCTGAAATTCCGTGGAGATGTAGAAACATCTCGGCAAAATGAGAACAAGCAGAGACCTGGCTCCTCATGGTGCCTTGTGTGTTGCTCAGTCTTTTGATATCTATTTCACATTCTGCAGCAAAAATTTTTGTCATATCTGATGTGTTTTGCCAAGTCTTTTATTTGGGATGCTTCCTGATTTCAATATTTTTAGCTGCGGTGGTTTTTTAATCACGCGGGTATTGTCTTGAAAGTAATTATTTGATGTGCATTCAAAAGCAAAATTCAAGACCAATCCAGATTCGTGTGAGATCATCCTATAAGTGAGGGCATTGTGGGGAAGGACAGAATGCTGACCTTGAGGACCATATAGGAAGGGATCTCAGATTTCTACTTAAAAAGCATAGGTAATCGGTAGCCTTTTCTGAAGTCGCCCAGTGCTGTTGATTGAAGATGGCAAATTACAACTTTATCTGTGTTCAACAAGAAGTAAGGCTCAGGCACTTGCTCCACCCTGAAATCTATCCTCTCTGTAATCAGCCATCTTTCTGAGTGGCCTACAATTTGATAAGAGGAGCATGAATGAGTCACTTTCTAGAAAGAAATACATCCCCTCGTGTCATTGTACCTCTAAGGAAGCAGTACCACACCTAGTTTGGGACTTAGTGTCCTGGAATTGGCACCTGGAAGGAAAAATAACTAAAATTCAGGACTGATATAACCAAGAAGCCCTACCGTACCTTTCCCCAATGTGTTCTTCAGAGATGGGCAGATACATCCATTGACTGGGGTTAAAGGCTGATGTTTCTCTGGTTGTTCCCAACCACTACAAGGCTTTGTCTCTCAGATGATGAAAGAAAAACTCAAACTCTTTAAGACTGGCAGACACAAACACAACTGTCAGGACAGAGAATCAGTCCCTAGAGCCTTGATTCCAAGGACACCTTGGTTTGGCATAGCAACCTGCGAATGCTGCTTGCTTCTTTCCCAAAGTACCTCATTCCTCATATACTTAACTTGGTCCAATAAAGGCATTGTTCAGGGTGGAAATGTGTAGTACAACCAACGCAGTCATTTTCACAGCAAAGCAATTATGGCCCCGAAGAACAACGCAAAGTCTCTTTTTCCAATTGTTCGTGGGAGTGTGTTCATTCCGAGCCATTACCACGTGTGTCTGTCACAGGGAGTCTCCGCAGCAGGGTGAAATGAGGCGTGTTAACTTTCTCTCTGCAACCGAGCATCTCACAGCCTGGCTCCTGGACAGACCTGAGACTGTGGCTCCAGGAGAAGTTTTAAACCCAGCTGACACCCTTTCTGAATAGCCCAGGATGCAGTTGTTGGGGCAGGACTTAAAGTCACCAGCAAGGAGGTAGGGGAAGACATGGACAGAGACAACAGCTTGAGAACAGAGTGCTGAGAGATTTGGCAGCTGTCGCAAGGAAAACGTGCAAGAGGCGTAAGTGAGGGAAGCCTGCAGTTCAGCCCGGTACCTCACACTTTCCTCTTGACAGTTGCCTCTGATGCTGATGTCGCTTTGCTCTCTCATATGTCATCCTTCTGCTCAAATTCTCTTTATGGTTCCCACTGCCATTATAATAAAGTCCCAATCCAAAGTCTGATTTGCAAGATCTACCAAAAGTGGCCATAAGCGCACACCTCGGGCAAGAGGACGGTGGTACAGGTTAGTGTTCCCACTCCACACAAGACACTTTCTGTCTAACCCCCAGAGCCTATTCTCTGTGTTCTCATCCTGCAAGCCCGACTCCCGGGATTGCTGCCGTTTGTCAAGGATCCTGTCTTCCTGGCTGGGTTTGACTGAGAAAAGAGGCAGAGCTAGGCAGGTGACCATAGAGATGGAGAATAACCTTAGCACTTACTGACTTGGCTCCTTCTCTCTGGGGTTCCTTTAGATAGCTGTCACCTAAAATGCCCTGCTCTGTGAGAGGTGGCTTTATTTACACTGATCTTACTTGTTCTAAGTAGACACATACCCCTACACAGTCCTATGAATATGAGAATAACTTCCTTTCTCTTCCCCTCTCCATTAGGTTACTAGACTCTGATCAACAAGTATCTCTTAGCTGTGAGGTCAGAAGTCCTGTAGCCTTATTGAAGCCATAACTGGAAGGTCTTCTTCCCAACTCTCCACCTCCTTAAAGATGAGAAAACTCAAAAGTCCAAAGAGGTTAAACTGCTGCTTACCTGAGAGTTACAAAGTAGCAAGTAGCAGAACCGGGATTAGAACCTGAGAACTCCCACTCCAGACAGTTCTCTAGTAGCCCGTGAACAGCTCCTCCTTGTTGTCACACCAGGCTGGAACTGTGTTTACACATCTCTGTTCACATCAAGACCCAACCCATCCCATATCGTCAGAGCCAAGTCCCTCATTGTCCACGACATTCCCGAGAGCTCTCCCATCTCCACAGCGTGGTGCCTGTGCAATCCCCTTGGACACATACCAAATGCTGCTTCTGTTTCTTTCTTCCTCTAATAAACATTCATGGGAATTTTCTTGTTTCACCATTGGGATTAAAAGCCTCTCAGAGGATGGAAATCATGACCCACACACTCTACCCATTGTCCTTAGCCTGTAGTAAATACGGTGTCCCGGATGAGTGGCTGAATGAATGATGGAGAAGGAATTTTCATATTCTCCCTAAAGAGTCATTTTCCTGCTTCACACAATGAGCACTGAGGTGTGTGTGGCCGGGGTGGGGGTGACAAACTCTAAACAA
>JABTXL010006712.1:10782247-10815945 GCA_025134845.1 Neodon shergylaensis
GGTTACCATAGAAGCCCCGCAGTGTGTTAGCTACTAAAGAGTCAGTAGTTTGGTGCCTGCAGGTGAACTTTCTGGAACAACATTACTTAGGTTCGAATCTTAGTTCTGCCACTGTTATTCTTGGGAGACGTCGCCACATAAACTCTCGGTTCTGCTGTCTATAAGATGGAGACAGTGGTTGTACTTCCCTTGTGTTATGAGGATTAATTAAAGCAAATATACCTAAGAACCGAGAGCAGGGAGAAATGGAAGGATGGTGGGTGGATAGGGAATGATAGCTAAGTTAATAAGTGTTAGTGATTATTGCTGAGTGAGCAACAGTCTCATGAATGCCAGGCCCTGTGAAGACTCTCCTCAAGAAAGCTGGAAGTTTCGAGAAAAATGCAAATTATGCTCTCTGTTGCTCATTTGTAAGCACACTACGTTAAGAAATAGGACATTCTGCAAGATTAACCCCGCCTGGGGAATGCTTCGCTGGCAAAGAATTTTTACCTTTCCTACACGAAGACCTGGGAAACCATTTGTAGTGTGTTGGAAATGAGACCTCAAAGGCAGGGAAGAGAGATAAGCGGACATTTACCTGGCACCCACAGTGCACCCCAACAGTTCAGGGTGCACTGAGACACACCACCTCTCTAAGGAGATCCAGCACATGGCCAGAGCCTGAGTCCCAACACCACACTGTGGCCTCACAGCAGTGGCATTCAAAGTCCCAGAAGCAGCTCAGCTCTCTGAGAACTAGATAAAAATCTCCTGAGAGGAAAATAACTGAGTTTCCATCAAAAGACTACTACAACATTGGGGACGTGGCAAATTCATTTCTGAAACCACCTACCTCTCATCTGTGCGCTCCTGCCATTCACTGCTGACGTGTTGAAATGCCAGAGAAGCCACTAGAGCATCATGACAGCAGAACAAATAAAGAGACCCCGTTCCTTGATGGGCCTCTTTCTTCCTCATAATCTTGCCTTTTTATTGCCTTTATTAAGCACGGTGTACGCTGAGGGCCTACGAAAGGAAAGAAGAAACGATTTGAGCGTCGAGTTTGCAGCAGCTCCCTCCCGTGAGAATTGAGCCTATACACGTAGTTTATTACCTTCGCAGCCTTCTGAACACAGCTTAAAGCCATATAATATCTTCTGGTAGGTTAAATGAGTAACAGCTCTCGCTAGTCTGTCAATCAATTCCGTCCCCCTTGTGAATAAAGGAAGTTAGCATCTTAGCTAACGGTTAAGGAAAGTGAGTTTCACCAAGGCCAGTTGGCCTGGGTCTGAAAAAACCTGGGATAAAACTGGTCTCGCTGAACATAGCGGACAATGAGGACTACTGAGACCTCAGAACAATGGCAATGGGTTTTTGATCCTACTGCACCTATTGGCTTTGTGGGACCCTAGGCAGTTTGGATGCTCACCTTACTAGACCTGGATGGAGGTGGGTGGTCCTTGGACTTCCCACAGGGCAGACAACCCTGACGGCTCTTTGGGCTTATGAGGGAGGGGGACTTGATTAGGGGAGGGGGAGGGAAAGGGGAGGCGGAGGTGGGGAAGAGACAGAAATCTTTAATAAAAATAAATAAATAAATAAATAAATAAATAAATAAAAGGAAAGTGAGTTTTTCTTCGGCTCTCTGTCAAGAATTTTTTTGACAGAGGAGGGGAAAGGAGATCCTATAGTCCTCATGGCACCTGTCACATGAGATACTAAAATGGGGGCAAGCTCTATAAGCTAAATCAAGGCTGCTAATAGAAAAATCACAACAACTTTAGTGTTTTATCTACACCTGAATTTCAGTCAAGGCAAAAACTATGGTATATTTCATTGCAGTGATCAGGAAAGAGTCCAACTTTATTGCAATGATCAGGAAAGAATCCAGAAAGAACGAAGCAACGATGAAAGGAAATAGAGCCATAGCAAGATGTAGTAGTCAAGGTCTCGTTGTTGTCATGAAAGGTCTGAGGTGATAGAAGACAGGTTCTTGAAAGGAACTATAAGACCTCAGTGCCTTCCACTCGCCTGGATTCCAGGAGGTAGGCAACTCCTCTGCTGGGGACTCCTACCATGCTGCTCCCTGCAACAACAGGACCAAAGCAATGGGGACAACCAGACACGTACTGCTGCATTCAAGACTGGGTGGTAATAAACCTCTCTTTTTCAGTTGCTTTATCTCAGGTGTGTGTTGCTACAACAAGAAACTGTTTAAGAAGCATCCTTGTCCCCAACCAGAAGTGCCTCAGACACCAAAATCCTTAGGTGATCAAGTCTCTTATTAAATACTGTAGTATTTGCATGTAGTTGTAGTGTATGTGTATCGATTGAAATATTCTACAGTATTCTAGGTTACCTTGGGTACTTAACATACGTGCTATGTGAATGTTTGCCATATCGTATTCTTTAGGGAATGATGACAAGAAAATGTCTGCTGATGTTCAGTACAGATGTCAGGGTTCGTTTATCTGTTCTTGTTTTTGCTTTGGCTTGTCCTGAATATTTACATTCCACAGTTGAATTCTTCGCTTAAAGCCACGGAGACTGAACCCATGAATACAGAGGGCCAACTCTTGGAGTTAACAACACAGGCCTGGGAGTCATGGCATCTTGACCCTTGCCATACTGCTTTCAACAGTGCAGTCTTGGGAAGTTTCTGCCCCAGGCTTCAGCTGCAGCGTTGCAATCCTCAAATGGTAACTGTAGCATTTGTCTCCCAAGTGTTTGTGTGGACGAAATGAGAAATTACACACACAGTGCATTTTGGCATCGCGTTTGACATAAGAAATGGGCAATAATATTATTACAATGAACATTATTCCATTAAGGAGGGAGGCTGGCGCCCAGCTGCTCCCGCACAGAATACCAAGCAGTGAGTCATCACCCTGCCCAAGAACACTGGCTGGCAGGTGTAGAGTCAGAGCCGGCCTCTTGGCAGGGTGGGAGAGAGTGATGCTGGCTTTTGCAAAATGCACTTGAAAATGACATAAAAGCACATTTGGTGGCGCAATAGCAAATACAGTTCCTACAACCAGAAACTCCCCCTCGGTTGCTCCATAGACATCCACTCACCGAGAATGAGGAGCAAAGGGAAAGGTTCCAGAAACTTCTACAAGAGTTGTATCGCAGCAACCGAAGCCTCATCCCCTCCCACTTCCTTCCACTCTCTTCCCACTCTCTCCCGATGAATGGAAATGCCACCCCTCATTAAAGCAAATGTCAAAGATCCCTTTTTAAAAATGGCTTATGAATGATCCTCCGGGATTCACCTTTAATGGTCAAATTAGAGCGTTTGAAGCTTGAAAGAAAAATCTGAAAGGTCATAAAAAATAGAGAGGTCCTGAGCCTAGGCAGTTTGGATGCTCACCTTACTAGACCTGGATGGAGGTAAGTGGTCCTTGGACTTCCCACAGGGCAGGGAACCCTGATTGCTCTTTGGGCTGACGAGGGACGGGGACTTGATTGGGGGGGGTGGGAAAGGGGAGGCGGCGGTGGGGAAGAGACAGAGATCTTTAATAAAAATAAATAAATAAAAAAAAATAAAATAAATTTTACCAAACCCAACCAAAAAAAATAGAGAGGTCCTGATACTGAGGTTGGGGACACTAGCATTCTCAGGACATCTTTGACCATCATTCACACTGTTGGAGAGGACTCTAAAAGTAGATATCAGACTGGGTACACAGTCCACTGGAACCCAGACAGCGATGTGTAAGAGTGGTCTCTGTCTGTGAGAATCTTTTTACAGGGAAGATGGAGAACCACCAGCCTAGGGGATTTCTAAGACACAAACCTATTGCTTCTACGGAGCTCTGCTGCCCATGAGAAGGAAGTTGTTGCAGATTTGTCCTTCTATGTGGGCCTTCACGATCTAAAAATGGTTCCTCTCAGTCAGCAACAGTAGGAGTAATGATAAAGCTAAATCAAATCTGGACATCCTTGGTCAGCAGGGGTTTAGTGTCCCCTACACATCTCTTGCAGCCAGCACCTCCCTGGATGACAGCTGTAGTCCACAAAAGCTGGCTAGCATCGGCAGCCACTATTACTACACACAACTCAAGAACTGATCTCAGTAAAAGAGAAGCGGGGGGGGGGGGGATATTCCCTTTAAGAGTATACCCTCATGTGGTGGTTTGAATGAGAATGGTCCCATAGGCTAATACATTTGAATGCTTTGCCCCCAGTTGGTGGACCTATTTGGGAAGGATTATAAGGCGTGGCCTTGTTGGAGGATGAGTGTCATTGGGATTGTGCCTTGAGGTTTTAAAATCCCACACCAGGCCCAGTTAGCTCTCTCTGCCTCCTCCCTGTGGTTAAGGATGTAAGCTCACAGTACCATGTCTGCCTACCTCCTGCCATGCTCCCCACCATGGCAGTCATGCATTCTAACCCTCTGCAACCATGATGCCCAAATTAAGTGTTTTCCTTTAAAAGCTGCCTTGGTCTTGATGTTTCATCACAGCAACAGAAAAGTAAAGATGGCCCATCAACCTGCTTCCTGGGACTAGACCCCACCACCTAGTGCTACTAGTGCTGCCTCATCTCCCGGCAGCACTAGCAGGGCGGTGAACACGAATTCAGGATTTGGTCTCTGAGAGATATCGGATCCAAGCCAGCTAATAAGTAACGAAATCTGGACTTGGGCCCAAGTAATAAGACACATGGATGGGGCTTTGTGTCCCAAACTTAGTTTAGCTTCCAGGGGTAGAATTTTAGATGCAGTTTTAAGGAAACCTTTTAAGACATCACCAATCCCTTCATGTTCTTTGTGTCATACTGTGAATGGAACTCACAAGCCTCAATGCCTGTTTATTGTCTTGAAAGTCAACTAAACTGAACAAAGCCAAGTTACTTCCATGGCCCAGGCCAGGGGAGCATTAGCAATTGTGGCAACCTCAAAGGACACAGAGTGCTTCTGGTTCATAAACTGACTGACAACCAAAGGTATACAGAATGCTTTCACGACAGGCCCACAGCAGAGCTGTCTCCAAAATGCAACGAGCGTGCTGAGGGGAGAAACTCACGCACGGCAGGCAAATTCTAACATTTCTGTCCCAAGGTAGTGAGGAAGAATAGACTTGCAGAGTCTCCTGGGCCCCTTTCAAAATCAGACCCCACCCATTCAGCCCTCTTTGGGAAAACTAGGCCAACCCCAGTCAAGTTCACATCTATCAATTGGCATTTGGATGTCACTTCATTATCCACCTGAATCCTATTGGATTTGATTCTGTCCATTACAGAGAGAATTCGGAACAAGGCAGAGCGTGTCTGCAGTTGTATAAATCTGGCCCATGTGGCTCACTGGAGCATGAACGATGGCAACAGCACAAACAAAGCCAGATGAAAGTACCTTCCTTCCCCGAGTCTGTAACCAGTAATGGCAGTATTAATCACGGTATCATTATAGGCATCCTCCTTCGCCCCATAATCATCAATTTGGAAAATGTTTCTCTTGGTGACGGCTCCTTATTACAGCGTGGTATTAACTGTGTTCGCCCTGACTTTCTGCTCCTGTTGTTAACCAGCTGTGGGGCAGTAAATATCCACACGCGAAACAGCGTGGGCTCGGAGGGCCAGGACTTGGGAAACTGGTTTAGATATGAACCAATGGCAACTGCAAGCACAGAGTCCCCAGCGTCGGCACTAACTCGTGGGCGGTGTCCAGTTATAGAGCTCTTGAGATCTCTCTCATATACAGGGCCTCGGGGTGTGGCTTGGTGGTAGAATGAATACCTGAAAGGGAACGAGGCCTGAGGTTCAGTCCCCAACACTGAAAGAAAATCAAATCAAATAAAGCCCAATAAAGGGTTAACAGCTTGAGTTGTGCTTTCTGTGAGCGTAATCTAGGTCACAGATATTCAGCCTGAAGAATCTTTGTCTGGTTCATTATTTAAAAACAAAAAGAATACAACTACCACCAAGAGAATAACCTCAACGTCTGATTAAAAACCCTTAACTACCCCAAATTCCTATTGTGGCTGTTGGAGAACAAAGCTGCCTCAGCATTCTGGGGGTTTTCTCCAAGCCTCATTTCAGAGCTCTTTAGTCTGTGGCTTCTACAAAATAGCACTCGCATGCCTTTTTCCGTAGACAGACCAAGGCAATTACATGCCACAGCCACCACTATTTCTGTTGCTCCCTTAGAGTCTCCAACCGGCAGGCGAAAGTGCCAGATGACCTGTTGCTTTGTGTCTCTTCTGCTGCTTCTTGTCAGTGCCACTGCCTTGGGGCATAAACAAGTTGTTTATTTGGGTTGGTTTGGGCTAAAGGATTTATCAAAGAGTTAGCATTCAAGACCCTCAGCTCCTCTTCTTAACCGTTTGCTTGCCCCGTGTTCTGACTGGGAGCCGGACCCAAGTTGGAGCCCCAGGACTTACATGGCAGAAAGAAAGGATCAACTCCCCCCACGTTGCCCTCTGAACTCCATACATGTGCATTACACACTCTCTCTCTCTTTCTCTCTCTCTCTCTCTCACACACACACACACACACACACTCACACACACACAATATAAGAATAAAAACACGAGGCTATTATCCTTCTCACTGCTCTCTATGCCCCACCCTTGGATACAGATGAGAGAACATGCAGTTGCCAGCAGTGCGATGAGCCTTCTCGGGTAAGCCAAAGAGGTACATAAGAGAGGAAAAGAACTGTGGAAGCACCCTATAGTGTGTGCTTAGAGCCATAGCCACCCAGCAGTATGAAAGGAGCTGCTGGAGGTTCCAGGCTGAGCAGCTAAACCATAGAGAGATTGGACTGTGGAGCTTCCTGCAAACTGTGCAGAGAGCTTCTGGCATTTAGTTTTCAGGACCCAGGCTGGGAAGAGATTACTGGTGATGCAATTGCCTTTGTAAGCAACTTCTCACCCATACTTCTGTTAGCAACCCCAAAAGAAAGGCACCTTGTGTCACCAATGGCAAGTGCGCACTTTGGTCTGAGGCGGGCTCCTTTACTCAGCTGACTAGAAAGAAGTGTTCCCTCCTCTGTAATAAGGAAACATTGTAGCCAATCTAAGTGACAATGATTTGAGATGTGTCCTGTAGCTTATATTATGATTCTATAGTTAAATACTATTTTAGTAGGTCCAAAGAAATGGCTCAGAGGTTAAGAATACTGGCCAGGCAGTAATGGCACACGCCCTTAATCCCAGCACTTGGGAAGCAGAGGCAGGCGGATCTCTGTGAGTCCAAGGCCAACCTGATCTACAAGAGCAAGTTTTAGAACAGGCACCAAAGCTACACAGAAAAACCCTAAGAAAACCCTGGTTGAATTCACAGTACCCACATGGTACTGTGTAACAGTTGTCTGTAACTTCAGTTCCAGGGTACCCAGTGCCCTCTCCTGGCCTTCTTGGTCACATGATGCACAGATATACATGCAAGCAAAACAACCATACACGTAAAATAAAAATAAATTACTATTTCAAAATACTATGTATTCATTAGATTAACTTTTCAAAGATTTCTTAATAGGACAAAAGCTATAGCTTAAAAATTATCAAATGAAACACATTAAATCCAATCTTTTTCAAAACTTAACACATCCACATATATAATTTGCACTTGTATATATAAAACATGTAATGTGTATCAAAAAAGGAAAAGACATTGAGAGACTGAAAGCAGAGTAAAAGAATGAGAGATAAACATATGGAAATACGTGCATCTTATCACATGATTATCCTTAAAATCTGTCTATATTTTGCAAATCATCCAGTAAGAATATCCTTTTTGAATATAATCAAAAAAAGAATATTATTTTCAAATGAAAGTTGGGTATTAAACTCTCAAAATTATATTTGAAAACAGTGACTAGGACACAAAAAATGCTTACTTTTAAAATATTTTATGTGTATGAATGTTTGCCTGCATGTATGTCTGTGCACCACATGCATGTCTGGTGTCCACATAGGCCAGAGAGGGTGTCAGATTCCCTGGACCTGGAGTTACAGGCAGTTGTAAGCTGGTCCTGGGTCCTGTACAAGAGCAGCAAGTGCTCACGACTACTGAGCCATCTCTTCAGGCCCTAAAATGCCTAGATTTTTAAAAGAAGGAGAATCTACAGCCACTCATTTACTAACCCAATTCAGTCCCTAAGAATAATCTATAATAAACATTTCTCCTTATGCCCACAGGTAGGTGAAGTCTTCATTCTTTCATCAAGGAAACTTCTCTTTATATAAGATGGAGACTACCACACACAACCACAACTAATCAAATCGCAGAGTTGTGGATTCCAGTCCCAATGGTCACATCTACAAAACACACCCATCTCAAAGGCTCAGGAAACATTGAGGAAGAGAGTCAAGACTGCAAGAGCTGAAGGATTGGGAGGTTGCTGTGAGATTCTGTCTCCTAGTTATGTCAGAAGCTATACCCATAAAGTATACATGCATACACTTTATGGGTAAGTATATATCATACATTTCACCATGACCACCCAAATATAAGCTGCACAATGATGACATCAATGGATATGCCAAGCAGGACAAAGAAAAGCCCACGAGGCCTCAACCCCACACAAATGACTATCCAGCTGAGGAAAGCTGGGAGCAGGAGAGGTGGCCATACCCAGGAAAGAACACACTAATTGGATGTTCAGAACCAAATGGCCAGGCCTGACCATACATAATGCTAACATACAGTAGCATTATTGCATAGCATTATTTGAACTGAATGATTTATATTTTTAAATATATGTATGCACATAGTAGAATACATACAATAAGAATTAAAAAAGATAGAGGGAGAAAGACCATTAATTTGAAAGAGAATTGTAGGGGTTGGTATATGGGAATGTTTGGGGGGAGAAAAGAAAAAAATATTGTAATCAACTTATAATCTCAAAAATAAAATAAACTTTTTAAAAGGATACATTCTTATCATTCCAACTCTACCCAGTAGCTAAAGACACAAAAAGAGAAATATATTCAAATATGGGCACTGATTTCACTGAAGGACCAGGGTGGGTTGTTTTAGCAATTTCCTCATTTAATCCTAAATTAGGATAAAATAAACAACATAAAAATATTCATCTAAAGGTTTTTAAAAAAAAGTAGAAGGTCTCATACTGTCAAAATGGACAGTGTTTTTTAATATTTAAGATTTTTTCATCTTTATGGAGAGCTGGTGAGATGGCTCATGGTAAATGGTCTTGCCTCACAAGCCTAATGACCTGAGTTCAATCCTTGAAGCCCACAGAAGAAGAGAATTGACTCCCAGAAGCTGTCTTCTGACTCACAAGTACACTACAGCATGTACCTAGGCACACCACACATGCGTACATGCAAACACACACACACATGCACACACGTGCATGCACCAATGTTACTAATGAAAAAGCAATTGTGTGCCTAATTACACGAATTCCCTTCTTACAGAAATGATCCACATGCCCTAACTGTGTAGAGGGGGGACCTTTCACTGTATTGACACAGTACTATCAGCCAAGAAAATTAACTATGGGATGGCAGAAGCCTGGTAGTGTCAATTCCAGCATCCATCCTGCCGGCCTACAGCCTACGGCCCCATTTCCCTATGCACTGGCGGCACTACAGCCTAGTAATACTCTCCCTATCACTGCTGGGAGAGACCAGTTGAGATGGACAAATACTAAGTTCAGGGGTTTCTCTCAGGATCAATTATTCCAAAGTGTGTTTATCCAGCTTCTTAATATTTCCCCATGCCAATGGTGAGGAAAATCAAGCTGTGATTAATTAAACAAAGTATTGCAGAATAGATGAGCCACCTTTAGAAATATGTTTCTTAAAAACTAATTGAATCCTGAGGGCATCTGAGTCATCTTCCATGCACTGAAAAACCATCCTTCCAGGTTGTAGTTCAGGGCGCATATGCGTACATTTGTACATAGACACCAAATTTTAGGCTAATGGGCACATCTTACTAAAACATCAAAACGTATCTTTGGCAGGAGAGGGAAATCACAGATTATTAAAACTAAAATGTAACTTTAATAAGCATTTCTGAGTTTTGTGCACAGAAATAAGAGAGTTATAATAAAAATATTTGAGGGCTTGGCTTGCTCCCCTGGTATGTGTGTAATGAGCATCTGGACTCACTTCCTATCTTCCAGCCCAAACTCAGCCCCAGTTCTTTGTGGCCTTGAGGTCTCTCTGTCTTACTGAGCAAGAACGAGACTGATCGCTCCATATGTGACTGGAGTTGCTGTCTACCCAAAGCATATGTGTTTAATCAACTTTAATACCCCTGTAGGCCAGAGAAAGTGAAATACTCGGGGCTGGGAATAATTACCATTTCCATTGCATTAAGCAAGGTTTGCTCGTGTACCAGTGGAGCGGGGCATCAGCCATCACTCTGTGCAGGGCTGGCTGGCATTTTAGGGAAGAGCAGTCCAAAGTGACACATGTATCCCAGGTGACACTCTCTCATTCTCAGCTGCCCGCTGCCCTAAGCGCCCTCCCTCCTCACCTTGGGGAACAGCAGCTACCGTGGTTAATGAAGAAAGTGGCTGATCTTTCTCGGGTCCCTCAAGGTATCTTTTACGTTCCTTTTAATTCAGAGACGGGAATCTGGAGCTTGTACATTGCCAGTTGAAAACCACCAGGCTCATGAGCATCCCAGGGAGGAAAGCTCCCAATGAGCAGCAGCGATCTCATCAGACGGGCCAACAAGGCACACCTCACAGAAGAAACGCAGCATCCTCCAACTCCAGATGAAACAGTCGGAGGAATACCCAAGAGCTCTGGTAAAGGCGCTGAGTTCTCTTCTGGGCTCTCATGTGAGCTATCGACTTCTCTCAGTTTTGATTTCTTATTTTTCTCAAGTAGAGATTTGAAAAGTCTATGTCATTCCGACCCATGGCATTGCTGTGGAGATCAAAGGAGATTTGTGAAGACTTCTTGTGCATTGCAAAGCCTGAAGATGATAACCGAGAAGTGGCATAAAAGAGCACTGACATTGCCAAAATCTAAAAATATCCAAGCTCGGTGAGAAAGGAGAAAAGCACCTTTTTGCCATCCACCGTGAGCACAGTAATAAACAGCTATAAGTGTCCCGGTTTAATAACAGTGTCAACTATGTTCATAGCAGTATTATTTGTAATAGCCAGAACCTGGAAACAACCTAGATGCCCTTCAATGGAAGAATGGATGAAGAAAGTGTAGAATATATACACATTAGAGTACTACGCTGCGGTAAAAAACAATGACTTCTCGAATTTTGCATGTAAATGGATGGAAATAGAAAACACTATCCTGAGTGAGGTATCCCAGACCCAAAAAGAGGAACATGGGATGTACTCACTCATAATTGGTTTTTAGCCATAAATAACGGTCACGGAGTATATAGTGGTGAACCCAAAGAAGCTAAATAAGAAGGTGAACCCAAAGAAAAACATATAATTATCCTCTTGGATACGGGAAGTAGACAAAATTGAGGGGAGAAAATTTGGGACCTTGGGGGTGGGGTGGGATGGGAGTATCGGGGGATGGGGAGAGAAAAGTGAGAAGGGGAGGATGAGGGAAACTTGGGGAAACAGGATGATTGGGATAAAGGAAGGTTGGATAGGGGAGCACGGAAGCTCAATTCTTAATTAAGGGAGCCACCTTAGGGTTGGCAAGAGACTTGAACCTAGAGTGGCTCCCAGGAGCCCAAGGCGAGGTCCCCAGTTAGTTCCTTGGGCAGCTGAGGATAGGGAACCTGAAATGACCCTATCCTACAGCAATGCTGACGAATATCTTGCATATCACCATAGAACCTTCATCTGGTGATGGATGGAGATAGTCACAGAGACCCACACTGGAGCACCGGACTGAGCTCCCAAGTTCCCAATGAGGAGCGGAAGGAGGGAGAACATGAGCAAGGAAGTCGGGACCACGAGGGGTGCACCCAACCACTGAGACAGTGTGACTGATCTATTGGGAGCTCACCAAGGCCAGCAGGACTGTGACAGAAGAAGCATGGGATAAAACCAGACTCTCTGAACATGGCGAACAATGGGGGCTGATGAGAAGCCAAGGACAATGGCCCGGGGTTTTGATCCTACTTCAAGTTCGGGCTTTGTGGGAGCCTAGCCACCTTGGATGTTCACCTTCCTAGACATGGACAGAGGGGGGAGGGCCTTGGGCTTTCCACAGGACAGGGAACCCTGACTGCTCTTTGGACTGGAGAGGGAGGGGGAGAGGAGCGGGGGGGAGGGGGAGAAGGGTGGGACAAGGGGGAGGGAAATGGGAGGCCGGGAGGAGGCGGAAACTTTTTCTTTCTTTTCTTTTTCTCAATAAAAAAAAAAAATAAAATAACAGTGTCAACAGCCTTCAAAACATGCTTACCCTCTGACCCCGGCCCTAACTCCATGGTGTTGCTGTTATTTAGTCTTTGTTCACAACGTATCAAGGTGAGAATGTTCAGGAATTGTGCCCTCAGTGGTGTAGCCACTTGTAAGCTGCCTGTGCACCAGTAAATACTCCCATACCTGTCCTCATGCCAGCAGCCATAATAACTTCAGCAGGTCACACACACACACACACACACACACACAGAGAGAGAGAGAGAGACATGAAAAGTTGGAGGGATGGAAAAGACATGAAGAGATGGAGGGATAGAAAAGAGTACAGAGGGAATGGAGACCAAGAAGAGAAGGCAATTAGGAGACAATGGGATCAAAATACATTTTACACATATGTACATATATGAAATAAAAATACTTTTTATGTGTAGCAAGTACTATATAAATCCTTTTCTGGCTTACAAACTTACAATATTCATACATTTTAGAATAAATCTAGTATTAAGAATGTTGTCATTGGTCAAAAGGATAAATGACTCTGGGGTGCCCAGCTCCAGCTGGTATAGCTACTGGGCAACTTCTGTAACTAAGACTCTGGGGAAAACACAAAAAGACGGTCTAGAAAGATGCACCAACCAAGGGACCAAGATTTTTGTTGCTAGATGATGTCTTATAGCATGACAGGGAAGCTGCACCAGGGAAGTACCAACCACATGGCTCCCTAATCAAGACCTGTATAATGACGATACCAGCTGACATGCCAATGTTAGTGGGAAAATTTCACAGGGCCCCAGCCCTAGATGAAGAGCTATAGGCAATCTGTTGCTTCTGAAAGAGGGAGAATCAGTTTCTTCCAGGGGAAAACTCTCTGATAGTTTATTCAATCAGAAGAGGTCATCCCTAAATACATGAACATGCAAGCAACATTAAATGGATTCACTAGGTTGTATATGCATATACATATGTCAAGAGTGCTTATCATTATTTCCTTTCTCCATTGTGTTGGACTTACTAAAAAGCACAACAATCAGATACAGAAGGCCTCTCCTGTTCAGCAATAACATTTCGTCCAGATCCAAAAGATGATAGACCCCAGAGCTATGGGCAATTAGTTAAAAGTAGCAGTGAGCCAGGTGGTCGTGGGGCATGCTTTTAATCCCAGCACTCAGAAGGCAAATACAGGCAGATCTCTGTGAGTTCACTTATATTACCTTCTCTACAGCTCAGGGAATGTTGTGGAAGTAAGGACCGAAAGAATGTAAGAGTTGGAAGACAGGGAGAAGGGCATCAAAATCCCATCCTGGACATACAACACGGGCACTGTCCTTGCATCCTCACAGAAGATACAACTGTTTGCTCTGGGCTTGCACAAGGCCCTCTCAACAGTGAGTCATGGATGAACTATGAGCTCATGGGATCCTGCTGAATTAGTCCTTACCAATTGACACACTATAGAAGGGGAGCTGTTGTCTTCAATTCTATACCCACTAGTGAATCCACTAGACCCCAATGGACAGTTCCAATCCTGTGGTCACACAAACATTCCTGGTCTGTATCTATCAGGAGTGAAATCTGGTGTCATTTGCTTGAACAGAAAGGACCATGGAAGCCGGGCTGGTCTTAGAAGAAGGTGACAATTACAGTCTTTCCTAGCTCATCTCCTGCTGCATATCAAACCATCCCCAAACTTGGCTGAGAACTTCTCGGTTCTCTTGGGTGACATCCTAGCGGGGCTCAGCTGGGCAGCTCTCCTCCATGTGGCATCTGCTGGGGCTGAAATGTACACAGTGGCTTCGTCACTCACACATCTGTTATCTGTTTGGATATCAACAGAAGCTGGGAGCTAATCAGATGACAAGACTTGCAAGAGATCTGAGAATGTCCCCTGCTTGCCAGCTGACAAATTATCCTAGCACAGTTCCATAGATGCTGGCAGGAAGTCTGCATGAGAAATAGGGGATGCTAGTCACCATGGGCCAGGAGATGATGCAAACAACATTGGTTGGGTTCTGTGGCCCACTGCAGCCCCTGCCCACTAATAATCCATGGGAACAATGAAGCATGGCCCAGTAGATGATGCAAACAACATTATCCATCTCCATCCCATATATGCTACATAGATCTTGCAGGAAACTCCCTGTTCTATAAGATGCTACCAGCAAAAACTCCACCCTTGCTGCATAGAGATATTGCTACTGTGCTGTGAGAAACACAGCTGCTCTCTGAAGAAGAGGCATAGGCCACCTCTATCTTCCAAAGACATCAATTATACAAGACTCCGTCAAAACAAACATTCTTTAGAGGCAGTCAAGGGGCTGGAGAGATGGCTCAGTGGTTAAGAGCGCTGGTTGCTTTTCCAGAGAACCCAGTTTCAATTTCGAGCAACCACATGGCAGTTCACAACTATCTGCAACTCCAGTTCCAAGGGATCTGACACCCTCACACAGGCATACATGCAGGCAAGATACTAATGCACACAAAATTAAAATAAAGATATAAACAAAAAAAATGAAAATTTAAAAAGGCAATGCAATCTGGTGTGCTGGCTCATACCTGTAATCATAGCACTAGAGAGGCAGACACAGGAAGAATAATAGCCTGGGGCACACAGTAAGACATTAACTCTAAAATTAAATAGAATATAAGGCAAAAGAAATCACAGGGCACGTGGAAATCTTGTGAAGATTCACCCTCAACACAAGAGCTCTCCACACTTCTCTCTACATCTCACAGTTACATTGGGCTATGAAGTCATCACAATCTAAGATGAAGATCAGGAACTTAACTGTACACTAACCCTAGTCCTTGGTTTGTCTTTGCTAGTGGTGTTTGTTTGCTGTTTTAGGTCATCATGGACTTTTAAAAAGTAATGTGCAAGTATCTTAGAATTGCTCATTCAAAGACTAGGCATGATGGTGCATGCATTTGATCCCAAATTTGAGAAGTAGAAGAAGTAGGATCAGGAGTGCTAAGTCATATTTGACTATATAGTAAGTTTGAACCCATTCCAGTCTACAGGAGGGCCTGTCTCAACACACACACACACACACACACACACACACACACACACGTTCCCCGACAGAAAGAGAAGACAGCACAGAAATCTGGATTTCTGGCATCTCCTACAAATGTCAGGAGACCTGCGATCTGCAACTCATTCCGAAGAACCTCGGTGGTCCGAGCTGGACAGAACCTTTCTCATTTGGATATGAGATATTCTCCTAATTTGTTTCATGTCCTCCCCTCTGTGCATGATCTTGTAGATGGTTTGTTAACTTCTTAGTCCATAAGATTCCCTGGTTTTTGTCTCCCTTGCTCAAGGAATGTCTTTAGAAATCAAGATACAGGCAGACTGGGAATGTTCTAAGAGAAACAAACAATGTAAAATAAAGCAAGAGGAAACTAAAAGCAATGACAACCCAGAATGACAGGCAGTAGACCAGTATTTACAAGATGTAGGCTCTAATCCCAGCTCTGCCTCTCTGCTAAGAGCTAACTGCTGCCACATCAGAGTGTCTCTGTGCTGAGTCCTCATCTGTGACCAAAGGAAAGGAGCCACCCACTGTCTCAGTATCCTAGAGATCTAAGACAAGGGTCAACCAACCCCAGCCTGGAGAACAGTTCTAACCAGCTGCCTGTTTTTGCACTTTCTGCTAACAAACATGTCTTTTGCATTTTTAGCTGGCTATTAAAAATCTTATTTAAAATGACCTTTCCAATACATAAAAAGTATGTAAAATTCCCACTTCAATAGTCACAATAAAGATTGGTTAGACACGCAGAAAATACTATCTCTGACTGTCTTTGCTCTACAACCCTATACAACCCCCAGTGACATAGAAGTGGAGTCACTACAATAGCGAATAAGATCATTACAAGTCTAAAGTATTTACTTACCTCCGCCTTTGTGGGAAAAGTTAACTGACAATGTTTGTGATGGCTGCCTGCTCTTGGTTGCCAGCTTGACACAACCTATAGTCTTCTGTGAGAAAATAGTATCAGTTGAAAAAATGCTTCCTTAAGATTTGGCCTTGGGTTGATTAGCCTTTTATGGTCTAATTTCTTGAGTTCTTTATATATTTTGGAGATCAGACCTTTGTCAGTTGCGGGGTTGGTGAAGATTTTCTCCCAGTCAGTGGGTTGTCTTTCTGTCTCAGCGACAGTGTCTTTTGCTTTACAGAAGCTTCTCAGTCTCAGGAGGTCCCATTTATTCAATGAGGCCCTTACTGTCTGTGCTGCTGGGGTTATACGTAGGAAGTGGTCTCCTGTGCCCACGTGTTGTAGAGTACTTCCCACTTTCTCTTCTATCAGGTTCAGTGTGTTCGGACTGATATTGAGGTCTTCAATCCACTTGGACTTGAGTTTTGTGCATGGTGATAGATATGAATCTATTTTCATTCTTCTACAGATTGACATCCAGTTTTGCCAGCACAATTTGTTGAAGATGCTCTCTTTTTTCCATTGTATACTTTTAGCTCCTTTATCGAAAATCAGGTGCTCATAGGTTTGTGGGTTAAAGTCAGGGTCTTCTATTCGATTCCATTGGTCGACTTCTCTGTTTTTATGCCAATACCAAGTTGTTTTCAATACTGTAGCTCTGTAATAGAGTTTGAAGTCAGGGATGGTAATGCCTCCAGACATTCCTTTATTGTATAAGATTGTTTTAGAATGGCTAAAATCAAAAACACCAATGATAGCCTTTGCTGGAGAGGTTGTGGAGAAAGGGGTACACTCATCCATTGCTGGTGGGAATGCAAACTTGTGCAACCACTCTGGAAAGCAGTGTGGAGGTTTCTCAGGAAATTCGGGATCATCCTACCCCTGGACCCAGCAATACCACTCTTGGGAATATACCCAAGAGAGGCCTTGCAATACAACAAAAGTATATGCTCTACTATGTTCATAGCAGCATTGTTTGTAATAGCCAGAACCTGGAAACAACCTAGATGCCCTTCAATTGAAGAATGGATGAAGAAAGTATGGAATACATATTAGAGTACTACTCAGCAGTAAAAAACAAGGACTTCTTGAAGTTTGCAGGCAAATGGATGGAAATAGAAAACACTATCCTGAGTGAGGTAAGCCAGACCCAAAAAGAGGAATATGGGATGTACTCACTCATATTTGGTTTCTAGCCATAAATAAAGGACATTGAGCCTATAATTCAGGTTCTTAGAGAAGCTAAATAAGAAGGAGAACCCAAAGAAAAACAAACAGGCATCCTCCTGAATTTTAACCTTCATCAGGCGATGAAAGGAAACAGAGACAGAGACCCACATTGGAGCACCAGACTGAAATCTCAAGGTCCAAATCAGGAGCAGAAGGAGAGAGAGCACAAGCAAGGAACTCAGGACCGCGAGGGGTGCACCCACACACTGAGACAATGGGGATGTTCTATCGGGAACTCACCAAGGCCAGCTGGCCTGGGTCTGAAAAAGCCTGGGATAAAATCGGTCTCGCTGAACATAGTGGACAATGAGGACTACTGAGACCTCAAGAACAATGGCAATGGGTTTTTGATCCTACTGCACGTATTGGCTTTGTGGGAGCCTAGGCAGTTTGGATGCTCACCTTACTAGACCTGGATGGAGGTGGGTGGTCCTTGGACTTCCCACAGGGCAGGGAACCCTGATTGCTCTTTGGGCTGACGAGGGAGGGGGACTTGATTGGGGGGGTGGGAAAGGGGAGGCGGCGGTGGGGAAGAGACAGAAATCTTTAATAAAAATAAATAAATAAATAAATAAATAAATAAATAAATAAATAAATAAATAGAATGTAGAAAAAAGATTTGGCCTTGGGGCATTTTCTTAATTAATAATTGATGGAGGAAGGCCCAGCCCATGGTGGGTAGTGCTATCCCTGGGCTGGTGGTCTTACGTTCTATAAGGAAGCAGGTTGAGCAAGCCATGATAAGCAAGCCAGTAAGCAGCACCCCTCTATGACCTCTGTATCAGCTCCTCCCTCCAGGGTTCCTGCCCTCTTTGAGTTCCTGTCCTGACCTCCTTAATGATGAACAGTGAGTGACGTGAAAGTGTGAGCCTTATAAACACTTTCCTCCCTAACCTGCTTTTTGGTCACGGTGTCTGATTACATTGAAAGAAACCAAAAGACGATGTTTTAAGCTATTCCACAAAACTCCACGAGAGAATTCCAGATGTGTATTAATATACATCTCAGCAATGGCTGCCAGGAAGTTTCATCATTCTCACATGCTAGATACACGAACCAATTCTAAGGCATTATGATAATCTTCCCAAATTTTGGGGTGTCTTTGAGAAGAGTGGAGACTAGCAGAAGGGGGTCACAGAAAATTGGGGACAATCACAATCCTTGACTGGGATCTTCTCAAAGGACTGATGACAGAAACTGGGGTGAGGTGTGATGAGGAGGATGTAGGCACAGATAGGCTTTAGGCAGAGATGCTCATTAAGAAGCCAAGGAACCAGGCCAGAACTCTCTCTGGCATCCATGTCCTCCAGCAAAGACATCCTTAGGACTGCTGCTCTGGGGTTCCTACCCTACTTAGTCAGTTTCTATCTCCTGTTGTGTAAATGCTGTATAAATGCATTTAAGTAGCCGAGTGCAGGTTCAGACCAAAGCCTGCCTGATTGCAAATCCGTGTTCTCTGTAAATGCCACTATCACCAATCTCACATGCACGTACGCACTACCAGGGTGGCTCAGCATGAAGGTGATGAGAAGTAGCCCTGACTTCACCTTCCCTCATAAACTCTATCCCTACTCTAATTCTAAAATTCTTGTGAGTAATATATTCACCTGGTTTATGTTCTCTGTTGACTGCTGTTTCTGTCCTGTCCAGTCCCACAGCTGTTAAGTCCCAAAGAATCACACAGAGGTCTACATTAATTACAAATTGATTGGTCTATTAGCTCAGGCTTCTTATTAACTATTATAACATATATTAGCCCATAATTCTTGTCTCTGGTAGCCACATGGCTTGGTACCTATTTTGGCGAGGCAGTCACATCTTGCTTCCTCTGTGTCTGGATGACAACTGCAGACTGGCTCTTTCTCTTCCCAGAATTCTCCTGTTCTCATTGTCCTGCCTCTACTTCCTGCCTCTTTGCCTGCCTTTACTTCCTGCCTGGCTACTGGCCAATCTGCATTTTACTAAACAAGTACAAGAAACAAATCTTTATAGGGTAAAAACCACTGTCCCACAGCAGTTCTTACATCTCATCCTTTCCCTCAGAAATACTGCCACAGGAGCTGAGGAAAGCCAGCCGTCTTCGGGTTGATATCAGAGTATTTAGTCCTCTTGAAAAGGTTACCTGTTAGTCACCAAGGTCACCTCACTAATGGTGGGCTTAATGTGGTCTTTGGAATCACCTTTTATGCATATCTGCCCTACTTAATGGATGTTCGTTTTCATCTTTAATATCCATTTTCACCTTGACAAAGTTTTGGGGGTTTTTTTCCCCACTTGTTTAGTGGAAACAAATGTCTTTGAATGGCAACTAATTAAGCAAGACACTTGTACCTTTCAGTAATAGATAACCCACAGATGAAAGAAAAGGACGTGCAAGAAGAGAATCTTGAGAGCAGTAAAGTAGAACTAGAAATAGGTGAGAGATCCAGCACCAAGGAGGCTGATGGGAGAAAACAACCAAGAGAACAGTCCAAGATGGTTGTGAGAGAATTGAGAGGCAGTCCTTCTCCCAGAGAAATAAAATACACAATCACCTCATCTACCCCATTCCCCCCAACTCCACCCTGAGCCCTGCTTAGGATTCAACCGCCACAGTTTTAATTTGAATCCAAATAATGTCTGCAATTTGGGAGTCACTGGTAAACTGGCTCTGGTTTCCCATTCCCAGCAGTGGATGGTCTGGGGTGTGGGGATTGGGAGGTGATTAATTCAGCCACCTGGAGCTCTCATTCAGCGCTGCTGCTTTCCTCCACCTCAGTACAAAGTTTGGAGGTGATGAGCAGTTTGCTCCACCGCAGCCTGGCAAGCCCACGCTGGCGAAGCTGTCTCTCTCTTCCTGAGCATGGGCTTCTGGCTTCTTCTCCTTCATCTCCCACTGCAGATCTTTAACTCTGTGTTGGAATCCTGCGGGCCATTTTTAGAACAACTCCTCATGTCTCTGCTTGCAACCTTGTCTTTCCCCAGCTGTAGAGAGCAATAAAGATGACTACCAGCAAGCGAGGGTGTGAGTTGAGTTTCTCGAGTATAAATTCTCATTACTTTCAGAGTTAGAGCAGATTTTAAATAACAACCTTGAGGGATTTTGAAGCCAGCCTGGTAGCACTCCATCACCTTAACCTACCTCCACACAGATGTAGAAGCCTGCTGCTTGGACAGGTGACCTCGCTGCCTGCCTCTACAGCTTCCTTCTGTCACGTCCAAGTACTGTGTTTACAGATACACACCCTGAAAAACAGAAATGATGGTCTCTTAGGGGAGTTAAAAAATATCACCTTCCTGCTTGGTGTTGAGCAGAAGTTTAAAAATATTTTTTTTAAAGCACGGCATTAATTTAAGGAGGCTTCCTTGAGAGGCATCAGGGAAAACCACACCCCATCATGTCTACTTGGCACTTCCTCAGAAGGGCTCTGGCCAGGCTAACACATTGGGGCCATCACGGGTGAGGCAAAACTCCAAGTTTTCTTTGATTTGGATTCCAGTCGGTGACCTTTCCAAACCCTGGATGTCCTCCCTGTTACACCTCATGTTCAGTTTCCTTTCCTCCCTAATATACTCCCATCTTCCACCTCTAGAAATGAGATTATGTCCTCCCAGAGCCTGGATGCTGTTAAAGATAGTGCTGATCTCACCAAAGGGCAGGTTAGGAATCTCAATATACCTCCTGTTGGCTGTGAAAAAGTAAGGCTTCAATGTAAACAGACTGATCCAATGAAGTTTATAATGGCCCTTTCGAAGGTGAAGGATGTAAAAACTGGTGTCTACTAATAAGCATGCTGGGATTGTTATCTGCATTCCAAAGACTCTCTTGGTAGAAGGGAAAAAAAGTTGATCAAGCACAATTACTGTGTATAGCAGTTAAATTTTTTAACTACTCCAATATGTTGGGGCTAAGATGTAATCTGAGTGTAAGGATTTCTTGATTAGCCATAGGGATTTATCATGAACACAAAGCAATTTAGACACGCCTGGTTCCTGCCTGTAAGGATTTTTCTTAAATGGAATTCCTCTCCATGGATGCTCATTTGTATTAGTGGAATTTCTTGCTAAGAAAACAAAGCATCTTTCAAAATCCCAGGTTGTTACCAACTTGTCATATTGGAAAGATAATACAATTTCAGCCAACTATTCCCGCTCCGGGCAGAAGTTAATGAGATAATGAGCTCGGATTAATTTCCTGGTAAGAGCACCAATTTCAAATGGCAAAGGCCCCAGAGGATTCCGGCGTTTCTTCTTTCTTGCCTTCATTCTTGGCACCTTCTTTTTTTTTTTTTTTTTTTTTTTGGTACGCTCCATTTTCAATGAGAAACATGAAGTGTTAAGTTACAAGAGTTTTCCTAGTGCAGATTTTCTAAAGCAGTCTGGTTTTCCCATCTTAGCCTATTCTGTTTTCATACATCTAACCTCAGAATGACCTTCTTCATTGGGAGGGAGGGAGGGAGGGAGGGAGGGAGGGAGGGAGGGAGAGGCTGCAACAGGCAAGGCATTATGGTAGGAAGTGAGAACGCTTAGCTGAGAAAGAGCCTGACTAGAGCAGTCAGCCTTCTGTAGAAAGTGACACAACCATGCAAAGCATTCTGGGAATAATGGGAGCCAGCAAAAGGTTGTTGGAACGCTACAGAGGCAATGTTTAATCCTTCTTGGAGGATTTAGAAAAGGTTTCATAGAAGATAAAGTTGAGCTGAGCCTTCAAGGATACATAAGAACATCCAGGGTAGAGTAAGACACAAATGCTCCTTGCTCTGTGTCTGGGACTGGATGTGCGTCAGGAAAGCAAATAGATGCATTATGGGCATTATGAAGAGTTTCAGTGCTGTGCAAAAGCTTTGCCCTTTTTCCTATGGCTCAAAACAATCACCACACATTTTCCCAGCAAAAACACAACCGCTTGAAATTTGAGTTGAGGAAGAAAACAAGCAGTAATCATTTTTTAAGAGCAAAAAAGCGAAGTTAGAGAAATTTGTCAAGGATGTTCTGAAGAAAGGCTCCGCCATTGGGAGGACGTTGGAACGGGAAAAGGGAAGAAAGTGTGTTTATCCGCTGCCATCCTCCTCCATGGCAGCAATAACAACTGCCTCAAAGCCCTTCCATTCTTCTCCCCTCTATACTTCAAACAGCAGCCCAGCCTGCAGGCACCCTTTGACTGAGAGCCGGAAACAGATATCCCTGCAGGCAGGTATTTGAATCTCTTTTCATTTTTCAAAAATGAAGACTGGCAGACAATAATATCTCATCAGCTTGGTCCCAGAATACCAGCTGGTGACCTCTTCAGGGTGACCTGGACCAGCAACAGAGAGCGTGGAGGACTGCATTTGCTGCTGATTAAGTCTGAACTCTGCGTTCTTTGAGATACAGCCGCCAGCTGGAATGTTGACACCTTCCAACAGCTACCCCATGTCCATCTTCATTTGGACTGAGAGGCAAAGGCTCCCACCTTCCATCAGAATAATGAGTAAAGACACCTACAGTAATGAAATCTGCAACTCGGCCTGTGGGGGTCCTGGCTCCCTAAGTTGCCTGCATATCTGTGCTACATTGTATCATGTCGGAAGGAGTAGGAACTATTTCCTTCCTGATGGTTCCTTCTAATTCAGCCTTGGAATTGATTTTTTTGAACTTAGTTTTCGGGATATTTAAGGGCAAGGGTCTCCCAGCAATACATGAGAATCTAGTGACAAAGGACAAAGTCTTTCTTGGCTACTCCGGTGGTCTCTCTGGAAACTGTAGCACAGCTGGGATAATGAACCACCAATGCACTGCCCCCTTAGATCCCAGGTTCAAAACTATTGACTTGGCTTTGTTGAGATGTGATTTTACAAAACAAAACTCAGCCTTTCAAAGTGTTTAACTAAGCTGACTGCAACTTGGAAGTTGAACTGATGTTTAGCAATGCAAAGATCTGGTCCAATCCTCAGCAACAAAAAGATGTACAATTCGGTGGTCTTTAGTATCTCCACGGAGTTCGGTAAATACCACTATCAAATTGCAGTATGTTTCATGTCCTTCAGAAGAAAGTCAGTGTCTACTAGCTATCATGGTATTGCTCGTTCTTCTTTCCAGTCCCTGACATTCCACTAATACACCTTCCCTGTCCAGTTTTGCTTAACTAAACATTTCCCAAACAATAGAAGCACACAGTGCATGTCCTTTTTATGTCTGCCTTCTTTCACTTAACATAGGTCTCCAAAACTCCATCCACATTACAGAGCACATAAGCATATCATTGTTTTATTGTCAAATAATATTCCATTTTATATATAATACATACCACATATCATTTATTGATTCCTCCGTTAGTAGACACTTGGCTTGTTTACACGTCAGGGCTATTATGAATAATGATACTACAAACATTTTTATATGAGGTTTTGGGTCCACATATGTTTTCGTTTCCCTGGGAATATAAACTTAGGAGCAAAATTGCTAGGTGGTAAATCTATGCTTAGTATCTTAAGGAACTGCCAAACTCCTTCTGAGAGTAGCTGCATCATTTTTACATTCTCATCAGCAGCATTATATGGGTTCCAATTTCTGCACATCATCAACACTTGTTATTATCTGTCATTTTTATTTTAACCACCCTGCTGGGTATAAAATAGTATCTCGTTTTAGATTTGATTTGCATTTCCCTAATGACTAAGGATGTGAGGATCTTTTAAAGCATGTATTGACTGTTTCTATATCATCTTTGCAGAATTATTCAAATCGTGGGCCTATTTTTTTATGGGGTTGTAACTATCGAGTACTGAGCAGTCACACAATCTCAACACACGTTCCCTTCATCAAATATGTGCTTTGCAAATGTTTTCTCCCACTCTGTGGCGCAACTTTCCACTGTTTTAATGGTATCTTGCAGTACAAGTTATTCATTTTTGTTGTGTCCTTTTTTTTTCTTTTTGTTTCAAGGAGGAACTGCCTAATCCGAGATCACAAAGATGCCTACGTTTCTGAACAGACTTTTAGAACTTAAGATCTATTTAAAATTCAGATTCCCTATGGTATAAAGACCAGAAACTTAACTATTAGTGTGTAACTCATCTTATCTTCTCTCCTACATACACAAGCACACACATTCATGCCTGCACCTGTGTGGTTTCTTTTCCTTAAAACCAAGATGCCTCAGTTGAAATATCAACTCCAGTTCTTGACAACTGAGCATCCTCCTGGACCTCCTCACCTTCCTCTATAATTCTATATTTAGAATTATATTCTATAATTAAAGAATAAACTGAACTCATACGTTTGACAGAAGAGGAAACAAAAAACCCTTTCTACAAAACAGAAATGCAGCTCCTCAGTTAAGATCACTAGCTACTCTTCCAGAAGACTCAGGTTTGCTTTCCCAGCATCCAACATTACTGCCTGTAATTCCAATTTAAGGAGATTTTGCACCATCTCCAGGCCCCTGTGGGCATTCCATGCATGTAGTACACACACTTACATGGACGTACACACTTGCACACACACAAAAAACTTTCTTTTAAGAACAGTTTCAACTTTCCAACAAAAATTTCAGTAGAAATGGATTTAGGATTCATTGTGGAAGAAAAGGCAGAAAGAGAGAAAAAGCCAGAGGTGGTGGATAGCGACAGTGTCTTCAGGTCACATCAGGGCAGCTGCCCATAAGAACTCACAGTGGCTGGGACAGTATGTGCAAGGCCTGTGGAAGCCCAGTCCAGACCAAATCCCTGCATAGGGAGGGTAACTAAACACAAAGGTCCACCCCTAGCTACGAAGCTATTGGCAACTGTCAGCTGCTGGGAGAGGGAGAAGATGCTTTCTCTAACAGTGTGACACCTAGTAAGGCCAACCTGGTCCTTGGTCAGATATCCAAGAATATTTGGGCAGCATAAATTGATCTTAATGGGAAAAAAAAGTATAAGAGGCACAAAGTTGGGTGGGTAGGAAAGGGGCTGTGGATTTGCAAAGAGTCCGGGCATGGGGGGCATATAGTAAATATGATCAAAACACACTTAACAGAATTGCCCATAAGTTGTAAATAGATCTTTTGTTAAGATTTCACCATAATAACTGTCCTAATTGTCATCATAGAACCTCATCCAGTAACTGATGGAAGTAGATACAAAGATCCACAGCCAAAAACCAGCTGAGCTCTGGGAGTCCAGTCAAAGAGAGGGAGGAGGGATCATATGAGCAAGGGAAGTTAAGATCATGACAAGGAAATCCCAACACAGACAACTGACGCGAGCTCATGGGAGCTCACAGACTCAAGACCAACAGCTGGGAGCCTGCATGGGACCAAATTAGGCCCTCTGCATGTGGGTGACAGTTGTATGACTTGATCTGTTTGTGGGGACCCTGGCAGTGATCTATGATGCATGGGCCGGCTTTTTGGAGCCCATTCCCTAAGGTGGGATGCCTTGCTCAGCCTTGATGCAGTGGTGGTAGGTGGGGGGAGGGAGTTGGTCCTACCTCAACTTGATGTGCCAGGCTTTGTTGACTCCCCATGTGAGTGCTTATCCTTTCTGAGGAGCAGCTGGAGGTGGGGGGAGGTAGGGGGAGCTGTAGTTAGAATGTAAAATGAACAATAATTTTAAAACAAAAAAGAAAACCCACAGCCATTTCATTAGTAAGTATACATCCTTTAAAAATAAAATTAACTCACTATCTTCACGAATTTTATAGATTTTGCTAAATGTAGAAATAGAAGGAGAAGAAAGTATAAGCAAGGGGGAGAGAGAACATCAGAAGATAATACAATTATGTCCCACTATGTTTGAAAACATATAAATAAATAGCCATTGAAGTCAGGATATTTAGCACTTCACAGATTAACTACTTCTTTGTTTTGAAAACATTCAAAACTCTTTCTTCTAGAAGTCTTGAAATGTTATTATTTTTTTATAAACTCTGCAACTAAAATGGAACTTAATTTTCTTATCTAGCTGTAAAAAAAAAAAATAAAAAGATTTTGCCTAAGGTAGAAATTAGGATTAGTGGTAGAGTGCTGCTGTAACCTGGGCAAGGCCACACCTTGGATTTCCAGCTGAGGAAAAGAAATAATTTCACTGGACTGTCTTCTCACAAGAAGGTCCCGCTGTCCCCAGGTATTTGTTATAGCAAGGCAAAGCTTACTAATGTCATTTTCAAAGTAAAAAGTATATTTAGCCTTTGACCCAGCAATCTCATTTCTGAGAGTTTTCATAAATACATGCGTATACATACTAAATGGTATGTTTTTTTCTCCAGGGCTGAGTGTATAACACCAATTTGAATCAAACCAAGTGTTCCACAATTAGGGGCTGACTTAAAATTTGATGGGACCAACACCATAGTGTACAATGGAATGTGGAGTTAAGAAGTTCCTCATATTTTATTATGCAAAAGCTACTAAGATTCTTTGAGAAGAGGAAAAGCAACAAAGTCTAGAGGACTAAGTGCAGTGTGCTCCCTCTCCTAGAGGACTATGCACAGTGTGCTCCCTCTCCTAGAAGACTATGCACAGCATGCTCCCTGTCCTGGAGGACTAAGAGCAGTGTGCTCCCTCTCCTAGAGGACTGTGCGCAGCGTGCTCCCTCTCCTGGAAGACTATGCATAGCGTGCTCCCTCTCCTGGAGGACTTGCGCAGCGTGCTCCCTCTCCTAGAGGACTATGCATAGTGTGTTCCCTTTTTGAAAAACATGAAAAGTGTACTAAACTATGATTTTGTTGAGTCCTTAAATTCTTGCTGGTATCTGTCATGTGTTGAATGTTCCTGCCAGAATTTATAATTAAAACTTAATCACCAGTGTGATAACATTAAGAAAAGAAAGCTAGATAGTGGTGCTTAGCTATAATATCAGTGCTTGGGAAGCTGAGATAGGACAGTCATAAGCTCAAGACCAGACTGGACTACATAGGGATATCACATATCAAAATTAGAGAGGATAAATAGGGCCCTTTGATTCCCTAGCATCCTCATGAAAAGAGGGGAGGATTTGGGGGGTAATTATGTCACTGGTAGAGGCCTCAGAAGTAAACATGTTTTCCAGCATTCATGCATACCATTGACTTAGATCTTCTTTAGACGATGGGGCAGCTGGCACAGGACACACAAAGCTTGCCCCATCTATCACTGTACATTTGAGACATCTGTAAGGCTTTGGGAAGCTGAGATAAATGCCAGCCACCCTTCCCATGCGGCGTGCATTACAGAGAAAGATACAACTGAAGTCAGAAGAGCTGTCACTGTTTCCATGGCAGTCATCGCCTCCCTCAATTCTTGTTCTTAAAAGAAAAGTAAGCTATTCATATCCATCTATGCTTTTGAGTCTACTCCACCCCGTGTTTAGTAAAATTAATAATATAGGCAAGGCTCTGGGAGCTAAGAGAGAAGGGCGTGCCTCTCCGGTAGAATGCACACCCAGCATGCCTGTCGTTCTGAGTCCAGGCCCCCAGCACTACAGAATAACTCAGCTGCAGTAAATTCTCAGCCACTTGGAAGGGTGATCTGAGGATGTTATTTCAGACTCTCCTGCCTCTCACAGTTTCTGAATTGCTTTAAAAGGCTATACTCATTTAAACAATAAGTGAAAATATTTCTCAGTGTATTACATGCTTTAAAATAAGATTACAAACAATACTGTGCCACAATCAGGGCTCTATTTTTGAAGCTAATAGGTATTTTTCTATAAATAAAAGAGAGATTGGAAGAACACAAAAGAACCTAATTGCTAAGAATTCTTGCGCCTAAATGGTGGATTTGAGAGTCATGTTATTTTTTGTTTGTTTGTCTGTGTTTCTAAATTATATATAAAGAACATGTTTGGTTTTAGATATCATAATTTTTAGACAATAAAATGTCCAAAAGTCTCAACTCCTCAAATCAATTTGTAAGAGATTTCTAATAGCTTTTCCTGTGTTGTCAGCAGCCAACAGATTTATCAGATGGAACAATTCACGATGTTTGATGTTTTATTAGTATGCATTAATTATACATAGTAATGGGTTTGTTACAACACTTCCATACATTTATATGACGTATTCTGAGCGTGTTCACTCACCATTGCCCTCTCTGGTCCTTACCACTTCCACTGATCCTCTCCCACTTCCCAAACAATCCCCATCCACACCTCCCACCCAGCTTTTGTTTTCATTCCTTCTCCTGTTTTTGTGACTCAATGGTTTTCCTCAGGGTTGCTTAGAGGAGCGTGGATAGATAGTAAGGTATATCTGGAAGAATGCATACCCTTCCAGTAGCTACATCACCGACGAGGAAATCTCTTCCTCCCCCAGTAAACATGGTGTGTAGACTCTCAAGGGAGGGGGAGGCTACAGAGCCCCTTCCCCTGCTGAACTCACAGTGCTCCTGTGCACAGTACATGCTCAGCTAGTGTTGTGCCACTGACCTGCACCTGATGCCCCACAAACAGTTTTAAATAATCTGTCTTTGGGGGTGGAGGCATGGCTCGGGGATTAAGAGCAAATACCGCTCTTGCAAAGGAGTGAAGTCCAGTTTCCAGCACCTACATTGGGCAAATCCCAACCACCTGCAGCTCTAGTTCCAGAGGATCTGACACTCTCTTCTAGACAACAAGGGCACCTTCACTCACTCACAGACAGACACACAGACAGACAGACACACACACACACACACAATTAAATCAAAATCAAATCTTTTTTTTAAAAAGGTCTATCTTCACAAAACAAAAGTCTCAGAAAGTTAATCTAATGAATATTTTGAACTTATAGCCTATATTAACAAACTAAGAAAAAAGACAAATGCCTTTTCGTGTAGGCAACACAAAGTCCAACCCCAAAGAGTAGCGTGAAAGGAGCAGGGGCTGCAGACGGGAGGGAGGGGAGCCTAGCCCCAGGAACACACAGGAGGAAGAACAAAGGGCTACCATTGAGAACTGTGTTACAGCCCGTGGGATTTTACAACTCTCACAAGTAGGATTTGAACTGTGCAGATTATAGTTACAGAGTAAAACATAAATGTCATCAACACAGATGTGGTTAGAAAAAATAGTAGTCAGGGGTAGGAATGGGGGAGTCTATCGGGAGAACTGCTCAAACAGTAATTTCTTCATCTTCATGGCAAAGAATCACTTGTTCTATCAAAAATGGAAATGGAGAGTTACATACCATGCATAACAACTCAATTTCTTAATGTTTCCCTCAGTCTTTTCTCATAACCTTAAAGGGAACCTTTTAAAAACTAATAACTCCTGATGTAAAGGTTTTTATAAGTTCAATGGAGCCTATAAATTCACTTAATTCTTTCTTCTTCTAACTTCTTATGAGACTAAAATGACTGTTTTGTGCTGGAGACAACATAGTCATCCCATTCCATTCTCCTAGATTACTCGCTTCTCCTTATTTACATGTTCAGCGTGCATATGTGGAGTTTTCAACACTAATGCTCTTTATGAAAACTGCTTTCATATGGTGGGTGAGAATTTGCTTTTATTTTCTGCTGCTATAATGTTGGGAACAACCGTCTCCAAATACAGACCTATATAGACTTGCTGTAGCAACTACAGTATGAAGCTGAACTTCAACTACAGTATGAAGTCACTGAAGACTGAGTTAACTCAGGCTTCTTGCTGAACAGAGCTAACAGAGTGGACGGGACACTCAAACAGCATTTCCCTTCTCCATCCTTCTTGTACAAGAATCTTTACCTGGTGTCAGGGTGCTGTAGTTCAAGCTACAAGAGTTGGTTGGGGGGGAGCTGTTTCATATCGTGTTGTTTTTGAGACAGCCTCTCACATATCTCGGGTTGGGCTTGAACTTGGTACATAGCTTAAACTTCTGATCCTTCTGAATACCAGGATTGCTGACATCTGGTGCTATGGATGGAACCCACAGCTTTGTGTGCTAGGCAAGCACTCTGCTGTCTGATGGACCTAGACTCCCAACCCAATTATTCTTGCTACTGTCACTGAATTTGAGACACTGGGTCTTCTTCCTACCTTCCTAGTGTAGTGCTCTTCTTAACCTATCTGTAGGTGGCCAGAAGAGGTCCCTACTTCTGCCAAGTTTCATGTTTATAATGGCTTCAATATTCACAGTCACATGGAATTTGATGGAAATTGGAAATTAGCTTTCGGGATGGACAATTGAGAATGGGGGGATGAGTATTTATAAGGAGGCAAAGAAGAAAGCCCATTAAGGAGACGGGACACTTGAGAGTATTCTTAAGGTCGTTGGCAGCATGTCCATCACCTGACTCAGTTAATGGCAGAAAATGGGCAGTGTTCCTGGAACCCAGCCTCACAGTTATTACTTCACCCTATCACTTACAGGAAGTTCAGCTCTTCGGCTAACAACAAAAATGATCGTCTCGTCTAAATCTCCAGAATCAGATGATTTCCATAAATCTCTTGACAAATTCTGACCACATTTTCAAAAAATCTGATAGCTGGAAATCATAGCTAGGCAATTAAAATCCTGGTCTTCCATTTCAAAGAAGCCATTTCCAGGTTCCTGAGTGTTCTCGGAACATTATATGATTTGTTCTCAGAAGTCTCCCCGCTGATCAAGCTCTTCTTTTCAATCCTTTTCTGCGAAGGGTGTATCTATCCATGCATCCAGGTGCCTGGCACCCTGAGGGACCCTCCACCACTTTCCAATTTGTCAACGGAACAGAAGCCCATGGGATCTGTAACAGCAAGCTTTGTCCACGTCTCTGTCACAAAGTCCTTCCCAGTGTATAACAGGTATAAGAATCCCAAAGTCAGGATCAATCAATAAAGGTCCCAATACATTCAAAAACCACAAGGGGGTCATGTACTTCACCATTCTGGATGGTGTTTATTAAGTGCTGCGTCAGCTACCTTTTGTAAACTCAACACAAACTCGAGTCAGATTGCAGGAGGAAACTTCAACAGAAGAAATGCTTCCATAAAATTGTCAAATGAGCAAGCCTGTGTAGCATGCTCTTGATTAATGATTGATATGGGAGCATCCAGCACATTGTGGGTAACGTCACCCTTAGCAAGTGGTCCCGAGAAGCATGAGAGATGTAGCTAGCGAGACATAAGCCTGGGAACAAGCCAGTAAACAGTGTTCCTCCATGACCACTGCTTCACTTACCGCCTCCGGGTTCATGACTCGAGTCCCTGTCCTGGCTGACCTCCAATATGGACTGTAAACAGTAAGCCAAATAAACCCTTTCTTCCCCGAGCTGCTTTTGGTCATGGTGTTTATCACAGCAACACAAAGCAAGGTACAAGAATTTTTTACTGTTTCTCGTGTGTAATCAAGTGAACAACTGCCATCCTTGGTTTCTGGAAATAAGTTAGGGCAGAATATTAAATATGAATTCAAAACTTGTATGTATTACTTATAGTTATTTGGTAAGTACAAGGGTCTAAACAGGTAATACTAACTACCTAAAACAAGAAGTACAGATGGGGTCCCGGGGTAGGGTCAAAGGGCCCTGGGTCCTCATTTCCTCATCAGCAGTGTCTGTGTTTTATTAGCCAAGCAACTTTCTGAAACTGGACTTTGATCTCTGTCCAGATCAGCTGGTGAAGTACCTTCCAACTCCTCTGAACCCAGGGGCTGGAGAGACAGGAAGATGTTTCAGTGGTTAAAAACACCTAACTGTTCTCCAGGAGACCCAAGTTTTGTTCTCAGCATCTATGCCCGGTGCATCATGACCACCTGGAACTCCAGTTCCCTAGGGATTATTACCACTAGCCTTTGTTAGCACCTGTCCATACCTACATAGAGATACACACATATAATTAAATGACATAAATCATTAGGTTCTGATCCAATTAAATCAGTACATTAAACTCAGTAAGATTCCTCTGCCAGATAGGCAGTCTAACTTGGTGAGGACATTACTATGTTACCAGGTCTGTGTCACAATGGCTTGTGACTTTTTGAGAAGAATCCTCAGGACACAAACCACTGAAGCATTCAAGAGTCACAAATGTCACAGCAGGAGCCTATACAGAACATGAAAGTGTTCAAAGGAATGAAGAGCTCAGACTCAGACTTTTGGACCACATTAGCACCCAAAACAAATATTGTCCTCTAGACTTTATTAATAAAGCCATCACCTCGGGGTTGGAGGTCTGCTCTTTATTTATTCATCTGAAGAGGACACAGACTGCTTCCGAATAGGTAATAGAAACCCTCTCCAGGGAGGGCTCTGCCCCCTGCCCTCAGCTGCACGAGAGGTGAGGAGAAACACGGGCTGAATTTGAGCGGGAACAAACTCTAGCACAGAAACAGCTTCTCAAAATTATATTACTTAATGTGAGGAGAAGGTAACAAACTGGGCACGGTGCCACACATCTGGAGTCTTAGCACTCGGCTGGCTCGGCTAGGAGCAGCTGGAGTTTGAAGCCAGCCTAGGTAACAGAGCAAGACTTGGTCTCAGAGAAACAAAGCAAAATAAGAAGTGGGGAACTATCTCTTAATTTTAGCATTTGACAGCATATAGCCACTATTCCTACATAATCCATACTTTCATCCATAGCCCATGCATGCTCAAGTACACGCATAAGCATGTGTGCACACACATTCAATTGTGTCCCTCTTGAAGGCACATAATACCCTGCAAAATTTTTGTACATCAAATTCTATTACCTTCACACACACACACACACAAACACGGGCAGGAAACAAACATCCATTTGCCTTATAGGAAACCACTGTTCTCTTCTTCACCATCATGGTCGGCCTGAAAATGGAGTAGATAGGAACTAGTGGGCTAATGTGGCCCTGATCTCTACAGGTAACAACAGGCCCCTGCTTGCCAGGGTCTCCACAAAGGGGACACCTGTAAGGGTTGTCAGTGGGTGACAAAACAGCAGCCCATGCGGCACTCTATTGTAAGCGACAGAACTCCAGCATCCCACGCTCAGGCGTGTCTGGAATGGACAATGGGTAGGCTGTGTTCTGAAAGAAAACCACAGTTCTCCTCTCATCTCCTCCAGCTGACAACATCCAGGATTCAGAACATTCAGAGTTCATAAAAGATCTATTTTTGAGACTCCCAAGATAAGATAGTTAGGTCAAAAAAAGATGGGAGTGAGGACAGCGAACTTCACAGCAGCCTCAGGCTCGTTCCTCCCTAATTTGTTTACTTCTTATCTGTACCTAGCCTTATTTTGAGAAGAAATTTGACACAGAACAGACAGTGTTGCTATGCAGAATGTTCCCGAGCCATCATCTGCCTTTGCAACTTTAATGGGACTGACTCTGCAGCACATTTCCCATCCCACAGCCCTCTGCAGATCAGAAACGACTGATGCAAACTCCACAGCACTCTGCAGACCCCACTGCAGACCCCACTGCACACTGCAGACCCCACAGC
>JABTXL010006712.1:10815955-10829531 GCA_025134845.1 Neodon shergylaensis
TGCACACTGAATACCCCACTGCACACTGCAGACCCCACAGCACACTGAAGACCCTACAACAAGCTTCAAACCACACTGCAGGCTTGACTCTGCATCACACTACAGAGCCCATTCTCCCAATGCAGGATACCCATAACAGGTCAAACCAGCCTGAGACCTTCTTGTGGAATTGCTGAGGTCTTTGTGGTAACTGTAATACAGTCCAGGGTCTCCTTTCTGCCAATTCTTGGTTCCTATCCACAATCCACTGGAACTAGCCATCAAACCCTCCTTTAAAACTTTGCACCTTCCAGTCTCTGTCTCAGGGCTGCTTTCCAGGTGATCCACATTCACACTACAGGTGGATCCAAGAGAATGATGGTTTGGGGATGGTGATGGCTGTCAGACAATGCATCCAACTAAAGGTGTTCAGTGAAAGGCTCTTTCCTTTCAGCTGTCCCAGTGGGTTTTGGTTTTTGTTGCTGTTGTTTTTGTTTGTTTGTTTTTTCAGCAAATCTACTACTAAACTCTCAAGTATCTAGATGCTTGCCCTAGCTTGGGTTTCAATTATTGTAATAAAACCCATGACCAAAAAGCAAGTTGGGGAGGAAAGGGTTTATTTGGCTAACACTTCCATCCCACTGTTAAATATTGAAGGAAGTCAGGACAGGAACTCAAACAGGGCAGAAAATTGGTGGCAGGAGCTGATGAAGAGGCCATGGAGGGATGCTGCTTCTTGGCCTGTTCCGCATGGCTTGCTCTTGCCTCTGTCTCCATAGTGCTGAAATTAAAGGGATATGCCACCACCACCTGGCACAGCCAGCTTTCTAACAAAGTCCAGGAGTACAAGCCTGGGGTGGGTCCACAATGGGCTGGAACTCCCCCTCTAATCACTAACTAAGAAAATGCCCTACAGGCCAGCACACAGCCAGATTTTATGGAAGTATTTTCTCAGTTGAGGTTCCCTCCTCTTAAATGACACTTGTGTCAAGTTGACATAAAACTAGCCAGCACAGATTATCACGTGCATTTTTTTGGAAAATTAATCCTCGGTAATTTATGAACATCATCTATTCTATTAGTAAGATTTTGCACTGAGGCTTTTATTTGGCTTATTGAGTTATTCACTTCCAGCATCATTTCAGTTTGTCCTTCTTTAGCAATTCTCCTTATTGGATTCTATTTTCATACTTGGGATTGACTTCCTTATTTCATTCAACTCTTTGTTTTTGTTCTCTTGTAGTACATTCATATCTTCTTGAGTTGTTTAGATAGAGTTGCAGTCATTCTTTTGAACTCTTTGTCTGGAAGTTCTTTCAGGTCTTTCTCATTGCGGGCCATCACTGGAGGACTGGTACTTTTTGAAGGAGACATGTTGTCTTGTTACAAGCTAATTAATAATAGAACGCTTTTCACAATGGGAGTTTGAACAGAGTTACCCACATGGTTGGACATGGGTTATTAAATGAAAATCTCAATGCCAGGTAGAGTTTACCTCCCTGTGGGCTCTTGCTCAGGGAGGCCCCAGAGGTGCTCAAAACAACACACTCTTATTTCAGGACATAAAGAAATAAAACTGAAGCTGAGAAAAAAAACTCTCGTTGCTGGCTAGTATCATGGCTTTTGGGGAAGAAAAAGCATCAGTAGTTTCACCCAGCACTGGTCCCTACATGCCACAATACTGACATGCAAGACAAGATGTGCTCACGGTACAATAGTGAAATGGGCTAAGAGAGGGCTTCCTGTTTGTCTCAATGTGTCAGGTACACATTGATAAGGTACAATATGAAATAGATTAGCTGGGGCTGTTCAAACTGCAGCAAAGGGCAAAGTCCTTGAGAAATAGTAGTTATGATGAAGTTCTTGCTGTTTGAATGATCCGGTGATCCCCCAGACTGTCAGTGAAGGAGGAATGGGTCCCTTGGTCTATACTTGGCTCTCCCTCATGGTGACCTGCGCATCCTGGTACTATAGCTTGAGTTCTGCAATCTATGATCAAATTAGACCAGACTGGTTTGTTTTCTCAGATATCTTATTATATCAGATATCTCAGATATATAATATATATATATACATATATATATATATATATATATATATGTAGAGAGAGAGGGAGAGAGAGAGAGCAATTTCCTTCAGACCTTAGACAAGTCAACGATAAAAACAAGAAAATACTTGGTCAAAGAAGACTAAACAAACATTTTAAGTACTGTGATGGAACAGGCACTGAACTAGGTGCCTTAGCGGAGCTAGAACATGATGAATCTCCCCAACAATCTTACGAGATGGCTGTTGAATACTTCCCAAATACATACAGGGAAATCAAGGCATGGAAATGTTAAGAATCTTTCCCATGGCCAAAGAGCTAGTACAGCCAGAGCTCAGGCCTACAGTTTATCTCCAGGGCCTGGGCCCATAATCTCATCATCTTATTGCACTGTTCCTAAGTCAGAGCAGCATGATATCAGGTGAAATCCTCACATGGTCAAAGAGCAAGTTCCTGTCCCCATTCCTAGAGAGGACGCATAGCCAAACAACCTTCTTCATTGTGATCATGACGCTCAGTTCCTGCTTCATCCAGAGTAACCCAGCCTAGTTCCCTGCCAATTCAGATTAGTTCTGCAATCTAATCACTTTCTTCAGTAGGAACCAAGGACCACCCCACCCTCTAAATCCTACAAAGCCTACTGCCCACAGCCCTGGGGTTTCTACTTTATTCCTAGGCATAGCTGCTGTGAGACTCTGTGCCACATTGTCCTCTTCCCCAGAGGTGTGAATGGCTGTGACTTGAAAACTGTTCTCACACATCTGTCCAGACACAGGCATCATGTGTTCAGACGTCCCTCATAATCCTAGCTCCTCTCAGCAGCAGGGGAAGAAAAGAAAAAGAGAGTCAAGGAATCCATCCGGATATCAGAAACAGAGGGCAGTGAGGAGCCATGATGGGATGTGGGACAATAAAGAAGGTGAGGACAGAAAAGGCCAAAATAATTACAGGGTTGAAAACTCTTTGTGGGGGGGGGAACGTTTATAAGTGGGGGGGGGACACGCTCTCAAGTAAGAACATTAGCTCCATCAACGTGGTGAAGCTCGGATAAAGAAAAACATTCAAATGAGGCAGGAACGAGTAATTGACGATCATAACTGTGATTATAAGGCATAATTACAATTAGCTGCACAGGAGTGTTAATCATGAAAATAATTACATGTCAGCTTTCCTCCTAAAGAAGGGAGAATGTAATTAAGTGGTCCAAAGGGGGCAAAGAAAACACATCTCTGAGTGATGCAGGTAAGGGCGGAGGGCCAGCATTTGAGCAGCTAGAACTCGCTTTGTGTTTTAAAGGAATCAACCAACTTCTTCCATGGAAAAGATGGAGGATGGGAGGGAGGAAAAGAAGGAGGGAAAGACTGGGGAGAAGGGGGATGAACTGGCTTGAGATCTGTCTTCCAATTCCAAACCTCGCAATAGGAGAACTAGATTCGTTGTTCCCATTACTAGTAACCAGTCCCATGACATTCGCTACTTAAGCTGTTCTCTAAGCCTCTCTTTCCTCAGTTAAGCAAGGATCACCCATTCCTAAGTTTTTCTTAGAAAAACAAAAATCATAAAGCTAGTGAATCGCTTACATCATGCTTTCAATACAGTGGTGATAAAAATCTGCTTTTGTGACGTTTGCAGGGAACGAAGGGGATGGATAAGAGTCCTGAACTCCCAGAGTGCATTGTTTTCCGTCCTGCTGCTCATACAAATTCAGAAGAACTGCCCACTTCCTATCCCCTTTCATGGTGGATGGGGTCCTTTGCTGGCCTCCTGTCTTTCCATTATAGAGGAAATTAGGATTCCTGCCCTTAGATAGTGCCTACAGTTGAACAGGCAATGCCTGTGTCTGGACAGATGGGACAGAGTTGTTTCGAAGGCAGAGAGATACAGCCCTGGAGAGGAAGGCACTGCCATTCAGGGCTATAGTTCTACTGTGGGTTAGAAGTTTCTTGTCTTTTCCAGAAGGTGCCAAGCTCAAATTTTTGAAGGCTCATGATAGAACTGGGTTTAGATGTAGGTTTATTTCCTGAGTTCATTGGGACTGTGAGCTGCAGCAAATCAGCTAACAGACGCAATAGAAGCTTGGCATGGTGGCACACCATTGTAATCCTAGCACTGAGGAAGCGGAGGCCGCAGGGTCAGCAAGTTCAAGATCAGCCGTGGCAATATACTGAGAGTCTCTTTAAAAAAACAAAAGCAAGAAATTTAAAAAAAAAAATTCAACTATAGTAGCTCAGGCCTCTAATCTTAGTATGTAGGAGGTTGAGTGTTTTAGGTGGTGTTCTATAGCTGTGAAGAGACACCATGACCATGACAACTCTTATAAATGAAAATATTTAGTGAAGACTGACTTATAGTTCAGAGGCTTAGTTTTTGTCATCATGATGGGGAGCATGGTAGACATGGTGCTGGAGAAGTAACTGAGAGTTCTATATCCTAATCCCCAGGAAGGGAACAACTCTGGGCTTGAAACGGACTTTTTGAAACCTCAAAATGCACCCCTAGGTGGTGTAAGAGGTCCTTCTGTATTTGTGTTGCTTTCATTGATTGAATAAAGAAACTGCCTTGGCCTTTTGATAGGGCAGAACTCAGGCAGGCAGGGTAGACAGAACAGAATTCTGGGAGGAAGAAAGCAGACTGGCAGGCGCCATGGTTCTCCTGCTGAGACAGATGCTGGTTAGACTCATGCCAGTAAGCCACAGTCAAGTGGCAATACACATTAATGGAGATGGGTTAAACTAATATGTAAGAGTTAGTCAATAAGAGGCTAGAGATAATGGGCCAGGCAGTAATTTAATTAATACAATTTCTGTGTGGTTATTTCGGGTGTAAGCTAGTGGGGCGGCTGGAACGAAAAGCAGGTCCGCCCCCTCCACCAACACCTAGGGACACACTTTCTTCAACAAAGCCACACCTCCTAATCCTTTCAAATAGTGCCGCTCCCTGGTTACCAAGTGTTCAAACCTATGAACCTATGGGAGCCATTCTCATTTAGACCACCACACTGAGACAACAAAATTGCAATGAATTGGAGGCCAGCCTGGGCTGTAGAGTGAGAGTCCACTTCTTTGTGGTTTGTTTACATTAATCTCAGTAGCTACAAAGACCATATGTACAAGCATGAAATCACACATTGTCCCAAGGTCACACCCTAGACTGGCAGACTTCATCATCCCTTGCACTTAGAATGCCCTTCTTCCTTGCAATACAGTCCCCCACCCTAACCAAAGACTTCAACCTTCACCTCCCAGTGCCATCCCTCAAAACCACCAACAATAACAGTGACTAAATTCAGCAAGGTTAAGCAATAATAGCCTTTTGCTTAAGTCCTGTTAACAAGACTGTTAACCAGTGTTGCTGGCTTTAAGCCAGCAGTAGCTGTTAAGGCTCTCTACTGTGTGACATGTTCCAACCCTTCCTTTGGGTGGTGGCTTCATCTCTCCTCTGCCCTGCTCATGAGCAGCAGCAGCCTTGCAGCAAGGTCAGCAGAGGGGCCACAAGTCATCCATCAGCCAGACAGGTCTCCTCTGCCGCATCTCGAGCTCCCAGGGGCAAGTAATGATCAATCATAGAAGTGTCCTCCTCTGGGAGCCAGGGTGACAAGGTGCTGAAATTTATCTCATGTGAAATGAGCTGGGTTCTTTGAATAGGGCAGAGGATGTCATTCATTAATTCTTGAAGATCGCTCCGGGCTCTTTCAGGATCGTTCTGCACCCACATAACTGACACAAAATGCCCATCCCTGCTTCCTTTACAGATGTTAACAGCATGCGGGGAACTCAGCTTGGAAGCCCTCTGCCTACTGTTGCTCCAACAAGGCAGGAGAGCATCCTTCGCCCATAGAGAATGCAGGGACCACTTAACCTTCTAGTGTTCTGTTGTTGATACAGGAGTTCTTTTTGTAACATCAGTCCCATCCAACTCCCGCCATCTTTTGAAAATATCATTCTGTTTGATATCAAAAGCACAATCCGTAAAATAAAAAGTCCTATCTATTAAACATTTTTAAAGTTGGAAAGTTTTACCCTGAGAGAAGAAACTGATAGGAAGATGGCAAAAAAAACAGTCAGAATAGCTTAAAATTGTTTCAAATAACATATTTGGAGAAGGCCTTATGAGTAAAATCTACAAAGAACCCTCAAAAGTAAAAAACGTGCAAAATCTAACTATCAAATAGGTAAAATATATGAACAGAACACTTCACTGCAGAGAAGACACAAATAGCAAATTAACACAGGTGAACCCTTGGGCAAGCTTCAGACATCACAGAAATGCAAATGACCTCTGCACACCTACACAAAAGGCCATGTGAACAGTGGAGAAAGCTGCAAGTCAGATAAACTCAGAAAACTGCATGGTGCACAGCACTAAGGGAACATGAGAACTATAGCCACTCAGGAAAATAGTTTGGTAGCATCATTGCGAATGAATCATTCACTTATTATAGAGCACAATATTGCAAAGTTACCCCAGCCTGTGCACAAGAACATATAGCCTGTACTGCGTGTTCGTGTGCACACATGTACAAACACACATGCACACACATACACAATTCACACATACATGTACACATATACACATATACATCCATATATATGCACTCACACATACACACACATACTCTCATACACACACATACATACACACACACATACACATTCACATACACATACATGAATGTTTGTAGAAACCTTAGTAACAGAACCTGGCGAATGGCCTTCATCACATGACTAAACAGTGTCATAGCCATGTCATGGAACACTGCCTACATGAAAAGAGATGGAACTACAGACATATACAACAGGTCAATGCATTTCCAGGGCACTGTGATAAGTGGGCTAGGGGAGAGAAGAAAAAACCTAAAGATCTATGACCGCATTTTTAGAATATTCTTTAAATGACAATATTAAAGAGATAGAAATCGAAGTAGTCGAAGGCTATAGATGAGTAGTAAGGGAGAGACTTCTGGTAATGAAAAATTCTATGTTTTGGTTTTAGGAATTGTGGGAATTGTTTGGGGTTGTTTGTTTGGCTGGTTAGTTGGTTGACTTTTGGTTTTTTGAGACAAGGTTTCACTCTGTAGTTTTGGTTAGTAGTCAACTATATAAGCCAGACTGGCCTCAAACTCAAAGCATTCCTCCTGCCTCAACTTCCTGCATTCTGGATTGCAGACCTGAGCTACCATGCCCACTCTCAGAGTCCCTATCCAGACTGTGCTGTTCATCACACAAACCCACATGGGATGAGCTGCATAGAACTGTACACACAAATGAGTTCATGAAAAGCAATGCCTAAGCTATGTGACTGCACCCACAGCAGCTTCCTGTTTCGGACATCCCAAAATAGCTCTACAAGGTGTCACCGTTAAGGGAAACGGCCTTCTCTGTAGTTTTAACTATCTCTTCCTTTTCTTTATTACAACTTATTATAATGATAGTGACTTAGCAGAAACCAAATCCTTAAAGGCTGTAAGTTCTTGGGATTGAGTATGTGACTTGGTGGTACAGAACTCAGTATCAGCATGCAGGACACCCTCAGTTCCCTCCACGGGCAAAAAGGAAAGAAGAATACAAGTCTCAAAATCATATTTTAAAAGGACAATTTCATTTCAATCACCTTTGTTTCTTATGAAGAGGGGACTACAGTTTGGACCCTACCACTTCCCCTGAGAGCCTAGTTATGCCAGTTCTTTGTCTCGTTGTAAGTCCCACGGCAGAAGGGCTGCAGAGCAGGCAACACTCTTGATATCAGTTGCCATACTTCCCCTCGGTATCTGGAGAATAAGTAGCCTTCTCCTGCATGAAGACATGAAAAGGTTCTCTTCATTTAGTTACAGTTAATACAGCCATGGCTTGCATCAATATAAACTCTGATTTCTTTCCAAAAGAAAGAAGCAGCATTTCTCCCTCACTGGCAGACCATCAGGGAAAAGAAGCAGGGAAATCATAAACACGGGGTGGCTCAGACAAGGCTGGCAAACCCAGTTCTACCACACACCATATTTGCTGCTGGGAACTGTGCCTTGATCTCATCCTTTTTAAAAGAGACTTGCTCTCCCCAGTCCATCCTGCGTGTGCTGATGGCGTGGAGTTGTAAAGAAGCACCACACTCGCTCTGAGAATGCTGCTTCCACACAAGACAACAAAGCTGACTGCGGCAGAAAGTAAAATGCTCGTGTGGAGAACAATGACCACATCCAGTAGAATCCTCATCTGCGGACCAAGTCCACACTCTGCCACAGTGATCCCCGTTAGCCACAGAGGTTTCCCATTTTCCAGCTGACTCTCTGTCTTCTTCTTCTTAAAATCTTACTCTTGGCTGAACCACTGTCCTCTTGATAAAAATGGATACTGCCTTAGCTAGGTTTTATATTTTAGTTTTTGGCTTTTTTATTTTGTTTTTCACTGTGACAGAATAACTGGCAGAAACGAGTTAAGAGGAGGAAGGGTGGGTTTGGGCTCATGAATTCAGAGAGTTTGGTAAATATTTGCTTGGTCGCCTGTGCTTCAACAGACAGACCTTGGCCACAGGAGAACATGACAGAGCTTTCCCGTTTGTCACAGATAAGAAGCAAACATAAAGAGACAGGGATGGGTGAGTGACGAAATGCCTCTAAGGACCTGTCCCCCATGACCTACTTCCTCCAATGAGACTCATCTCCTAAAGCTTCCAGAACCTCCCAAAATTGCCCCACCACCTGAAGAACCAGCATTCACCCCAAGAGCTCGTGAGGCATGTTGCACACCCAAACCTTAACAGGTGATGGGACAAGTGGAACCTAGAGCAGTGTGTGAAATCAAAGAGGGAAACTGAGCCCAGGGCTCAAGTCCCTCTCTGTGTTTGGGGCAGGTCATTGCTCCTCCTCATGGTTTTCACTATCTGAAATGAGAGGGCTAGGCTACAACAGAGTTGTTTCTTTTCCGTAAGGAACCTGAGGATGAATGGACTTTGCAAACTCCAGCATCTTCCGAACTCTATCATGGAACAGGAAAGTGGCTATAGACAACACTCTATCCTAATAAAACTTTATTTATAAAAAAACAGTCAGCAAGCTGAGTATAGTCAGCCTGCTTTAGTCTGAGAACTCCTGAACCAGATCAGTAGTTTCCAGTGATTTCTTAACGAGAAGCCCCTTTATTACACATCCCCTTATGAATGTCATACTTCAAAAACATGTTTATCAACCCTACAGCATTGAGTGTGAATTGAATTAGTGCTCTGCTTTAATTATAAATAAACTACACAATATATGTTTCTACAATGAGCTCTGATTGGCAAACTTTTATATAAATGCTCTGATTATATGTACATAATAGGCTCTGATTGGCACACTCATATGTGTATGTGTGCACACACATACAGCTCGACAATTCTGATTGGCAGATTTTTATAAAATAACCAGTGTTAACATATTAGGCTAATATATTTCCAACCAGAATAATAAAGCCTGACATTTTAGTTTAATAACTTACCTTACCATGAAAAAAATATAGGCATGGCTTCTCAAAACACAGAAAAGTATGCACAGTCTCCCAACAAAAATGTCAAGATACCCTACAGGTCTGAGGTGTGCTCTTTCCTGTCTTTTAGAAGGTCAAAGTTGTTGGGAGCAGTGAGACCCCAGATCCTGAATTTCTTGTAATCCTTTGATCTGAGTGCCTACAGCTGCTCTGAGCACGAGACCTTCAGGAGTTCCTGATGGCAGGAGAGTGGTTTCTGGTGGGTTTGGCTGGGGTGTGGCTATCTCTATATAATCTGCCCCTGAACACAATAAAGGGGGCATTCTTGGGGAATTCAAGGATGACCTGTGTTGCTGTCTCTCTGTCTGTGTGTGTCTGTGTATTTTAACCTCCAGCCCCCTTGTGCGAAGCTCGGTAACTGGGTAATAGTGCACAGAGCACAGACACGGGGGCGTGGTGCGCAGCACAAAGTGGTCCGTGATTGATTAGATGATATGACACAGGTCTCCTCTCCTTTATGAGCTTCTACTTTACATCATGCAGAAACGATTGGTTGATGTCTATAGACCTACCATGTCCTGTCATCTTCTGATCCCGAGGCCCAATTCCTTCAAATGTGTTCGTTCTCCTGGTTAACAGGTAGTGTAAATACTATCAGAATACATGTCTCCCTTCAAGAACACTTCACTGTCACAGTGGGTGGGCGGGTGACAGTTTCGATCCTAATACATGAACTGGCTTTGTGGGAGCCTAGCCTGTTTGGATGCTCACCTTCCTGGTCCTGGATAGAAGTGGGAGGACCTTGGACTTCCCGCAGGGCAGGGAATCTGGACTGCTCTTCATTCTCAAGAGGGAGGGGGAATGGAGTGGGGAGGAGGGGGAGAGGGGGAGGGGAGTGGGGGGAGGGGCGATGTGTGCGAGGAGGAGGAGGGAAATGGGAAATTTTTTTTTGCAACAACAACAAAAAAAAATAAAATAAACAAAAAAAAGAACATTTTAGCATTGATACTTGTGACTTGCTAGGGATGTTTTGGCTCAAATGCATCTTATTTTAATCCTTTCAATTATCACACACACACACACACACACAAAAAAAAAATCTGTCCAGTCCCCCTGGGACTTCAGACCCAAAGCACTTCCTTATCATTCCCCTAGGTGAACTCAAATTTAAATTCAGTCAGAAAGTACACTTGCTTTTGTGAGGGTGCAGGCTTCAGTGTGGGGAGTGTGATAAAAAAAAAAACCTATTAAGTTCAACACAAACAAACAAAAAACTACACTCTTCTGTGTCTTGCCCTTTTATGTCTCTTCCCATCTTCCTGATTAGGAATAGCCTAAGACACCACTGGGTTTCATAATCAAGGAAGGATGGGTAGGAATGCCAGGAACAAAAAATCGTAATAATAAAGGAATGTCTAGAGCAGCCAACGTCTTTTCCTCGCAAGAAACCTGGCCTGGGTGTGTTGCAGACGCTGAATGACAGGCAGACAGCACAACCCTGGAGATGAGACATGGGCTGCAGTGAGGAAGCTGTTCAAGCATGCTTGGTTCTTAATATGACAAGAGTTTCAGAAAGATGCGGCTGCGTATCAAAGAGCGCTCTTCATCCACACTCCCCATCTTCTCACCTGTTGACCATAAGGCATGGCGCATGCCTTATCTCATCTGTTTAGTGGCCTCATTCCTTATGATTATGGTGGCTGTCACTAGAAACCTCTAATGAGAGCTGGGACACTTTCTTCTGCAAACAGCCAGAGTATCAATATTTCAGACTCTGTGGGAGATCGGGTGTATCATAACTATTCAATTCTGCCATAGTAGTAAATACTCATAGAGCATAGAAAATGAATGAGTATGGCTATAATGAAAAAATGTTATTAACTGAAAGCAGTGGAATGATATAGCTTATGGCCACCTGTTCTATAACAATACTTAAAACTATTTTTCTTTTTTGCAGAAAAATCCTATATAGTCAGTAATTTTATTTTATTTTTTTTACAATTGGCATAAAGCCATTATGCTCCATAAAGCAAGGAGACATTAAACACTGGCCCAGATTCCACAGGCTGTGTGTGCTGGGAAGGATATGAGGCTCTTACTATCTAAACCACAATTGCTATCTCCCTAGTCAGAGCCCCATGGTTGACTTTTACTCTTCCCTGGGGCTCTTCAACCTCATTCAGGAGATACAGATAGGATACAAATGGGTAGCCATTCTAGTGTCGCACACAAAATCATAGCTGCCTGTCCCAGTCAGAAACAGAAGGGCTATTTATAAAGTACCATCTCAGAAAGAAACACCTTCAACAATATGAATGAGTTGGTGGTTTCTAACTCTGTAGCAAGCAGAGGTAAAGTTTTCCAGCAAGACCCCGGATCAGTTCTGTCCCACCAGCCACTCTCCAAATAACCACACAGAGACTTTATTAATTATAAATTCTTGGCTAAATACCTTAGGCTTATATTTTAGTTAGCTCTTATAACTTAAATTGATTCATTTCTATTAATCTATGTGCTATTCCAAGACTTGTTTACTTCATGTACATACTTCCCATCCTGCTCACTCTGCATCTCATGGTTTCTCCTCTTTGTTGTTGGGGTTTCTGTCCTGCCTAGTTTCTGTCCTCCCATCAGATCCCACAGTTATTTAGCTCCAAAGAAATCACACAGAGGTCTCTATTAATGATAAACTGATTGGCCCACTAGCTCAGGCTTCTTATTAACTCTTATAACTTATATTAACCCATTATTCTTTTCTATGTTAGCCACATGGCTCGGTACCTTTTTCAGTGGGCAGGTCACATCTTGTTTCTTCGGTGTCTGGACAGGACTAGGCAGGAATGGGCTTCCTCCTTCCCAGAATTCTCCGGTTCTCATTGACCCATCTCTACTTCCTGTCTGGTTGTCCTGCCTATACTTCCTGCCTGGCTACTGGCCAACCAGCATTTATTTAAAACATAATTGGCAAAATATAGACAACTGTCCTACACTACCTCTTGACTTCTCCTTCCCAGCATTTTCCTAGTCTGATTCTTCTACCTAACCTTACACTGCCTAGCTATAGGCCAGTCAACTTCTTTGTTGAACCAATCACAGTGAAATATATTCACATAGTGTAAAGGAATACTCCACACAGCTATATGAATAATGTCCCTTCCTTCTGTGACACAGGCTAGAAGAAAATGTAGACACCAAGAAACCACAACCTGGCATGACTTGTAGATAGATCTTGTGCTCCTAAATCTATTTCTTTTGCATCTTCAACATGTATTTAGTTCATTTAACAATAATCACTTTGTACATTATTAGCATGGCCACTTACTAACTGATATATTTCTTTTACCAGTTAATCTTGAAAGTCTCAGAAACCTGTTGATTCTCAAAGGTACCAGTCACATACCTACTTCAAGGAAGAATATCATATTGAGCTCTTTTTCTCCCCCTCTAGTCCATACAGTCCCCTCCTAGGAACATTCTCTAGAAGTTCTCTTTGATGAGGACTCAGGAAACATTTCCCATCCCAAAGCCCTGAAACCACAAAACATAAAAATTTCAGAAACTAGCCCAAACTGTTTTCTGTTGTGGAAACAAAAGGCCTGTGACTAGGTAGCTTACAGAAGAAAGAAGTCTGTTTCAATTCATGGTAGTGATAGCTTGGAAATCCAAGAACATGGCACCTGTAGTTTATGCTTCAACTCTCAAAAAACACAAACAGAAAACAGGTATGTACAAACCAATCAAAGAAAAAAAGCATAATGTGTAACCTTGCTTTATGACAGCCAGCTCTTATGGGATTCATTTGGTCCCTTGAGAGCAAGAACTCACTCACAAAAGCACGGCATTAATCCCTAACCACTCCCACCTCCCATCACTACCACAAGAGCAATCAAAGTTAATGTGAGTTTCAAAGGAGAGAAGACATATTCAAAGCATAACAGACACCAATGGAGGTCTCTAAATGATGGATTTTTATAACATAGATACTACCTAATTCCTGAAGAACAGTGTCCTTTGGGACAAACAACTGTATTTTTGGAGGATGGATAGATTAGATAGATAGATAGATAGATAGATAGATAGATAGATAGATAGATAG
>JABTXL010006712.1:10829541-10872053 GCA_025134845.1 Neodon shergylaensis
TAGATAGATAGATAGATAGATAGATAGATAGATAGATAGATAGATAGATAGATAGATAGATAAAAAGATACATACATACATGCATATCCCTGATATGATATAGAAATGTTTTCAACTCAGGCAAAGATGGAAGCACGATATTAATATCTACTACCCAAGGAGACTAAAAGAAAATTGAATGTCCCCTTTCCTGTGTTTTCACACACAATTACTACAGTATAGTCTTCATCAATTAAGCGCCTACATTCCGGGCACCATGCTGTGAGAGGAATGAGGACAACCACCACCTTTAAGGATTTCTATTCCAGCTGAGAAAAAAAGCACTCCATCAAATAACCATGATACCGAATAGACTACACACGCTATAATAAAGATACAAAAAGTCCAGAAAAATAATCAGATTGTCTGCTTTTGTTTTTTCGAAGGCCACGAGTTTTAAAAATTTACCAAGACATCCAGTGAGGGCAAGGGCTAATTGCCCATCTTCAGAGCTTAGCAACAACTAATGAAATGAAAACAGGATTTTCTCATTCTCCAAAACAAAACACATTGAATTATGGCCACATGCATTTTCAGTGCTCCAAGAAATGACCGAAACATCTCTTCTGCATTTATGACCTGAAAAATTCTGTATTGAAAGGATAAAGCCTGGAGAAGAGACCAAAACAAAGGCTCAACATCCTTCCCCTCGTCTTTCATCTCTACCTCGGCCTCCGAGTCCATCAAAGGCTCTGTCTCTTGGCATCTCTAACAGAAAAGTTTTTTTCTTCCTTTTTTTCCAATGAACCAGAGGCCTGAAAACACTTAAAAGGATTTACTTCTTACATCTATTCATCCCACGCACGCGCATTAAGCACTTGCTGTGTGCTTTCTGCTGTGCAAGATGCTCAGATGAAAAGATAATCACGGTACTGTCTTCATCCTTGGTGGGCTCACAGTCTACAACATAATGCAGGGAAGAAAAGGAAGACAAATTCCCCAACAAATAAGGACATTTCAAAGTGAACATCTCCCTAGTACTTTTGTCTGCATTATTATAGAATCATTCAAATACTGTTTCTTAGGCATAAGTCAAGACAGTGATGAGAAAAAAACATTCTTTATTTTGCAAAGAGTCAAGCTGTCTAGCATACAAGATTTGAGTTGCCCGTTGGTCTCTTCCCTCTAGCCTTCTGAATTGGCTTAGCACTCCTAACATTCAATTTTCTAACTGGGTTACTTGTTCTAGTGGAAGCTCCACCTCAGCCCCTGGCATCCATATACCCAAAAATCTGGAATGTTCTGGTGGAAGTTCCACCCCGAGCCCCCTCCCCCATCTCCCATTTCAAACCCCACCCCCTCAAAAGCCCACCAAAAGTCAGCCCCTTCTTGGGGCTCCTCAAGACCACACCTACAGGCTACTTAAGACCTGGTAGCCATGTTTGCCACGTGATAACTCTCTCGCCCTCCTGAGGGTGACCCAGGAGTTCTTTGCTCTGTTCATTAAACATGAATTTATTAATTTGGTTTGACTAGCTTATTACTATTATATATATATATATATATATATATATATATATATATATATATATATATATATAAAATCAGCAGCAGAGGAATAACTGGGGATTCAAAACTTACCATTATGGCCATGTTCAAAGATTAAAGAACAATTCTGTGTGAAGTCTAGCATCCTGCGCATGGCACCAAGTACTCTAAAATCTGGCCTCAACTGTGTGCTCTAGCATTGCTTTTTTAGTCAATAAATGTCTATAGAGAACCAGACATTGTTCTGGTCATGAGAGATCGCTGGAAATATCAGACAGTTAAGATTCCTAGTTTCTTAGGGTAGTAGACAGAAAGTGGGGCATAGGAGAGCATGCTTGCAATCCCAGCACTCAAGAAGCAGGTACAGGGTGGACTAAGAGTTCAAGGTCAACCTGGGCTGCACAGTGAAGGCTGTCTTAAATAAAAAATAAATAAAATACATAATTTAAAAGAGAAAGGAAGGGAGAAAAAGAAAAACTAGTTGAGGGAAAGCAAACTAAGCAATAAACAAGAATTTCCTTTTTTAGCTTTACTTTTATTTTTTTATCTAAATAACATTTTTTTTAATTTATTTTACATACCAACCAGTCTCCTCTCCCTCCTCACCTCCCATCCTTTGGGAAAAAGTTAAACAAAGTAATAGGGATCGGGAGGGCTGAGATCTCATTCATGCTCTAGGTTATGATCTGATCAAGCCAACACCTCATAAGGCCCTAGGGAGCAGTGTCCAGAGCAGGGGTGAGGATGGCAGGAGCAGGGCAGAGAATGACTGAGCCCAAGCCCTGGAGACCCTGGAGGCAAGATAAGAAATGTGGATTTGTAGCTCATGTTTGAAGAGAAACGATTAGTAGTGTATTCAGCTCAAATAGGGAAGCCTTGCTGCACTGTAGAGCAGTGGGAAGCTCCTGAGGATCTCAGTGAAAAACTCTGGTGGCCTATGCTGTCATCTTTGTGAACCGTGGATGATAGTTCACAACAGTGAAATACCTGGGGCTCACTGCATGGTCCACAGGCTGCTCAGCAGGCTAGAGGGTGTCCTCCCCTAGGGCTCGGTTTCTCTGAGACTTCTTGTTTTATAAAAAAGTGGGGGGGTGCTGTGGTACAATGGTTTGTACACTGTCAATTGTATTTTAGTAAAATGCTAATTGGCCAGTATCCAGACAGGAAGAATAGGTGGGACAACCATGCAGGAAGTAGAGGCAGGGTGATGAGAACAGGAGAATTCTGGGAAGAGGAAAGTTCAGTCTGCAGTCGTGACCCAGCCACAGAAAAAGCAAGATGTGACTGCCTCGCGAAATAAGGTACCGAGTCATGTGGCTAACATAAACAAGAGTAATGGGCTAATAAAAGTTATAACAGTTAATAAGAAGTCTGAGCTACTAGGCCAATCAGTTTATGATTAATGTAGGCCTCTGTGTGATTCTTTGGGACTTAACGACTGCGGGAACTGGGTAGGACAGAAAACTTCAGTCAACATACAGGTGTCTTCTCATCCACTGCTGGTGGGAATGCAAACTTGTGCAACCACTCTGGAAAGCAGTGTGGCGGTTTCTCAGGAAATTCGGGATCAACCTACCACTGGACCCAGCAATACCACTCTTGGGAATATATCCAAGAGAGGCCTTATCTTACAACAAAAGTATATGCTCTACTATGTTCATAGCAGCATTGTTTGTAATAGCCAGAACCTGGAAACAACCTAGATGCCCTTCAATTGAAGAATGGATGAAGAAAGTATGGAATATATACATATTAGAGTACTACTCAGCAGTAAAAAACAAGGACTTCTTGAAGTTTGCAGGCAAATGGATGGAAATAGAAAGCACTATCCTGAGTGAGGTAAGTCAGACCCAAAAAGAGGAACATGGGATGTACTCACTCATATTTGGTTTCTAGCCATAAATAAAGGACATTGAGCCTATAATTCGGGTTCTTAGAGAAGCTAAATAAGAAGGAGAACCCAAAGAAAAACATATAGGCATCCTCCTGAACATTAACCTTCATCAGGCGATGAAAAGAGACAGAGACAGAGACCCACATTGGAGCACCGGACTGAAACCTCAAGGTCCAAAGCAGAAGGAGAGAGAGCACGAGCAAGGAACTCAGGACCACGAGGGGTGCACCCACACACTGAGACAATGGGGATGTTCTATCGGGAACTCACCAAGGCCAGCTGGCCTGGGTCTGAAAACGCCTGGGTTAAAACTGGTCTCGCTGAACATAGTGGACAATGAGGACTACTGAGACCTCAAGAACAATGGCAATGGGTTTTGACCCTAAAAAAAAAAAACAAAAAAAAAAAAAACATACAGGTGTCTTCATTAGTTGCTATTTCTTCTAGGCAATTTGGTTGATGTCTGCTCCTTTCAGGGTCCTTGACTGGTCTGGTCTCTGCTCACTCCAAGTGGCTTCGTCTGAGCCTCCTCTTTGCAACCTTGCTTGTCTTGGGACTCTCAGCTATCTTTAATTTTGGGGTTTTTTTGGGGGGAGGGATGAATCTAGTGAATGTGGTATGCTTCAGGGACTTTGTGGTACTCTTTTAAGTTGTCTACTCCCTCTAAGATATAATCTTTCCATCTGGGAAACGAGAACCACCAAATATACCCTTGGATCACGAGTGGGGGACAGGTCACTTGTCCAGGTGACCATCAGCATTAGAATCCATACCCTAGAAGGTCTGACAGTATCAAAAGGAGTCACACAAACTGTGTGCACTTTGCTTCTCGTCCTCTGCAAGCCTGTACTGCACCTTATTTCATTAGGTCTAAAACACCAATTCTAAGACATATTACTTTATGGGACACTAAAAATGAAAAAGGGAGCTCAATTAAACTTTGACACGTTCTAAAACACCATGCATTATAAGTGGCTCCTCATTTCAGAGATGTGGAGTATGGAGGGAAATGGAATCTTAAAAGCCTTGTGTTACCTGAAGGAGCTAAAGCTCAAATAATGGCCCAACATCTGACACACCCTTGCACATGTGCTAGGTGATTTCTGTTCTCTTGATCCCAAGAATCATATCCATTCTGTCTCTCCCCTTTCTGTTTGTTCATTTGCTTGCTTGCTTGACTATTTGGTTTCGTTACGTCGTTATTTTGAAAGAGGATCTTGCTGCGTAGCCCAGGCTAGCCTTGAACTCGCTGTCTAGCCCCAGCCAACTTGGAACTGTGTATCTCCCCTTTTCCTTAACTTGTCAAGTGCTCAGATCTTTTCAGAAGATTTTAGTTAGAATGGATTGGCATGGAGAAATAAAGAGCAAATGCGCTTTCTCCAAGTGAGGCTCCATTCTATACAAATGCCCTCACTGGCAGCTGGCAACTTAATGGGATCGGGAGGAAGTGGGCTGAGCTCCTTCTCCGTGGGCGGCACTGTCCAGAGTTGTCAGGGATAATGGTAATTTATGTTTACCTCCACACCTGTTCTCTTCCTCGCCTTAGTCAATCGCTAGCACAGCCTCTCTCCAGGGGGAGGAGAGGGAGGGAGGGGTGGGCAACGAGAGGAAGGAAGCAGCTCTTGTTCACAGCAGCTCTGCTAAATTGCATTTGCCCTCTTTTGCATAGAGCAATAAAGTCTTCTAGAAGATGCAGCATAGATTTTTAATTTTCTCCTTGTCACTAGGTGCTGTAATCACATAATTAACCAAGTGCCAGAGATAGTCATTTATAGCAAATGGGCAAAACAATCATAGGGGTTAAGTCACCCAGGGACCAAGCAGGTTACAGTTGCCTCTCAAACAGGCATACGTAGGCTGACAATGTGGTCATACCATGGCCATTTGGGACCTGACACCTTAAGAACACGGTATTCCAGGAAAAGAGGAGTGTTGAATCTGTCCTTTAAGACTGCACGTGCTTGGAAGTTTGGTTTCAAAGCTCTGGTAGAAACAGAATTTGGCCAAGGACTCCAGGCCCAGCAGCCATACTATGATCCTGCAGTCCACCCCACCCCAAGTCACCAAATTCCCTATGTGCCTTTGGTATGTCTCTCCCTCTGCCTAGAATGCCCTTCCATCCACCGAACTGATCTGTTAAGAACAAGCCACGTGGTTTCTCCATGGAGACTTCCACGCATACAACTGCTCTGGCAGCTTTCTGTGTTACTAATAAAACATACATAAAACCACATACATGCACTCTGCCTGCCGACAGCTACCAGCAGATGATTGACGGCAGAGACTAATAGAACCTCTTGAGGCCCAAGAAGCTTTTGGCTTACCCGCCTCCTCAGGCAGGGCAGCCCCTCCCATTGCGCCAACACTGTACCCAGAGCAAAGCAATACAAATACCCATGTCCTAAGATCCATGCATAGTGTAGCTGTTTCTCCCCCATGATGCTCCCTGAGCAAAACAGCTGTGACGACACGCTTGCAGCCCTCACAAGCATTGGCGTTATTACTGATTTTGAGATCAGGATACTCAGGGGGCTTCAGGAAGTCCTCACGACACTCCACCTCCCACAGAGATTCCAATCAGCACTGTAGAGGAAGTAAAGGATTGGCAGGAGTCGGGACCTATCAGTGGTGTTTCTACCCTGTCACCCAAGGGACTTCCCAGTGGAGTGGTTATATACCTGTGCATTACCCATGCCTTTGTTAAGTGGTTCCAGTAAACTCATTGGCTTTATCATGATGGCCATTGACGGAGTCTTGTCTCTCTTCTGTTGGTACCCATGTCCCCAGGAAAAGTCCTGCACCACCAAGGATGGGAGTCAGGAAGTGGTTTTGAAAGGTGTCTTCATTAACACCAACAAGCTCCCGTGCATACCATCAGTCCAAATTTGCTTCATGGAATTTCAGTCATGGAAGCCTGAAATTCAAACCTGTTTAAGAGGCTCTGCTGTCTCTGTCAGATGTTCTCTCTTAAAGCACAGCACCATTGAAAATGCAGTGTGTTACTTGTATCGCAGTCTCACACTAGCTCCTACCTGAATTCTCAAATTTAAACTCTCTCTTCCCTAAAAGGTGTGACCCAGATAGCACAGAAGGCGCTTTTCCCTGAGCAAGGAGGCAACGGCCGGACAGAGAAGGAACTGGCAAGGAGCAAACACTTCAGACCAAGAATCATTCTTCATTCATCAACTACGGTTCTGTAAAATAAGTATCACCACCATCAGTGGCGTTGTTATTTCATGGATGACAAATAAGGTTAAGTTATTTGCCCAAGGTCCAAGTAGAGTTGCTAGGATGCAATGCCGGGCCACACATCCTTCCCCATAGGAGGATGCACAGTGCAGAACTGCTCTCCTTTCTCAGCCTCCTCCCCCAAAAATGAGCTCAAGGAGTCTAATTATGTGTCACTTACATCTTAAGAGACCACAGACAACTCAAGGAAGAAGGACAAACCCATTAACTTAGAACCACATGCATTACTGTGAGAGATTCTGAAATCTCTTAAAAGACTTTCAGACACCAGGGTGAAGAGGGAAGTACAAGGTCATATTTGTACCTGTGGGCATGTCAGTGTGTCAGTGTGGGGAGCAGAGGCAGGGCACAGAGATGCTCCTGGGACCTGAAAATCTCTACCAATCTGAGAACCTCCATGACAGGGAATCTGGATCCTCAGAGCCAGGAATAAAGTGCCCAAAAGGCATCCAGTTATCTTTTAAAGCCCAAGCTCAGACACCCTCTGGCAAACATATAACCTCACAGCCATAAGGAAAGGAAACACATGACCTCCCAGTTAAGCCACATTGGGGGAACTGGGGCTGTTTCAAACAGAAAGTCGGGTTCACTCTTAAACATGTCACCCTACTTCACCCTACCCCATCCTAATTTGCCATATTGGTTCTATGAGCTTCCTCCTATCTGTTCCTTTTCATGTGTAAACTCCCAGTCAAGGCTGTCTGGGGCTCCAGGTAGTCAATCTGAGTTCATTTGGAGGGACAGAAAATGTTGCCTTGTAGAACATGGAGCAAGGTGGACTTGGACCCTAATTCAGATGCCCTGTCCAGGCTTAGAGTTTGCTTGTCCCAAGCATGTAGCACTGTGCCTCCTCCTGCAAGGGACATTGTCTTAGTTGGGATTTCTATTGCTGTGAAGAGACGCCATGACCACAGTAACTCTTAAAAGGGAAAACATTTCATTGAGGCCAGCTTACATTTTCAGAGGTTCAGTCCATTATCATCATGCTCAGACATAGCAGCGTGCAGGCAGACATGGTGCTGGAGAAGTAGCCATGAGTTCCACATCTTATCTCACAGGCAACAGGAAGTGGTCTGTCTCACAGGACGTGGCTTGGGCATATATGAGATCTTAAAGCCCGCCTCCATAGTGACACACTTCCTCCAACAAGGCCACACCCACCCTGACAAAGCTACTCAAAATGCCTCCTCATAATGCCACTCCCTCTGGAAGCCATTTTCTTTTAAACCACCATAGACATCTTCTCCAAGAACTGAGAGAGGCAACGAAGTCTGGCCTGGAGACCTGGTCACCACCTCTTGCTGCAATGCTTCCAAGCAAAGCTGTTCTCTTCCTATGGCCAGAGCATTCATTTGCATGACTTATTTTTCACCCACAAGACAATCTGACAGAACTCGTGCTTCCGCTAATTTGTTTTTCTATTGCCCATATCATTAGCTGAAATTGTTAACATCCATTTGCTCGTGTCTCTTCTGCCCCATTTTCGCTCCCTAAATTGGAATTGTTGAGGAAAAAAAATCAAACTGGAGCAGTATTGGGGGTCATTTAAAATGTAGCCAAAAGGCCATCGTTAATGACATCCCAGGCATCTGCTTCTAACTGAACCTTTCGAGTTGGTTGCAGACCCACCTGATAAACATAGCATCTCACAGCCCAAAAGAAAGGCAATGTGGGGCCTCTCCGACTAGCCCCATACACCCTGATTCCAGCCCTAGAGTTGACCTCTGAATCACTGCTAAACCCTCCTGACCCTTCATACAATTGGCTCCTCTCCCTAACTACCCGCCAAATAACCAAGAGAGTGAGACCACACCCAATGTCTCTTACAAAGCAACTTGGATTTTGCCAGCACCTATCATTCCTAATGAGTGTTAAAATTACCAGCCTCCTCCGGCTCGCATCTATAAATACAGCTGTCATTTTGTAAAACCTTGAAGCTCATTTCTAAGATTGCTCGGATCAGTGTTTGCTCAGATTGCAATCCTAATTAGTCCCAAATAACCAAATGTTCTTTGTTTCTGACTAGGTTGACTTTATGCTAGGTCAGCAAAATCTAAGTTCCCTGAGTCTGAAACTGCACCCTCCTTCCTGCTGTATCCCTGGAAGCGAGGAAACGGTTTGAGCTTAATATTTGTGAAATAAATACATTTTACAGGTTAAAAAAAAAACAGCAATGCAAAAGAAGTTAAATAACACATTCAGAATTAACCAAATGCACGCCCTTTCATCTATATGGTAGAAATGGATCCAGCCACCACTCTTTCTTGTTCTATGTCCTTCTTGCCTAAACCAAGTCTGGTGAATTTTTAAAAATGCCATGAAGTCAAGTCATGCCATGCAACAAGGCTCACATAGGAGGTTTATTGGAAGAGGAGAAAGAAGAAGCAGAAGGGAACAGCAAGGAGACAGAGACTGGTCCGGGGGGGGAAGAGTGGCAGAAAAGAGGGGGAGGGAGGGAGAGAGACAGAGAAAGAGAGGGAGAGGGTAGGAAGGGAGAGGAAGGGAGGAAAGGGGAGAGAGGGAGGGATGGAGAAGAAGGGAGGGAGAGACAGGAGGTGGGCAAGGCCCATCTTTCAAAAGGGAACGTAGCAAATGTGCATAGGAGATGCTCTTAGTGGCTGCAGCGGAAGACATATCCTATCAGGACCCTAAAGGCAGGCCAATACAGATGCCTAAATAGTAACAAAATCTGGTTCAAATTGTTCAGGTCTTCCTCCTGGGCCTGGGAGCCTGGATGGAGGGTTCACCGACGACAGGCCCGGTGCTCAGAATACACTGAGCAGAAAGTATCATCACCCATTCAAACACACATCAGTGCCACACACTGTGGGGACAGTGTCAGCCAGGATGGACTTGTTCAAGATCCATAGTTGAGAATGTTTGAGAACATCTGATTTAGAGCAACAATGCTACAAGAGTGGCCCCGGGCCAGCAGCTCCAATGACAATTGGTAATGCATCAGAGACAAACATTCTTGCGTCCCACCTGGTTCTACTGACACGCCGCCAGTCTCACAGGTGATTCCCAAGTCCACAACCTCTTAAAACCAGCTGTGTGTGATACTGAAGAAGGAATGGCGTAGACACTTTCTCTCATCATTGCTCCACTTCAATAATAACCAAGGCGAGAGGGGCCATGCTGGTTAACACCAGCCTGAGAAAACTTAAGTCCCCGTCACTCATCACTCCTTTTCTCTTCATTACACACAAGATTCCTTTACTTTTTAAAAAAAAAAGTATAGACCTATACAGTAATAATACTAATACATATTACTTAATACACTGTTTTATATAGTATCTTACAGCGATTATACCATCATTTCCAGTCTTTGCAAAAGAAAGGCATTTCATAGGAAACATATGTTAAAATATATGTAAATACTACGAAATCTTATTTGAACAAATAAAGCCATCATTAACAAAGGGCTGCCTGGCCGGGCAGGAGGGATTCCGCAAAGACTTGGCTACTTGCCTATGGCAGGAGTTCGGAGTGCCAGGATTCAGTTGAAAGACACTGAACCTTGGTTGTCTAGGGGAAACTGGGAAAGACTGTGGGAACCAACTATGTACAGTGCATAAGATTTCAGAAGACAAAAATTGAGCAGGGTTGGAGTGTGTTGGTGCAATCTGAGATCCCAACATTCAGTAGCTGAGGCGGGGGATTATAGGCTACAAAAATACTAAATAAGTAAAAAAGTTGAGCAGGGGTGACACCTCACCGCCCCTATTAAATATGCTGCTTCTTAGGAACTGCGGAGAACATTTCTGAGCATACACACACACCAAGCTTGCACACTGGAAACTGCCCCAGCCTGGCCATCAGAGGCGTCAGCTGGTGCATTCTGGAATGTAAGAAGACAGACACTTGATTAACTCAGGAGTTAATTCCCACCGCACAAGTGTCTCTCTCCCCTTCAGACCTGGCTGTCATGGAGATGCAACTGAAGATGGGAGGGGCTAGAGAGAGCTGATGCAGTCCCAGAAACCTCAGCCTCAAGGATAGGTGAGCACATGCACATGCACCCTGGGGAGGGGGGCAGTGCTGCAAGCTTGAGGCCCCTGCTGATGTATTCATTTGAGGTCAGATTCCAGAAAGGGCCAGAAAGCCTGAGTCAGGGCTCCTAAGGGCTCCTGTGGGTGATGCCAGGAGCAGAGCTTAGCAAAAGGGGAATAGACTCAGGTGGTTGCCCTTCTATGGTCAAAGGAATCCCAGAGGCAGCATAGGAGACAAAGAGATGTGGAGGGTTCCCAGGTGGTGGCAGGGAGCTGGAGGACTAGAAGGAACGTGAAGGCAAGGGTAGGCCCCCCAGGCATGGCTGCCTAAAGGCAGGCTCAAGAAACAGACTGTTTGACAGCACTTGGGGTTTGGGGTCAACCAGGTCTCTGGAGGAGTTGAGAGGCGGCAACTCTGGAAGAAGTATTCAGGATATGAGCGGATGGGCACTTATCCCTGTAACAGCAGCTCCAATCTCTGACGGTTCCTACAGAACTCAGTCTTGCTGCAAAAGGAGGTGGCAGAAGGTCACAGTAGAGGCAGTGGGTGACAACGACAGTTCAGGGATAGGGCAATGATCGAGGGTGCGAAGTAGAGGCTGGGGACACCCAGGCATAGCTTCAGCCCTTTCCTAGCAGATGGAGGATCCCAGCAGATGGGAGGTGAACCCAGACTTGTGGAATCAGGTGAGTTCACGCTCCAAGTCCCAAACACTCCGTTACTCTGGGGTTAGTTGACAGACCAGAACTCAGCCTCAGGGGGCCCACTTGCTAGCAATGCTACCCACCGTGGTAGGAGCGCTCATGTAGGATGGGCGGGAAGTCAGAGAGCTGAAGTCAGGTGCCATTTATAGATTCCTTTCTTATAACTCATTGGGTGTAGTCCCAAGGTCCCAGTAAAATAGAACGAAGTCAATTCAAAGGAAGCCTGTGGCCTGCTGGATTTTAATTCCCCAGGCTGGTCTTTCAGCCCAGCTTCACCTCCAACAAGCTCAGAGTCTCCCTGGAAGAAGAGAAGAAGGCTAAGGCTTTCTCCCCACCCCATCCCTTTGCTTTGAAATTGTTTTCTTCCATGGGAGCCTGCTGGCTTTAATTAGGAGGAGTGAAGGCAGCCTGCCGACTAGAGACAGCAGGCGGTCTCACAAAAATGTGTTCAAGAAGCAGCTTCGGATAATCAGAGGTCACCGAGTCCCTGCGTCTGCAGCCTCCTCCTTTCTGGCTGCTGCTTCCCCGTCCTGCTTGTCTTACCATTTACCCCTCATTAGCTAGAAGGAAGCCACCAACTCGGAGTCCTGTTGCTATGGTCTTGGAAGGGGGTCCATCTTCAAGAGGTTGAGGGCTGGGATGGGGGAATGCAGAACAAATGAAATCATATTGCATGTGCACAATCAGCTATAATTAGGCCTCTTATAAATATCTATTGCATAAGTGCATTCAGGTGATAAAAATCAGGCATGTTTGAATGAATTGAAACTCTGGGCCACAGAGTGTAATTTTTTTTTTTTTGAGCCCAAGAGAGTTCTCTACTGTGTGTAAAAGAACATTAAATGCATATTATTAAGTAGAAGAAGCTCATCAGAGAGGCGACATGCTTTTTGTTTCCATCTGTATGACATTCCGGAGAAGGAAAGCTGCTCAGCTGTTCTGGGTTAAGGGAAAGAGGGATGAGAAGGTAAATGCAAGGAGGGCGGGGCAGTGGAACTGCTGTTGACAACACAGGCAGGTTCTTAAGACCAGGGCAGGAATCCAGAGGAGACAAAGGAAGGAACTGGCATGAAGCTTTGTTAAAAACAATAGCCTACACTGGTAAGACAATGGAGGGTTCTCTTAGGAGAGGCGTGGCCTGTGTTTAAATAGTTCATTTCATAGGGAAAATTCAGCAGAAGGAAGGACTATTCATGAGTCAAGGCAGGCAAAATGCAGGCAATTCCAGGGGTGAGATGGGATTTTCTGTGACGAGGGTTTACTACCTTTTCCTGTCCTTATATAAGATCTTATGAATCATGGTATCCAATACACGGTGGGAGCCGCCTGTTTTGCAAGGCTGATAATATGGAGATGCACGGTCAACAGTCATGTTGTTGGGGTCCAGCCTCAACAGCGTTCACACATTTCAGGGCAGGAGCAAGTGTGTGGATTAGAAATTTTAGGCAGAAGGAACAGAGATATAAAAGAAAAGGAATAAAGATGCAGAATAAAGTCGGGAGGGCAATCCAGAAAATACTGAATTCACCTGCGTTTATTTTCCATATGCTTTATACCCCAATCCAAAAGGGGGGTAAGAAGAAAAAGATTGCTTTAACATGGTACAAAGAACAAACAGAGCAATTACTTCTTCAGTACCTGAAACATCAAGCAACTATATCCTGAGTTAAGTTATCTGTTGTTTAGGCAGGACGTGCAATAACCACACCTTAGACCAAGCATCCTATAGGCTGCCACTCCCCGGGTCAAACCTCCTTGAAGGAGCAGGAATAGGCTTTAATTCTCTGACTTCTGGTCAAAGTAAAACGAATGCCCTTCTGTGGGCTCCCACATCATGTGGGTTGGCTCTTGGTCCCAGCGAACAATTTGGGGTGATTCTGTCTTTACTATTCAGGTTGGCCACACAGCTCTGTCTTTCTTCTGCTTGTAGCCACTGTTCAGCTTGTCTCTTTTTGTCCCCTGTGTCTATCTCCTCTACCTGAAAACTACACAGTATGACACTATAATGACAGATCCCTGTCATTTTACATTTGTCAAAACCCATCCTATGTGCGGCACCAGTGAACCCTGGGGTAAACTCTGGGTTTGGGGAGATAATGATGTGTCACTGTAGGTCCATCAATTGTAACAAACGTGGAGCACTGCTGGGGGCTATTCACAGATGTTTAGTGTTCTAGACGGAGAAGCTGTGCATGCGTGGCTACGGGAACTACTCAGTTCCGTTGGGAGCACACCCCAGATCGAACAATGAAGCTTTTGTTTTTATTTCTTTTTAAATGTATTTACTTAATTATTTATGCATTTTTATTTGTGTGTTTGGAGAGGTGACCCATGCCACAGAGTACATGGGGTAATCAGAGGACAACTTTTGGGAGTCATTCTCTCCTTCTGCCACGTGAGTCCTGGGGACAGAACGCAGTCATGAGGCTTAGCAGCAAGCACTTTACCCACTGAGCCATCGAGATAGTGTCTTTTAGTGGGGGATGAGATGGGGTCTTGCTTTACATCCTTGGCTGATCAGGAACTCACTGTGTAGAGCCAGGCTGACCTCAAACTTGTGGCAGTCTTCCTATCCTCGCAGTTCAGGGAGGAACAACCCAATCTGAAACCATTTGCTAAGTCCTCAGTTTCCCCGGTGCCAGGCAACAAACAAATCTGCAGAAGAGTCCCCTGAAAGCAAGGCAGTGCGTTCGGTGGCCACGGCACCCACGTGGGCTTGCCCATCGCACACCCACCCGCTGCCTTTGCCTTGTCTCCCATCAGTCCACAGCAGACACCTGCAGCTAGATGGTGAATGATCCCACGGCCCCCCGTGGAGCCATCCTCATTATCTCCTACAGTTTCTTCGTGTCACCTCCCACTCCCTCACCCCCTCAAAACATGTTCACTGGAGATCTGATAAACTGACACCTGGGAGAGTGTAAACGAGTCTGGGAAAGTTTGGAAAACGTGTTCCCTGGGGGAACAGTTGAATTTTTAAGTAGCCCAAGCACCAAACCTAAGGACAGAATAAGAAAAGATCAGTCCACTGAGTCCACAACTTAAGGTAACTTAGGGGCCAGTAGCACGGCACAGAGGAACCTTTGTTGTTCCATCCTGACCTATCCAGAGAGGATGGCAGGTCCTCTGGAGGTCCACACACTTCATACTTGTCCACACACCATTAGATTTGCAGGGGGAGGCACGTACTGTGACCCTGCCAAGACAATACACAATTGTCCAGATGCTCTCATTATTATTAACCCTCTACTCTGTGTCATCTTTGCAACATCAAGCTTGTGGGACTAAGGCTGTAACTCAGTGGTAGAACATGTACCAGCATGTATGTACAAGGGCCTAGATTCAGTCACCAAAGAAGGAGAAGGAGAGAGAGAAGAGGAAAGAGAAGGAAGTCAGACTACAAAGATGGCCAAAAAAAAAAAAAGATTACCTGGTCATGCCCAGAGCTCAACCAAGCCTCCCACCATATCTTCCTGCAATCAGATTGCCAGAAAAAGGTACACAGGGAGCACAACCACTTTCCTGGCTACTTTAACAAAACCCCAATAGATTCTCTGTGCGTGTGCATGCAGGTGTGTGTGTGTATGTGTGTGTGTGTGTGTGCGCGCGCGTACTGTCTCCAGAGTCCTTAAAGTATCTGGCCTCAAAGGTCCTCCAGAGAGTAACAGCACAGAGCAGAAAGATCCCTCCTGTAGAGCCAGCAGGCATCCCCCAGGGGTCCCTCAGACACCAGTCACTCACTCAGCAAGAGGCTGACAGCCACCTCCAGCAACAATTACAGCTCCTCCATGCTTCTTCTTCCTTTTCTTTCTTTCTTTCTTTCTTTCTTTCTTTCTTTTTTTTTTTTTTTGCATGGCTGTAATGTTAAATCAATCAATCAGGTATGCCATTGGCAGAGGCTCAAGCTGCCAACTCACTTGCGGGGTGTGAGGGAAGCGATCACCACACAAATTCCTGCCTCTTGCCACTCTCTTTGACACCGGTGCACTTTGCAAAGTCATGACACATCAGTCTTTAGGAAAGTTTGTCCTCCCTCTGGGGCTCTCCACTGCCTGGTAAATCTGTGACTCCAGACAAGACGCAGCCCTTCTAAAATGCTCTCGCCCCGAAATGCGTGAAATAGGGGCATGAGGGAGCATCCTCTCTTAGGCCTTCAGAAAGATATGCACACAGATGGGGAACAGAGGTCCTGCTAAATGCTCAGGACCCAACAGATTCCTAATGATCATTCCCAAGGAGAAGATGTGATGGGTGCCAGTGTCCAGCGCCCATGGAAGGAAAGAACTGAATGTGGTTTTGGTGTTTGAAGTTTATATTGCTGTGTGTGCGCGAGTACATGTGGAGGGGAGTGCAGTGTAGTTTATGTGCAGGTGTATGTGCTTATGTGTATGCAAGTGTATGCTCCCATTCATACTCATGAAGACCAGAGGAAGGCACTGGGTGTCTGGTTCTCTAACTCTCTCTGCCTTATTACTTTGAAACAGGGTTGCTCCCTGAACATCGAACACATGTGTCTTGGTTAGCCTGGCAACCAACAAGTCCCAGTGATCCTTCTCTCTCCTCCCCTTGGGGCTGAGGTTGTGGTGATATTTTGTTTGTGTTTTAACAGATAAAATAAAGCTTTCCTGCAGATCAGAGTGCAGAGCTAAGCCACTAGAGGCAAGGCAGTGGTGGTACACCCTTTAGTCCCAGGACTCGGGAGACAGAGGCAGATGGATCTCTGCTAGTTCAAAGCCACCCTGGGCTACATGAGATTGAATCTGTCCTAAAAGAGAAACAGATCACAGATCCCAGCACTTGGGATCACATGCCTTTAATCCCAACACTAGGGAGGTGGAGACAGGAGTGATGTGGCTGGGCATAGAGAGGAATATAAAGCCGGAGGAGACAGGAGCTCAGTGCAGTCTGAGGACAGGATCGCCCCTTTGGTCTGAGCATTGGTAAAGGTAAGAACTCTAGCTGCTGCCACTCTACTCCTCTGGTCTCTCAGCTTTCACCCTCTCATAGCTGACTCTGGGTTTTTATTATTAAGAATAAATATTGTAACTGTAATTCTTGCTTGATAACTGTTTTGCTATATGTAATTTTACTATGTTAAAATGAAAGCCTTCTTTTTTGTTTAAACAGAAAAAGGGGAAATGATATGGGAGTGTCATATATCAATCTGTTGATTTCATTGGTTAAGTAATAAAGAAGCTGCTTGGCCTCTGATAGAGTAGAATTTAGATAGGTGGAGTAAACAGAACAGAATGCTGGGAGAAATAAGCAGATTCAGGGAGTCGCCATGATTCTCCCACTCCAGACAGCCGCAGGTTAAGATCTTCTCTGGTAAGCCACCTCGTGGGCTACACAGAATATTAGAAATGGGTTAATCTAGATGTGAGAGCTAGCCAATAAGAGGCTAGAGCTAATGGGCCAAGCAGTATTTAAATGAAAAAAAAAAGAATAATTAAAATTTGGGCTATATGAGGTGGCAGTTTTACATGAGCGCTGGGATCTAAATTCTAAGAGCTTCTACAGGAAGTGCTATTACCCAACGAGCCATCTCTTTGGCCTTTGGTTTTGGTTTTAATAAAGAAAAGAAACAGGTAAACCACAGCAGCACAATGCTTCATGGTTCCTCTACAGTGTGCTATACCACACCACTGCCCACTAAGTGGTCACTCCCAGTCCCATCTATCTCCTCCCTTCTTTCTTTTTTCCTTCTGTTCTTTCCTCTTTTCTTCCTTCTTTCTCTTTTCAAATTTCAATAATTTTTATTTTATTCTGTTTGTATGGGTGTTTTTGTCTGCAAGTATGTCTGTGCATCATTTATGTGGCTGGTACCCACAGAGGCCAGAAGAGGGTCTCCTAGAACTGGGTGTAGAGACAGTTGTGAGTCACCATGAGAGTATTGAAAGTTATTCCGGTCCTTTGGGAAAGCACACACGACCTTAACTGCTGAGCCATCTCTCCTTCCCTCTTTAATTTTTTTTTAATGTGAGAATTTTAAGATACCATCTCCCAGTGTAGTCCAGCGTTAAACCAGTTATTCTGTTTCAGCTTCCTGGGAGCTAGGATGACCAGCAAGGACTACCACATCTGACGCCCACTGTCTGCTGATGCTCACTAACTTTGAATTTTAGGGTTTTCTTCCAAGCCCACATTAATGCCTTACTCTCTTGACCATCATACCTACCCAGTACATATGCTTGTAAATTTTCCCACACTCCCAAGAGGGTCCAGAGACCCCAAAACCTGTGTCCTACTTTGCTCTCTGTCAATGCAAAAAAAAAAATCACTGGAAACAACTTGGTGGACGAGAGGGTTTACCTGACCCACACTTCCCATCACCATCCATGACTGAGGAAGTCAGGACAGGAACTCAAGCAGGAACAGAGGCAGGAACCATGGGCGAACTCTACCTTCTGATTTGGTTCCAGTGGCTTGTTCAGTTTTCTTTCTTGTACAACCCAGGACCACTTTGCCCAGAGCTGACACCCCCCACAATGGGCTGGACCCTCCCACATCAACCATCAGTCAAAAAAAGTACCCCCACAAACATACCCACAGGACACTCTGATGGAAGCAATTCCTCAACAGAGGCTCTTCTCCCCAAGTGACGCCAGTTGTGTCAAGTTGACAAAAAGAAAAAAAGAAAAGAAAACTACCCACACATCTTATAAAAGTGCTCTTAAAGCCACTGAAATCCTGGGGTAAAAGTCCCTGGTATCTACTGTGCTGGTAGAAGTCTGTAATCCCAGCACATGGGAGATGGAGGCAGGAGAACCAGGAAACTGGCTACATAGCAAACTAGAAGCCACCCTGGGCAACATAAACCCTCCATATCTGTCGTAGCAGCAAACGTGTGTAATCTAGCACCCTAGAGGTAGAGGTATGAGCACCAAGAGATCACGGTTCAAGGTCATCCTACACTACACAGTGAGTTCAAGTCCAGTCTAGATTAGATGAAACCCCAGCTCTAAATAAATTAATTGAGAAAATCATACTTTCAGTAGATGATGAAAAGAATGCACGCCCAAGCAGTGGACACAAACAAACATCTGTGTAGGCTGCACACAGATAGGCTAGATGCCATATCTGTATTTCAAAGTTAAAAACCACAGCAAACAGGTAAATGATCTGCTCAGGAGTCCGGCACCCATATTTAATCCGCTCACACGGGGGACATCCGAGGCGTCTCTTGGAACTGAAGACCTCAGTATGATTGAAACGGCCACCACTCAATGTGCTGAAGAAGAATCAATGGTGTTCTGAAAACAGATGACAAGGAGGAGCGTCGGCCTGCCGGTTTCCCGAGAAATAATGAGCTCTATTAATAGAAGTTAACATGAACCAACGAATCGCTCCTCTGTCAGTGGCAGGCGGGCGGGCCCGAGTCAATCAGTGCAGAGGAAGAAAATTGACGATTCAGGAAAAAGCCCGACAAAAGAACGTACAGTGCTCTGGCTCCTAACCCCTGCCATTCCCACCAGCTCTGCCTAAGGACCAATCCAGGGCCCTGCAGAGAGGCGCAGAAAGTCTCACCCCACAGAGATGGGCGGGGCCATAGAAGGCAGGGCTTCCTCCCAAGGGCCTGGCAAAAGAGAGACCCACTGACCACAAGGATCAAGAGTTGGTTTGATTAATTAACTGCATCGAGCATGAGAACCTTGGCAAGGATGTGGCTAGCGAAGACAGCGCTGAGTAAAACCAAGAGGTCCCCTCTTGATTCTGTGATAAACTGCAAACCCTGTAGCTCGACCAAGATCCCTGAGAACTAATGAGAGCCTGAGGCAAGGAATGACTGATGTCCTAAAGCACAGGAAGGCCATGGGCATCCTCCCCAAGAGATGAAACTCCCAAGGGATAAAAAGGGGTTGGAGCTGTAGCACAGACTCGCCTTGGAAAGAATCTCGGAGTCACCACGATTCTGTGTGCCTTGTCTAGGGGAGGTTTATCCTCATTAAAAAACCATTCACACAAAACACAGAGCATCATCTACGACAAGAGATAAGTAGCCTTAACGATTTAGAGTTTGTGTGCAGTCCACGAGATGGACAGTACAATTTCTAATGATATGCAAAGACCAGTACCTTATTTAGCCACCATCAGAGAAGCATCCTCCCGCAGGTGGGAACAAATGCAGAGACCCTCAGCTAGACAGTAGGCGGATAGAGAGACCTTAGAACGCACAGCTCTGAATGAGAGGTCTCCAGCAGACCCCTCCCCTCAAGGATCAGCGAATCATGTGGAAGAGGAGGAAGGGGGCAGTGGGGCTGGAAGACAGAAGGGATGGACGACACCATGAGAACAAAGCTTGCATGAACTCACAGAGGCTACAGCAGCAAGCACAGAGCCTATATGGGTCTGTTCCAGGTCCTCTGTGTATATATACTGTGTATGCGCTGTAGCTTTCAGTGTAGTACTCTTACGGAACTCCTGAGTGTGTAAATAAGTGGGCATCTGACTCTTGTCATTTCTCTTGGGGCTCTTTTATTTTTCTGTTGTCTTGTCTTGTCTTGTTTTATTATATTTTATTATATTTATTTTGTTTCTGTTTTTGTTCTTAAAGAGTTTGCATGTAAATTCTTGCAAATCAAGGAAAAACAAGTCATTAATAACAAATAGTATTGCCAGGCATGGTGACTCATACCTACAGCCTCAGTTCCTGAGAGGTGAGGCAGGGAGATTAGTATGAGTTTGGGGCCACCCTGGGCTATATAGCAAGTTCTGCACATAGAGGCTACAGAGTCAGATGCTCTCTCAAAAACTAAAATAAATAATATCCAAGAAATGCTTTGAGTAGGAGACAGGGCTCGGTGGTTAGGAGCACTTGCTGCTCTTCCAGAGGACTGGGGTTTTGGTCCACAGCACCCATGTCAGGCTCATAACCACTTGTGTATCCTGGCTTTTGGTTTGTTTTTTGTTTGTTTGTTTTTACAAGACAGGGTTTCTCTGTGCAGCCCTGGTGGTCCTGAAACTCTCCTTTGTAGATTGGGCTGGCCTTGAACTCACAGAAATACAAGTGCTTCTGTCTCCCAAGTGCTAGGATTAAAGGCATGTGCCAACACAGCCCAGCTCATAACCACTTAATTCCAGTTCCATGGGATCCACCACCTTCTTCCAACATAGATGCATGCAGGTACTCACGCATAGCATAAAAAATAATAAATCGAAAGACATAAAGGGAGGAAAAGAGAAGGAAGGAAGGAGGGAGGGAGGGAGGGAGGGAAAATACTTATATACAATATGCCAGTCTCAGGCTATGATCTTATCTAGATTATCTCCTCTAGATTAACTCATTCAAAAACTTTCAGGAATGGATTATATGACCCAACTGGCAGATGGAAAACTTGAGGCTCATTAAATTAGAGCATAAAATTGGCAATAATAAAACAGATACCTAAGATAGACTTCCGCATGCCACATTATGAACTTTTTATAAGAAACTCACAAAAGAAGAAACCCAACTAACCAAAAACCTTAATAATGTATTGCATGTGACAGCATGTTAGATTTTCTCATCAGTCTGCAAACACCTGAGAAGAACAGTATAAAAGAGGCAGGATTTCCTTTGGATCGCTGTTTCTATGGATTCAGTCTATGGTAGCAGAGAACCCGTGGGAAAGCAAAGCTAACCCCATCATGGCAAATGACAGAAGGGTGGGGAAATATACAAGGAAACTGCATAAGACACAATCTATAAAGCCCTGACCCCTATGACCTACTTCACCTAGCAAGGTCCCACTTTCTGCTTTTTACTACCTCCCAATAATGCCCTCACGTTATGAATCCATCAAGGGATTGATCCATTGATTAGGTCACCACCTCACAATCTAATTGTCTCCAGCAATGACCTCATAGTCACACATGAGGGAGCTTTGCTAATCCCCTAGGTCCTTCTCACCCAACATTGACAATAAAGATTTACCCCTCATAGATGGTAAGCAAAAATCAGAAACAAAAATGAAAGAGCGTATTATTTACTTACTTTTCAAGCAGACAAATTGAAGAAGTATCAGAAAAAGCAATGTTAATGAGTTAATGCAAAGCAGCTCACTAATGTAAACAATGTAATATTGTATTTAAGACATGTGACATATATAATATATACTACATACCCTGTTGTTGCCACTGTAAGTTGGGAAACCAGGGGAGGTCTTCTTTCAAATTCTAAAACCATTAGGGGCGGGGGGCAGCTGACAGCTCTTTCAAAGTATATGAAAGTGTACGTTTTGCATGCTCAGAAAAGTCTCTGTTTCCAGGAATGACTTTAATGGGATGCTCCTACTAGAAGGGGAAGATGAAGATATCGATCACAGTTGGCTCACAAGAGTGAAATGTTGGGGACATTATTACTGTCCATTTATGAGAACTGCTTAAATTACAAAATGTCCATATGCTGGGATATTACTCATGATGTGGGAGTGATTTCTTATTAATAAAGAAACTGCCTAGGTCCATTTGATAGGCCAAGCCTTAGGTGGGTGGAGTAAACAGAACAGGATTCTGGGAGAAAGAAGCTGAGTCAGTGAGTCGCCATGATTCTCCCACTCCAGCCAGACGCAGGTTAAGATCTTTCCTGGTAAGCGCACCTCGTGGTGCTGCATAGATTATTAGAAATGGGTTAAGAGGCTAACACTAATGGGCCAGGCAGTGTTTAAAAGAATACAGTTTCCATGTAATTATTTCGGGGCATAAGCTAGCCATGTGGGCGGCCGGGTGCCGGGGACGCAGCCCAGCCGCCCCTGTTACAACATACTCAGTCACCCAAAATCATGATGTTGGTCTCACTGATGGCCACAATGACACCTATGAAAAGAATCATCTAGTCCAAAAAGCAATCATTACAGAAACATACATAAAAATATAAATGTTCACCACAGACACATGCAAAGCAAACTTCCTGGAAGTTTGCTTGTGAGACTAATACTAGCCCTGGTTTTGAGATTATTAAATTTCTGGAGGCTTTTACTTTCTTCTCTGTGTGTTTGTGTGTGTGTTTACATATTTTATTCCCTTTAAATAAGATCTATTGTCTTGCCAACAATACGCGTATTTCCAAAAGGGAAAAAAATCCGCATCTTCCATTTTCTAATTTAAGTTTGTGTATGATAGCGCTGAGTGCAGGAACACTTTAAATAATGAGACAGTATAATGGAGGCAGGCGTGAGCTTTAGAGTAGGCCACACCTGAGGTGCAATTTGGCTTTTATTAGCATTGTGATATTGCGAGCTTTCTACTGCTGCTCTGGTAAATTACGACAAGCGTAGTGGTTTCAACAACACACATTTATGATCTTGCAGCTCACAAGTCACCCTAACAGACTCATTGGCTAACCTCAAGGTGCAGGCAAAGCTGCTCCTTCATGGAGTTCCGGGCGGGGGGGGGGGTCCCCTTCCTTGAGCCTTCAGCTTATGGACAAATATTAGCTCTTGTGACTATTGACTATGGTCCCTAAAACAAGATGTCAGTTATAGTGAAGGGCTGGCCACAGCTCTAGAAGCCATTTGAGTAGTGGGTCCCTCTGACGTCTTCAAAACCAGCAATGTGTATCCAACCTGTCTCCTGGCTCCCTCCTCCATTTCCAAGGACTCACAAGGTAAGACTGCATCTGTTCAAATCCTTCAGGAAATTCTCTCATGAAGCACATTTGCAAACTCCCCAGTGCCTCAAGGGCTAACAGAATCACTGCTGCCAGAGATGTGACAAGGACATTTTGAGGGGTCATTTCTTTCTGCCTATTCTTGTGACTGACTTGAGGAATTACTCTGAAGGGGATATGGCAGGATGCTTTTTGCTTTTTTTGTTTTGTCATAGCATTGTGTGCCTCACTTGGGTCCCCCTCACCTCGCTTGTGATGGCAGAAGACAGCTTTTCTTTGTTCATTATGTCTCCAAAAAGCTAACCTAGTGGATTCACTAAGAGGCTAGAGAACAAGAGAGGGAATTACTAGGTGGCATCCCAGGGAGGCATGAACCTAAGCACTCCTATCCCCAGCTTTGAGAAGGATTGTCTTTAAGAACCTATGTGGATTTGAACAAAAAGTACACAAACTATGATCCATGTGCTCTTTCTGAAGTTCCTAGTTGGGTTAAACCATTAAGTCTTTTCTATGATCCTCTGGAAAGGGTTGGGGACCAGAGCCACAATAAAGCTAGACTAAATTTCCTGCCACTCAGTAGGAGAGGGCACACAGAGTCAGAATGGTTTAATTTAGAGAAAGTAGTACGCTGTCTTCTGTACCCAACCCATGACGTATCTTCGACAAGGGAATAAGATTACCTACCTGCAGGGATTTGAGAAGGATAGATATGTGTGGAACACGTAACCAGTAACGGACCCTTAAAATGTGACAATCTATGATATGTTGGTAATGGCAAGTCAAAAACACAAACACATTCACCTTTAAAGAACCAAAAACAAAAATGTAAATGCCATAGGAACCTGCACTTCTGGGTCACACTCCGTTCTAGCAGTAACCTGATAAAAGACTCATCATGTACTGTCACCTTTTAAATGCTCTGAAAACGTGAGAGAATAGCAGAGTCCACCATGAAGAGATGTGGAGTCATCCGCTCAACTTTCCTCTTTCTCTTCTCCTAATTCATTAACTAACTGGCCATCATGTGTATTCTGCCATTCTAACCCTAACAGTGCCTGTCATATCCATCTCTGTCGTTGGCTTCTCTCAGTGACGTGTTCCAGTCCTCCATCTTCTTTCTCCAAAATATTCATGGCAAAATCTCCCCAGTGCTCACTTCTTATGCACCTTCTGCTCCCAGGCTTACATTAATCTTAAATTATTAAATAAAGCTCACAGTGCTTCCCCAAACCCTGCTCTTTCAGGATACTCATTGCCACGCCCCTCACAGACGTACCCAGAGGCTAACTTGATTTAAATAATCCCTCACAGGTGTGCTTGAAGACTAGCCTCCTGGGTGATGCAAGATTTTGCCAGGTTGGCAACCAACACTAACCACCCTAAGACCATGAAGGTGACATTTCATACTTATTAAGACGATAATTATCAAAAATAATGGCTGGGTCCGAGACCTCTAATTCCAGCACTCAGGCTGCTGAGGCAGGAGAATTGCCACAAATTCAGGGCCAATTCTCTGATATGCTCAGTTCCACCTTCCTCGGTTTTATCGTGGTTTAGTAAGTAATGCCCCCTTTCCACACTGTTTTCTGGCTCTGTTTATCTGTATTTCCCCAATAAGCCGGGAATTTCTCAAGTACAGCACTGTATCTTGTTCAATTGTGGATTCTTAGCCTCAACCCATTATCTGCCATATAAGAGCTGCTCTCAAATATGTTATGAAATGAAAGCCAGGGAAGATACCATTAAGTTGTAAGACTTTGGGTAGCTCTGATAAAAAATGTAAAGGCCAAATTATGCCAAGCTAGTTCATTCTTCCATTTAGACTCCTCGGGGAACACAATTCCTGTTTATCCTCATCTCTCCGTAATGTGCCAGAACAATAAAAGGGCACTTTTGACAAAGAGCAGCAGCGAGTAAATCTAAGTAAGGAGCGTGAACCATCAGTGCACACAGTGCACACACTTGCAAGTGTTTGTGCTGTGCCTGGACTCTGACAAAGGCTGGCATTGAACAGTCTCCCTGTATCCACCTCAGCTCTTCCACAGGAGCCAGGCACTAAAATCCCAGATCACCTTGGACATTGAATTTTTCCCAAGGGTTCACGTGTTAAAGGTTTCGTCCCCAGAGGGGTTGGTACTAAAATTCCTTGCCTCAGATAAATGTAAACAATGTCTACCTCTCCTCCTAAGGCCCCAACCATAAGCCCAGGCACTATTCCACCAAAGTTCACTCTGGGGAAGCAATGAATTCATTGAGCTTACTTACAGAGCCTAGGTGAGAGATTATCTACAAAGGTGTGGGTGTTCTTCCCCACAAGAGCCACACTGGAAAGTGTCCTAGCAACCAGGAAGCAGAGAGAGAAAGAGACATAGGTCTAAGACAAGCTAAGCCCTCAAGAAGATACCCCCAGGGGCATACTTCCTCCAGCAAGAGCCCCCAGCTTCTAAAGTTTTCAGAACATTCCAGAATAGCAGCACCAGCTGGGGAGCAAGATTTCAATACAAGAGTCTTTTGGGAGAAGACTTCATTCCAAACCATAATGCTATGAATGTCTTGCCATTTCATCAAACAACAAAGAATGTTTTCTTTTAATTCTATAAGGATAAAATTTGAGAATTGACAAGAAAAGAATAATAATGACTTTTGAAATGGGCTATGGGGGTAAAAAGCAGTCCTGCCAGCTGCTCCCAAGTAACCACACAGAGGCTTAATATCAATTATAAAGGCTCAGCCAGTAGCTCAGGCTTGTTACTAGCTAACTCTTCACTGACTGATGAGTTAGAAACTCTGACATTAAGCCTGTACTTACTACTTAGATTTTATGATGCTCTACAGTCTTACCTACAAAAGATCTACCATACACTGTGCTGAGGCTCTCTGGGGAGACAGAAAGACTTTCCGAATTAAAGAAAGATTAAGTGAGAAAATGCCACTGGCAAAGATAGGCATGTTGACGTGTCTGTAATCCTAGCAATTGGTAGGTATAGGCAGGAGTTCAAGGTCAGATCACCCTCATTAACACAAATCAGTCTGAGTCAGTTTGGAATATAGGAGGCCCTGTCTCAAAAGCGCAAACAAATGAAAATTGACCATTACTTGACAAGTTATTTGAAGTCAAGTTACAACAGGTGTGCTAGCTAGCTTTTACTGTCAATTTGACAAAAACTAAAGCTACCTGGTAAGAAGGACCATCAGCTGAAGAATTACCTAGATCAGACTGGCCTATGGGTATTTCTGTGGAGGAATGTCTCAATTGCTAGTTTATCCATGAGAGCCCAGCCCATTGTGGGCAGCACCATCCCTAGACAGGGAGTCCCGTGCTATTTAAAAAAGCCAGCATGAGCCTGCAAGCCAGAAAGAAAGCCAGTGATCAGCAGTCCTCCATAGTTCCCGATTCAGCTTCCTGCCTTTGATTCCTGCCTTGACTTCCCTCCAAGATAGACTGTGACCTGGAAGTATAAGATGAAATAACCTCTTTCCTCCCCCAAGTTGCTTTTGATCCGAGTGCTCTATCAAAACAAGAAAAGGCATTTAACCAGAAGAACAGACAAGTCCCTTACATTATATCAGTATAAGCCTAAGTCTCTCTCCTTCCCATCCTACACACGATGACGCTAAAAGAGATATAAGAGTGAATAAGGATTAAAGGTTAAAGAGTGAGGTTTTGAGTTATTCCGTGTATGAGTATTAACTATCCATTACAATTGAGAAACAGAAGAAGAAGAAATATGAGAAGGCATTCAGCATTCTGTTTCCTTCACCTTACACGGCGTAACTGCAGCCTGATTTATAGCTATGTAAATCCACAGATACAAGAGCAAGGGCTGAAAGTCAATATGCAGAAGCGAACGTCTCTGCTGGCTGGTGATGAGTGACTGTGGGTTGCATGTTTCTGTTTTTAATTTCATTTTGTGGTGTTTTGTTATTTTCATGACAATGAATCAAGAGAAGAAAGAAACTGTCCTCCGCCCTTCTTCCGCATTTATCTCACGGTCTCTTGAGATAAATACTCTCACCCCTTTCCCACTCCACTTTCTAAGGTACTCCAAGGCTCTACCTGGAGGTCCTTGGGTGCAGAGGGCAGAATTTGCTTCTAGCAATGATAGAAGTTTACACTGAACAACTGGAGGATGCTCTAAGGCCCCTTCAGGGTAAAGAGCAGCTACCTTCTATAGATTTGTGACTCTAGGCTCCAGGGGACACTAAGGGCACAAGAAAAGCCATCAAATTGTGTTTGGCCTTGGGCTCTGATTCAAAGGCCGAAGCTTCCTAGGCCCTTGCCCTTCTAACTAAAAAAGACAAGGCCCTTGTCTTTCCCATTCTGACTCCCACAAGCACTTGCAAGTCTCATTTTTGATTGCCTGAGACACACTGAATTAGTGCAGGGACATTATTTCTCAAAGCAGGGCTTCCCCATCAGCCTTTCCAGACAGGAATGGGCCATAAACTATTTGGGCTGCTAAGCTCATAACTAGCTCAAGGAGAGAAACTAGGAGTGGCAGGTTGGTTTTATGTCTTCACGCTAGCTCTTCAGTCTATCAACCTGTAGAACAAGCGAGCATTAGCACCCCTGACATACATCAGAAGCTGCGGCCTATAAAAAACAGAAACAGAATCACAGAGACATCTCAATTTCTCTGTGCATCTAGAAGGCCACTCTCATGGGCAGAGAAAACTGTTTAGTTATACACAAACAGTTGTGCCTTTCGGCCAGAGCCTTTGATTCTGCAGTATCAGGACCGCTATTCCCAAAGTGGAGCTACTGTGTGCATTGCGCAGCTGTCCGTGCAGAAAAGCGCCTGACTAAGGATAGCAGGGAACAAATGCCCGCCACCCATGGAATGCTGGGCACAGGAGCTGCTGCCTAGAGTAATGGTTCTCAACCTGTGAGTCGCAAACCCCTCTGGGGTCAAACGAGCCTTACATAAGGCCTGTCTAAGACCATTGGAAAACACAGATATTTGCATTACGATTTGTAACAGAAGCAAAATTGCAGTTATGATGTAGCAATGAAAATAATTTTATGGGTGGGGTCATCACAACATGAGGAACTGTGTTAAAGGGTCGCAGCATTAGAAGGGTTGCAAACCACTGATCTAGATCACAATCTGATTCCCCAGTCACACTGTGAAGAGGCAGAATCTGCCTTGAGGTCTGCAATCTCTATTTTCAAGTTGATTGGATTAAGGGCTGTCTGAGAGGTTAGCAAAGCTCCCTTGTGTATGTAGAGCATTTCCATAGATGATTACCTCATAAGACCCAGTGATGGAGCTATATTCTGCATAAACTACTTGAGAGATGGTAGAAACTATGGAAGGCCATAGTTGGTGGAGGAAGTCACAATAGGGGGTCTTTAAAGGGTATCTGTTTTCCCTTTCTCTTTGTCTCTCTCTGCCTCCTGGTCACTATGGGGGAAGCAGCCTCTACCACATCCTCCCTTTGCCATGATATTCTTCAGGGCACCAAAGTCAGAAGAGCTAAGAAGTATGGACTCCGAAGCCATGAGCAAAAGGAAAATCCTTCTCGTGGTAAAAGGCCTGACGTGTGACAACATTCTCTGACTCTTATCAAACATCAGAAGACTTGGGTAGACTTGGAAAATGGATGAAGCACTTGCCACAGAAGTCTGAGGGCCAAGAGTTCAAATGCCCAAAAGGCAGTTAACTGGGCACAGCAGCCAAAGAGCTCCTACGGTGAAGGGGTCATGAAAACAGGGGGATGCCTGGTAGCCTGGTGTGCACAGCAGGGAACAACACAGAGACTCTGCCTCCAATAAGGGAAAAGGCAAGGTCACATGCCCAAGGTTGTCCTCTGATAGTCATACACGTGCTGTAGCATGCAATGCCTGCATACACGCGCACGCGCACACGCGCACACACACATACACATACAATTAACAGGGAAAGTCATCTTTGCCTGCCTGCCTGTCCTGTCTACAGCACAGAGACCTGCCTTGCACTCTCCTTCCAGGTAGGGAGACCCAGGGTCTTATTTCATTTTCTCTCTAATGTTCAGGAGACGCCCACATGCTGCCCTATGCCTCACGTAACATCCAGACCAGATTTCTCTTTTAGATCTTGCAGTCAACAGCTCTTTCCCAGGATATTCTGTAACTTCCTTCTGTGGACCGTCGGTTTTGACCCTCGACAAATGTCAGCTGCCCAACACCACCCTCCTCAACAACCCCTTTCACATGCTGTGTCATTGGCTGCCTTCTCTCATAGCCCTAACTCCTTTCACTCGGGTCTTCCCAGCCTTCGTGACCTTTGATAGCTATTTCATCATGAGTCCTAATCCAGACTTTCTATTGAAATTTCTGACTTGCAAACAATGTTTTAAAGGCTTGAAACTATAGAAGAGATAATTCATACATGTGTATAAAATAATCAATCAGCCATTGTGCACAGGTGCTCCTGGGATTGGGGCGGGGGGGTGCAGAGTCCGGTCTTGGACTGTAGTAAGTAGGCCAGGAGAGTGTTTCAGAGGACAGTTCGTTTGTTGAAATAACTGGGCTTGCTTGTATAGCTCCAGTCAGGAGGGAGGGAGGGGAGGACAACCAAACAAGGGAGAAAATGAACCTGATTGAAGACAGGTAAACATTAATGATGCACCAATTTAAATACCAAAGTGCAGCAGAGGCAGGGACTTTCCAAGCATTTAGGTTAGCAGACCGCAGGTCACGTGACTCCCGAGGAGTCAGTTCTCTGGCAGGAAAACAGAAGTTTAACGGATTCTAAAATGGCATGACCTTGGTCTCTCTGGAGTAAATGAGACCAGGCCTGATCTAGGTAAGGAACAACCCCATCCCTGCCATGCTCTCAGAGATGTCCAGGCATGGACAACACTCTACCATTCCTCATCTGGCCTGGGAGCGCACAATAAATCTGCTATCTGAAAGGGATCATAGCCTCCATCTGCTGCAACTGAATAATTTGTGAAAAGAACTGAGCAACAGAAGATAGGAATGTAGAGTCACTGTGTGAGCTGAATGTTCATGTATGTGCTGAAACCTGATTCTCAGCATGGTGGACTCAGTAGAGAGTTAGGTCACGGAGACGGAGCCCTCATGAAAGGGCTCATATAAGAGGCTAAGAAGACCAGAGCTTGCCCCTTTTGCCATGTTGAGTGTACAGAGAAATTTCTGGAAGCTGCAGACTACAAAAAACACCTCAGCAGAACCCTAAACATGCTGCCACTTTGAGCTCAGGCCTCACAGCCTTAAGAGCTGGGAGGCATTTCTGTTATTCTTAAGTCACCTAGTCAATTATGATATAGGTTTTAATTATATCTTAAATCTTATTCATTTTTGCATGTGTGTGTTTGTGCACAGGTGTGAGAGAGTGCATGTACTAATGTGTACAACTAAAAAAGTCATAGGACAACTGATGTGCTGGTGGGAGTCTGTCCTCTCCAACATGTGGGTCCCAGACACCAAACTCTTGCAGCAAGTGCCTTTACCTGTAGTCAGAGGCCACTGGTTCATTTCCCGGCTGCCCAGACCTAAAATAATCACACAGAAACTGTATTAATTGCAATACTACTTGGCATATTAGCTCCGGTTTCTAATTAACTAACTCTTACATCTTAAATTAACTCATTTCTATTATTCTATGTATCGTCACAAGGCTGTGGTTTACTGGATAAAGTTCCAGCATCTGTATCTTTCGGCAGCTACATGGCGTCTGACTCAGCCTCCTTTTCTCCTCTATCTCTGCTTGGAATTCCTGCCTTGCTCTATTCTGCACTGCAATAGGCCCAAAGCAGATTCTTTATTAACCAATGCTAATAAAACACATTCACAGCCTACAAAGGGGAATCTCACATCATTTATCCCTGATCCATCTTACCGGTCCATTTTATGGATTGTTTGTATGGGACTACGAAGTCTGAGATAGAATCTGAATATATTTTTTGTTACAAAAAAAATAAGTAATAAAAGCTAGCCCTTGTCATCCACCTCAAGCTCAACCAGAACCTTCCCACACTCGGCCACTTACCAAAGAAGGACCAAGCTTCTGGATGAAGAAATTGTTCCTGGTGCTCTCAGCAATAGCATGATGTCCAGAAGGCTCATTTAGAAGTTCTCCTGGTGACGTCCAATGCTTTGTCACAAGCTAGGCTCAGCAGGGCCATGCTGAAGACAGTCCAGGCCTCTATCTTGTTTTCCATAGTTAGCACCACCCATCACATCTGTAAATGTGCCAGGAGGAAAAGACAGCCAGTAAATATAAAATTTCTAAGCCCTAGTTCATTTAAAGCCACACAGTAATTCCAGGATAATTGCATATTAATTTCCATCTTGTTATAGCATCAATCAGCCATACATGTGATGGAGGAGCCTGCTGCTGAGCTCAAGTTCTAAATGCCGCTTCTCCAACTGTGTTCGTGAATGATCCCTGACCACTCCATACCACCAAGCCTTCTGAGCAATAATAGTAATTCCATGAAACTGTTTTTTCTAAAATCTCAGTTATTACTCAAAGTCTTCTCCAATTGCAGTTCTTCCTACTGCAGGTACTGAAAAAGAAGCAACTAGACTATCCTACCATTGACACCTATTCTCAAATCCATTGGCTCAAAGTCTTCAAAAATGACCAGCCCCAGCCTCCTGACCTCCTTCAGGCTGATTGCTTAACTGGCTGCAGTGTCTTAAGACAGTCCCTAGGTCCTTGGCTTTGCTTTCTTCTTAGGCTTTCAGAAGTCAGTCACTTTTTCCCTGTTTGCTCCATTGAAATAACACCCTAAGGGGCTGGAGAGATGGCTCAGTGGTTAAAAACCCTGGCTGCTCTTCCAAAGGACCCGGGTTCAGTTCCCAGTACCCACATGGCACCTTACAACTGTCTGTTACTTCAGTTCAAAGGAACCTGATACCTTCACACCCATGCATATAAAATAAAGTTAAATTTAAAAAAGTAAAAAGAAATACAACCCCAACAAATAAGTCATGTGAAGCCCAACAGAATTTCTTGCTAGAGAAATTATGTGTAACAAGATGGCTGGCAAGGTTATATTGCTCCATGAAAGCTGCAATTTCCCCCAATTGATTTCCTAAAGATAACTCACTGTTTGCGTGCAGCGAAAGCTAATTTAACAAGAAAGATGAGTCTCTTCAGAACACCTTGATTGGCAATTGTGATAAATTCCTATAATTACTATTGACTCAGAGGGGGGTTTTCATTTGTTAAGATGCTACTGAAATGACAGGTCAGCAATGACTCTACGGAGAAAACAGAAATACCACAGGCCGGTCCATTTTTCACAAAAGAAATTTGAGGGGGTGACATGGTTACAGATACTTCAAATCTCATAGAGACCCCCACCTTTCCTCTGCAAATCTATGCTGACTGAGACTTCTCATAAGAATCATAACTCATTGAGAGTTCCTTGCTCTCCTAACAAAGGTATAGAGTTGAGTCTGGATCAGAGAGAATAACAAAATCTTGGTATTTATATTTTTAAAAATGGGGGGGGTATTGGAGAGATGGCTCAGAGGTTAAGAGCACTGACTGTTTCTCCAACGAACCTGGGTTCTGTTCCCAGTACCCACATGGCAGCTCACAACTGATTGTAATGCCAAGATCTGACACCCTCATACGAACATACATGCAGGCCAAACACCAACACACATAAAATAAAAATAAATAATTTTTTTTAAAAAAATGGGTAAAGTAATTGTCTAAGTCAATTAAAATAAATACAACAAATATTCTACATCTACTAACAAAATTTATGGAAAATTAAAGACATAGAAAATATATCTACATGTGGTTTTACATGTAAAACTTAAGCATGAGAAAGGTTTGATTATGGAGCCTTCAGCCCATGATGCAATAATTGCTTTGGAGCCCCTGGTAAGGCAACATCTCATCGCAGAATCATGTAACAAACCATTCCCCTCACAGCTAGAGCATGACAGAGAGAAAAGGGCTCCAGAACATGATAGGCTCTTCAGCACTGTCTCCTCTCGTTTAACTTCCTCCCACTGGGCCCCACCTCTTAAAGGTTCCACTGTCTCCCAATAGCACCAGAGTGGCGAGCAGGGCCTTTAACACGTGAGCATTAGGAGCGGGTTTCTATCCACAAACTTTAGCAAGCCTGATCCCCACTCTATAAGAAAGCAGACATAAGAACAGGAGGCAAGGGTGTCCCCAGGTGATAACGGTCATAGTTCTGAGTCTCTGAGTGGTAGGTGAATGAACCGAGAGGAAAAAGGAAGAAGCCTGTCTATTCAAGAGCAGAGTAAGGGCTACACCTGGAAGCCAGATTGGGTTAGCTTAGATGTGAGGTCAAAGAACAGAATAGCCCTGTCAGAAGTACACATTCTTCCTGCTTGGGGTTCTACTTTCCAGCATCTCAGAGAGCAACTCAAAGAGCCAACTCTGGGGGTTGGAGAGATGGCTCAGAGGTTAAGAGCACTGACTGCTCTTGGGAAGGTCCTGAGTTCAATTCCCAGCAACCACATAGTGGCTCACAACCATCTGTAATGAGATCTGATGCCCTCTTCTGGCCTGCAGGCATGGAGGCTGAACACTGTGTACATAATAAATAAATCTTAAAAAAAAAAAAAAAAAAAGAGCCAACTCTGACAGAAAGTGTAGTCTCTGTATAAATGTGCTGGACAATTGTCAACATTAACCTCTCTGATCAAATTTTATAATAAAGTCTTTAGTATCCCTAAGTGTTAGTTTGCCATTGTCTGAGTCGCTGCTCTGATGCTGTGAAGAGACACCATGACCAATGCAGCTTTTAACTGGGGCTTGCTTACAGTTGCAGAGGTTCAGCCCTTATCATCATGGCAGGGAATATGGCGGCATATGTGGTACTGGAGCAGGAGCTGAGAGCTACATCCTGCTCCACAGGCTGAGAGACAATTGACACTGGACATTGCTTGGGCTTCTATAACCATAAAACTCACCCCCAGTGGCACACTTCCTCCAACAAGGCCACACCTCCTGACCCTGTCAGAGTTCCACACCCTGGTGACTAAGCATTCAAATATGTGAGCCCATGGTTCTTAATCAAACCACCACAGCCATCAACTCAGATAACCCATCCAACAATTCTGGGAGATACACTAGGACTCTCATGCTTATGGGCAAGGAAGACAGGCCTTTGAGACGTGGGGTGGCTTGCAGGAACTACCTTAATTAACTTAACTAATTACTATGGGGCATAGTAATTGAATCCAAGTCCTTCATTTCCTAAGACCAAGACTCTTCCTAGAGTTCCATAACCGTTGTAACTTCTGCAGACTAAGAGCGCGTGCATTGTTCCTGTATTCACCTTTTCTTCTTCCACTTAGAAACTGCTACTGGGTATGGTAGCACGGGAGATAAGTAAGCAGGAGGTGGGACAGAGTGATCCTGATTGTGAAGACAGCCTGGGCCAGTGAATTTCAGAGTGGCCTAGAGCGTACAGTGAGACCTTATCTCAAAAGCCAAAAAATAGAAAATACTAGAAGAAAAACTGCCTATCAAAACTTTCCTTCTCAGAGGCTTTGCTATTTTGCATACAAACGCACACATATGTACGCACACACACACGCACACACACTCACACATACACACATATTCACACACATATACACACACATGCACATATATACACACACTCACACACACATTCACACATTCTCACACATACACACATGCACATATACACAAACACTCACACACATACACATATACACACATTATAGTTGTTAGGAACATAACTGAAAAAATAAGCAAGCATATCACTTTGCACGCTGGCTCAACAAATAGGATTTTAATGTGCTACAAGTCTCAATACAATTTTACTTAACTACAAACTGAATTTATCACATATTTAAGCATCAGAACGAATGCATCTTTGTTCCTTTGGCCAAGATTCTTTCTTGGTTATTTGTGGGGGAGGGGGAGATAGGGTTATATAGGTTTTTTGTTGTTGTTTTGGGGGTTGTGGTCTTCTGTTGGGGGGCCGTGGTGGTGGAGGAAGAGTTACTTGTTTCATATTCTGCGATGAGTAATTTGTTTGGTTAGGCTGGATAACAGCCCCCTGAGAAGAGAGGAGAGCTCAGAAGGCAAAAGGGCTTCATAGAAGCCAAGGTCTAGATGCTTCTTTCTTGCAGAATTTTTATTTTTGCCTGCAGGTTAAAAAAAAAAAAAAAAGCAGGCCCCGAAGGGAATGATCAGGTTTGCCTGCAGCAGCCACTCCCGCGTATGCTCTGAGCACAGGCTTGAAGAGCTCCCCGGAAGTTACAGAGGCAGACCGTGCAGCAGGGAGCATATAGACAAGTGTCACACCATCGCCTACCATAGGGACAGAGTGGTTAGCTCAGCACAAGCACGGAGGAAGTGGGCAAGCGAACTGCCTTGGAAGAGGCTGACCACAGGCCTTGCTATGGGATAGAGGACTACGCTCAGGTCCTTCCCAGGCCGGCAGGAGGCTCAAGAAGAGTCCTGAGTGGGAACAGGCGGAGCGGGCAGGACAAGCCGGTGCAGGGCTCTGGTGTGGGTCTTCTGGCTACTCCTTTTACATATATAGAAGCAGCTGTTCCCTGGGGAGCCAAACAGTAGCCTGCAAGTCTTGCAGGGTCTGAGGGAAGTTGATAGCACATCTCGGTGCAAAGGCAGGATCTGGCAATTTTGGAAAAAGCCGTGAAGAGAACATCCGCCTTCCGAGTAGGGGATGACTGTGGGCATGGAGCCTGTCCCACTGAAAAGCTCAGAGCACAGCACACAGTCGCTGGGCCTGACTCTCCTCTACTGTCATAGATAGTGTCCTGCAGCCCTGTGGCCCCTGCATTCAAGGGCAAGTGAGTCAGCCTGGGCTTTCATGCCAACCGTAGAACACCACCACTGCCCACACCCTCTATTCTTAATGCTTAATTATGACAAAGATGCTAACAGAAAAGGCACAAACTAAATCATTTTTCAATGCACAGCTGACTGTTCAGTATATTCACATGGATTCGCGAGAATTTTCCAGAATCCATTCAGCAAGCAAAACAGAAACCGCACCCCGTAAACAGCCTCCACTCCCCCTCCCCTAAGCCCTGCTGGCCACCAGTCTGCTTTGTTGCTATGAATTTGACTGCTCTAGGGATCCCATCTAAGTGGAATCATGCGCAATTTGCATAATGAGAAAATAAGACATTTCAAGTATATGAATGTTGCTTTGTTTCAGCTTTCGAGAATAATACGTCTGGCACTTGGAGGAGTCTAACTCCCAGCTCCCCCAAACGGCTGGCAAGGGGAAGAACTCAATGCCATTATTTCACCAAATTTTCTATCAGGATGAAGACCACATGAAAATTAAGATACAACGGCTACTCTCAAGGATCTCGGAGTTCAAAGATTCATATGGTCTGTGCCTAACAAGGAACATGGTAAAATAAATAAATAAATGAATAAATGAATAAATGAATGAGTAGATAAATAAATAAATAAATGAAAGGAAAAACTTACCAAATTTTGGTCAGATAATAAAACATTTTCAACAGATATGAAAGGACCGAGACAATGAAATACATCATCTGAAAACGAACAGTGGAGATAAAGCCAATACAATGACTATTTTCAGCGTGTATCTCGCCAGGATTTACCGCGAATCTCCTTCTGTAAATATGATTAAAAGAGTGATTTCACTGCAGGCGGGAACTCAGCAGATCCCTGCTTCTGTTTTCGAAAAAGCCACTGGGGCACTTTCGACACTGCTACGGGTCCTCGACACTGCTACGGGTCTCTGCCTGAACTAGAGGAGACGCACTGGAAATGTAAAGCGGCTGTAATAGCCGTGAGAATAGCCTTTCTCTCCCTAATGAAACTCTGAAAAGCAGCAGACCCCTGTAATACAAACAAGCATGTCTGCCTTGGCACATTCGCCACACGGATGCAGCCAACCAAGGCGAAGCGGAATTGCGGTGGTAACACTGCCGCCTGCTGTGCGAACGTGGAATCGCGTCCCTCTGAGGCAAAGTTTTTTTGTTTTTGTTTTTTTTTTTAATCAATTGCCTTGACAAATCGGTGCTGCCCTATTTGGATAAATAGATCTATTATCCTAGAAGCGTTGTGCATATTTTAACAGGTTCCTCTGCTACCTAGCCAAACTCACGGGTTGTTTCACCAAACCTGTCTTATTAACCGTTTCACTCCCTTACCCAGTTATGTGGTTGTATGGGTTTCTTTTCTCCTTGCTCTATTTGACAACAGCAACTTAAGGAAGGAAGGGTTTGTTTGGGCTCATTGTTTGTCATAGGATTAATATCGCTGGGATGAAACACCATGACTGAAAGCAAGCTGTGGAGGAAAGGGTTATTTGGCTTACACTCCCACGTTGTAATCCAGTACGGAAGGACACGAACTCAAACAGGAACCTGGACACAGGAGCTGATGCAGAGGTCAGACTGCTCTCGCGCCTTCAAAACCGGTACAGTACCACCATACCACCTGGGTGGCTCTTACACATTCCCAAATTTGGCTGCCGGCACAAAGTATAACCTTGGCCGCCTCTCAAACAGGGCTGTGCGTGCTGACGTTGAGGAAACACTTCCGGGAGACTTCACCTCCGGAACCTGATCTCCTCTGTCACTGCTGGTTTCTTAGCTCCAGGAGACCAGCATCCACTATCCCAGTGATGCAAAGGTTTCACTTCAATGGCGCTGGACTCTTGTCAGTCACAGCTTCCTCTTCGGCCCCATCTGACCAGAACAACAGAATCTTAATTCAAAAATAGCGAATGGCCCCATCGAGTCTTTAGACTCCCCCCAGCAACTTCACAATCCCGGTCTCCGTCATCTGCATCGCTCTCAATATTTCTATCTTCAAAAGTACGACAGAACAGCTCAGTGAGCTGTCGGCATTCACTTTCCTAATCAAAAGTTCCAAAGTCCTTCTACAATCCTCTCCCAAAACATGGTCAGGTCTGTTACAGCAACACCCCTCTATCCTGGGACCAATGTCTGTTCTAGTTAGGGTTATTATTGCTGTGATGAAACACCATGACCAAAGCAACTTGGGCAGGAGAGGGGTTATTTGGCTTACACTTCCACACCATCATCCATCACTAGAGGAAGTCAGGGCAGGGGCTCAAGCAAGGCTGGGAACTGGAGGCAGGAGCTGATGCAGATGCCAGGGAGGGCTCCTGCTTACTGGCTTCCCTGCTATTACTAGCTCAGCCTGCTTCCTTACAGAACACAGGCCCACCAGCCCAGGAGTGGCACCAATGGGCTAGGCTCTCCCTTCATGAATCATTAATTAAGAAAATGCCTTACAGTCTTGCCTACATCCTGATCTTATGGGGGTATTTTCTCCATGAAGGTTCCTTCTTCCTGATGACACTAGCTCGTGTCAAGTTGACATAAAATGATCCAGTACACCGAAATGGATTCAGTCCATCAAGGCGGAAGGGCATAGTGATAGAAGGGTCATGCGGTTGCCGTATTGACGTAGTCAGGAAATAGACAGGAATTCTGGTCCTGCCTTCATTTTCTTCATCTTCTCATTCAGTTTGCGACTCTGGCAGCGGAATGGGGCACCCGTATTCAGGATGAGGCTTCTTAATGCAGTTAAAACAAGCCCCTATTTATCTAGGTTTCACTTAAGAACAGAGCGTGTGGGGCTGGAGAAATGGTTTAACAGTTTGGAGTACTAACTGCTCATCCAGCGGACATTGGTTCACTTCCCTGCAACCACATGGCAGCTCACACCTGTCTGTAACTCCAGTACTAGGGCTTCTGACAGTCTCACACAGATATGCATGCAGGCAAAATATCAATGAACAAAATAAATAAATAAATAAATAAATAAATTTTAAAAAAAAGAACAGAGCGTACAAAATAGAAATCTAAAGTGGGGTGTGGAGGGGACTTGTGGTACATAAAAGCCTATGAAGAATGGAAGATGCATCTCGTGGACCAATACTTGGGGACTCTTCCCTTAGCTCCCCTCTCCAGACATGCACAGAAGGCGCCAAACCCTGTCAAGCTGGCAGTCAAGATTAACCACCATATAAGCAACGTGGCTTGCAGTTTTCTTTCCTCTCATTTATTTAAGATGAAATCTTTAATGGTCAGTCACCATCTGCAGTGTCTTATTTTATAAGGCAGCCAGCCCATGAGGTAATGAGTACAAAATCCCCTTCCCTCTGCAAACACAAATGTGTGTATGTCACCTGTCACTTCTCCAATGCGTGAAAGAGCACACACACACACACACACACACGCAGGCAAACAGCATACTGACAAGGAATTTTTTAAGTAGACATAAAAAGTCTACTGAGTTAAGGTCAAATATGAGTTAAGATCCTTTTGTACCCAGAATGATACATACTCTCTTAAGCACATTATTGTTGGTATTGTTTGTGTGTGTGTTTGGTTTTTTGTTTGTTTGTTTGTTTAAGATGGCTGAATTTCAGGAAATTCATGCTATAAACAATGTTGATCTTCAGTGTTCGGGTCCAAACACTTTTTACAAGGCTTAATTGTTCTGATTATCCCTTTGAGATACTTAGTGCAGAAGACCAAAGACTTGGGACCTTCCAGACTCGGGATCATTTCTGGCTCCTCCTTGTCCAAAGTCCTCCTCCTCTAACAGCGAATTATTTATGGCAAATCATATGGATTGAGCATATGACTAATTATTTAATATAGGACCTAGTCTCAGACATTCCCTTGTTGACAGAGGCCCCCATCAGCCATAACTCAATTACAAGCATGAATAACTCACAGAATTGTATCTTGAATATTAACAAAGTCAGTAGGGCAACAGTTCTCAACCTGTGGGTCACAATCCATCTGAGGGATTGACTGACCCTTTCACAGGGGTCACCTAAAACCCTCAGAAAAGACTGCTATTGACATTACAGCTTATAATAGTAGCAAAATCGCAAGTATGAAGTAGCAACAAAAATAATTTTATGGTTGGGGGTCACCATAATATGAGGAACTGTATTAAAGGGTCACAACAGAGAACCTTGCAGTAGGGGGACTCATTAAATGATCAGAGACAGTCCTTAAGTCATACAGAGGGTAGTTCTCTGCTTTTGCCTGTGTGTAGGAAGTCCCTACACATTTGCGCATGTGCGCGCCCACACACACACACACAAGGGAGGCAGTGGCAGACTGTGGGTTCTCTCCATGGGTCTGCAGTCGCTGCACACACGTAGAGCTCAGGTAACAAGAGGATGAACTGCAGGGTAAAGCTAGATTACTCACGGCACAGAACATCAGGTGAGCCTTCTCATCATCCTGGGTTAATGTCTATAACCTTTCTCCGAGGTTCCTTGTATATCATAGTGATCCTGTCTGAAAGGCATACAATTCCATTGAAGCAACTCATACAAGAAAAAAATCCAAAGTGTGGTAGAGAAACAGGTAACAGGATCTGTTATTAGGTGATGGTTCCCTGAAGCTCCATCAGAGGTCCAAAAATGGTGTATTTTATCAAAATCCTGCCATGACAAGTGATTCAGAATCCATGTCCCCAGTAATAGATGTTACTGGAGGATGAGGCAAGAGAAACATCTGTACTCACACCAGTAACACCTAGACTATACACCAGTAACACTGAGACTACACACTAGTAACCCTGAGACTATACACTAGTAACCCTGAGACTACACACCAGTAACCCTGAGACTACACACTAGTAACCCTGAGACTACACACCAGTAACACTGAGACTACATACCAGTAACACGAGATTACACACCAATAACACTGAGACTACACATCATTAACACCAAGACTACACACCAGTAACCGTGAGATTACACACCAGTAACACCGAGACTTCATAGTAATACCCCACCTCAAAAACATCAGCCAGAAAAAGATGAAAACATACTTGGGAGAGCCGTAGTATGAACATAAATCCTGTTCAGTCCAAAGTGTGGACATGGGAGTAGCCACTAACATTGTTCACTCCCTTGGTATTGCCACAGATACAGAGTGGATAAGGGAAATAGCTTCAATGTGTTATGTATTGTTTATGTGTATTTCATGTAGGAAGGAACCTAAGAGAAAGTCTGTAGGCAGAGCAGTCAGATTTGGTGTGGCAATGTCCTTCCTGAGTCTCTATCTGGTGAAGTGTAAAATTCCAGCACCACAGGACACAATCCTGAGCCACCCCTCAGGAGAAGTCAGGGATCAACCAGAACCCTGTTCCTTCAGAAGAATCCACATTTTCACAGCCTTGACTAGAAAGCACAGCTTAACCCAATGGCTACAAGAGCTGATTAGCAACTGAATGAAAGGCCTGGAAGAGAACTGAGGGCTACTGCCGGAGGACTGGGGAAGATGAAGTGTTCCCTTAGACAATCCATCTTGTTCATGCTCATAGAGAGTGTAGGGACCCTCTATGTGCAACTTGCCATGACGTTTCAGAGAAATGAGCCCTTATTCCTTATCTTGTCAGCGTAAAGCTGTGTTTCTGTCGAAGACCGTTTACCAGGACTGGCAAACCGCTTTCCTGTAATATTGAAAGATTTACTTTAATAGACCCGAGGATTGACTTCTAATTAGATAGTGTCTGTTGTAGGATTTGGCATTTATTAAAATACTTCTGTAGTAAACAAACTTGTTCCGGGAAGTTGTTTTTATCACAGACACTTGCTGTGTCCAACCTGGCGACAACCATGTCTGTGACCTTACAGACTCTGTGTGAGCTGGCTGGCATCCCCTACCACTCAGAACATCTCAACCCTCCATCCTCAAGGAAAAGGATATCTTCATGTTCAAATGTTCAAAAGCATGGACTGTGTACTTGTGTGTTTGCAATACAGTGGAGGGCCCAAGGGCCCATTGTGATTCTACTTCACCCAACACATAATTTAAAATTCTACCCATATTGATACATATAGCCTTAGATACATCATATCCATATAGCCTTAGCTCCTAAATACCATGTAGGACTTGCTACATCCTTGACATTTAACCAACCTGTTTTCACTGTCATGCACACTCAAATTACCTTCAACTTCCCACCTGTTCTAGTTATAGGTTTACTGCCTTTCAGCTCCAGATTTACCCTGCACTGCCTACTCAATAAAAATAAATCTGGGCCCTTTTGAATAGTTTTATCAGTTGATACAGTTAAAACTCTAAAGTCAGATGGAAAAACAGTCAAAGAGGAAGTCATTTCTTTCTCCTGAGCTCTGATTAGATACCTCATTTTGCTTCTGAACAGACAGCTACCCCACAGCAGCTGTTGGAGCCAGCAACCACAGCTTCTCCTGACACCACTCTGTTGTGAATGCTGGGCTTTGCAACAATGTCCCTCATGGCTTCCCTAGTTCCTGGTTCCTGATGGGCACAACTGAGACTACCCACAAGTTTTCTCTAGTACTTGTCCTTCGTGCAGGGAGTCCTGTGGCAGAGTGTCTAGGGAGACACATCCCATGAGAAGCTTTCCCCAGTACTTCAGAGCACGGATGTTGGCAGGGAACACTGGCCTGACACCACCCAGTCTTGTCTGCCTTAGATCACCCCTCTTGAAAAAGGCCAGAAAGTAGGACCTGAGAATGGGAGGGCTTCTCTCTCTCTCTCTCTCTCTCTCTCTCTCTCTCTCTCTCTCTCTCT
>JABTXL010006712.1:10872063-10894323 GCA_025134845.1 Neodon shergylaensis
CTCTCTCTCTCTCTCTCTCTCTCTCTCTCTCTCTCTCTCTCTCTCTCAGAACTTGTGGCATGACAATTCCCTATACCTGCCATGCCCATATTCTTCTGTGCCCTCAACTTCCAATCACCAAGAGCACATTTCTCTAATGCCCTATTATATCTAACAATTTTCATATCCAAATTTTCTGTTAAAATTTTTATTTGGTTTCTTTTTTCTGATTGGACTTTGATTAACGTACCACCTCCCCAAACAACACATCCTCATTAATGCCCTTTGATGGGCATGAAATCTGGGGCTATATGTACCCCATAGAGGTAAAGTACTATTGCTAGGTCCCAGGGTTACTATGTGACTTAACCAACTACTTCTTGAGTTCTCTACTAAGTAAGAACTGTCTATTAGAGCTGGTATTTGACTCCTAAATAACCATCAACACTTGAACTCCCAGCCTCCCATGTTTTCCTCTTCTAGCAATGGGTGCATAAGAGTCATCTTCAATTAATTTATTTATGTGTGTGGTGTTTTACCTGCATGTATGTTTGGGTACCACATGTATACCTGGTACCCAAAGATGCCAGAAGAAGGTATGGGATCCTCAGGAATTGGAGTTACAGATGGTTGTGAACCACAATGTGAGTACTGAGGATTGAACTCAGGTCTTCTAGAAGAGCAGACAATTCTCTTCACTACTGAGACATCTCCTGAGATCCACGGTAGTTATTTCTAAGTCATGTGTCTCTGATACTAATGTCTGTTCTTACACTTGCTGGCCTTTCAAAAATTTCACTCCCTACAAACTTCCTTTTTCTATGTTTCCCCATTCCCTTTATTGGTATTTCTATTGCTAATTTATAAAGTTGCATATTCTTGAAACTATTCCATTGTAGATTTTAAATATTATAAATATTTTTTCAATTGTTTCCTCATTCTTCAAGTTCTGTCCATGATACTCTTTACTGAAAATAAATCTCCAGTCTGCCCTCTCAATTCTAAAAAAAAAAATCACAAAGTATCTTGCCACATGTCTCTCACTGACATGGTTTTAGTTTTCGCCAGGTCTTTATATACTCTGATTATGGTGCTTGCAGTGATCCAGATTTTTTTCTTCCAATTAGTAACCCAAAAATAAATATTTTAAAGACCAGAAGAAAATTATTCTGTCAGCTTTTGAGAAGAACCAAAAAGTAGTGTGAGACATTCTAGTCTAAAGTAAAAAGGAATAGTCAATGCCAAGAGACTTCATGAACTAGAAGAGAAGGATAAATCCCTGGATGCGTGCATCCTGCCAAGGCTAACCCATGAAGAAACAGGAAGTCAAAGCATACCTAAAATTTATCTGGAAGTTGAATCACAAACCTATGATGAAAAAGCATAAGACAAATAACAGCATTGTTAAATTATACCAAACATTTAGAGAAAAAGTATGTCACCAATAAAATATTGAAATCAGCATTACCTAACCCCTGAAGTCAGGCACAACAACAATAAAAAATTATGGACTTGTCTTAGTTAGGGTTCTATTGCTGAAAAGAGACACCATGAGCACAGTAACTCTTATAAAGGATCTAATTGGGGCTGGCTTACAGGCTCAAAGATTAGCCCATTATCACCATAGCAGGACTTGGTAGACATGGTACTGGAGAAGCAGCCAAGAGTTCTACATCTGGATCAGCAGGTAACAGGAAGAGAAAATGAGCCTGGGCCTGGCTCGAACTTCTAAAACATCAGTCCACACCCCCAGTGACACACTTTTTCCACTAGTGCCAAACTTATTCCAACAAGGACACACATTCCAATCCTTTCAAGTCAAGCCACTCCCTATGAACCTATGGGGGCCATTTGCATTCAAACTACCATAGGCCAACATCCCTTGTGAATGAAAATTCTCCATAAAATACTATAGAATCAAATTTAACAATACACAAAAGCCCTACTTACACCATGACAATGTGAGATTTATCCTGGGTGGTTGGTTCAACATGAGAAAATCAATTAATGTGATAAAAACACATTCATGGGTTAAAGAAAAGAACAATCACATGAGTTTCTCAGCAGATGCAGGAAAAGCATCTCACAATCTTCAGCAACCTTTCAGGATGCTAAGGACCAGATGGACCAGAAGGAAACCACCCCAGCATAGGAAAGGTCATACCTGCAAAGCCACAGCTGACAGCATACTCAATAGTGAGAAAATGAAATCTTTCCCTCCCAGTCAAGAACCAAACCAGGAGAGGCACTTTTCTTAGTTTTATCCAAAAGAGTATTAGACATCCTAACGAGAAAATGAGAAGCCTGGAATATCTCTCAGTGATACGTACATCTCTTGCATGTGCAAGGTCCTGGTTTTGATTCCTACGTGGGAAATAAATGAAATAATATTGACCCTTTTTTTTTAGAGAAACTGAAAAATATAACACTCATAAGGAAGAACAAAACACTTCCTGGGAGCATCAATCACACTTCCTGGTTCCAAAAAAAATGATTGCAAAGCTATAACCATTAAAATGGTGTGGTACTACCCAAAGACAGACCTGAACCAATGTTGCAGAATAGAAAACCTAAAAGTGCATTGTGCATATATGATCACTAACAAAGGTGTGAAAACATACAAAGCTAGATAAACCCTTCCATAAATGGGACAAGGGAAATGGGGGTGCGGGAAGAGAAAGAAAGAGGGTAGAAAAAGAGAACGATTGATTGATTGCTAATGAAGTTGGTCAACTGGCTAGAACTAGTTTATATGTTCACAGTGACTCACTGGATAAGGGATAAGGGAATACTAGGGCCATGACTAGTTCAGTAATAATCCATTGTTCCAATTCTAGTTGAGACCACGATTTATGCAGGAGATGCAGACGCAGGCACTCTTTCATGCTTTGGCTTGGGTTTTTTGAAATTAGATATAGGAAGTTGTTATACTGCAGCTGTGGCAGCTCACACACACAGCTGGCATCGAGATAGACAGAAACAGATTCCTCATGTCCGACCTTAAAGCCAGCTTCCCTCTGGGGTTGTTTTCCTATTCCTCCTATATATGTACATAATTGCTTGTTTTGTTTTTCCTTAATGGGTTTCATGCTAGCTACAATATGCTTTTCCACTAAGAAGTAAGTTATATGACCCACAGGTGTGGCTCAGTGGTAGAGAGTTTGCTTAGTATGTATAAAGACCCAGGTTCAACATCCCCCCCCCAGTTGCAAATGACAGAGAGACGGGGGGGCGAGAAATAACACAAATTAGAGGCCTTACCAATCTTCCATTCAAACATACTTCCCATGGAGTAGAAAGGTACCACAAGAAGGAAGGCATCAGTCCTCCTTTGACGTGAATGTTGATCTACAGGATAAGGCTACCCTATCCCCACATCACCCAAGGCCAATCAAGCTGTAACATCATTTCCTTGGACTTGAATTCAGAAGGATCAGAGCATCCCACTATAGAGAAAGGCTAACAACTCATTTGAAAGTTTTTCTTGGTTTTTGAACTCACTTTCTCCCCTCTCCTCTCTCCTCTGTTTGAAATTAGTGAAAAGAGCTACTGCCAAGAGGGGCACTAAATAAAAGGAAACAGAAAAGGCAAAGAGGGAAATCAAAGAGAGAAATTTAGACCAAGCAGCAAAGGCTTCATTAGCCACACAACAAAGACGGGCTCAATTTCTCTCTTATTGACATTAAGGAGTCTGATGTGAATCTAACATAAAAGCCTTGCGAATCTGCTCCTCTTCCTGGGGTCTCGGGGTCCCCAGCAACTGCTTGCAAATTGTTTGCTTCCAATAAAGGTCATCTTTCTTGATTGGTTTTCCTTCCCTTCCGTGTCCAACCAATCAAGGGCTGGCCAAGCAGATGGCCGAAGCTCGTCTAGACTGTCCAAGTCAGCATCTGCGGTCTCAGCCCGGAACTTGTCTGTCCTGTCCATCACAGGGCTCTTTCTTTCTGCCGGACCTTTAAAAACAAAAAAAAGGAAAAGAAAACACGGGGGGCCGTGGATACTTCTTGAATGAATAAACTCTGTGCCCAGCGCTATGTGAAGGCCTGAGGTTGAATGGAAAAAAAAAAATGTCATTCAATGATCAAATGAAAACAACTTGTACACTTTAAAAAACTATTACCAGCAACAGGATGAGGATTCCAACTCCCATCTTTGTGTACGAAATTCTCTAGTCCATCATCATGTCTTAGATGGAAAAGGAGAGAGGAAAAGAAATGAAGCAAAGAGACGGTAGAGAGGAAGAATTGAGTGTGAGCTTTTCTTATATGTTGAAAGTGCTAGTCTCCTGCTCTGCTTTATCCTGCTTTATCCTTACAGCACTTATAAAATTAAACCATCTCTCTTCACCCTCAAGTACACCAGAGGCTTATGTGGGTATTGATCTTACAATAAAGACCAGACTTTGTGTTCCATTCCTACGTTCCTTAAGATTCTAGAAATGTTCTTGCAAATGTGATTTAATCATAATGAAATTGATACCAGAATTCCCTTGATTCTGGACATGCATCACTAACTCAAGACACATCCTGAGAGCCAAGCATTCTATTCGGTCTTAGACACATGCCAAGACAATTAAGACTTGGTCCATTCCCTCCCTGAGCTTGAGGCTACTGAGGAAAACCGGCAGAGAAGCAAACATAATGAAGCAGTGTTTACCTTTGTTTAGTTTAGAAGTCTGTACAGGTTGCCAGTGGAGCACAGAGGGAAAGAAATTAGTCTGAACTGACTGAAGACATTGGGAAGTATTTCTTGGAAGAAGTAATGTAAGAACTGAGTCCAAATGGCATGAGTTGGGGAAGAGAGAAAGCATTCCAGGCAGAGGGATTGGTGAGCCCTGTAACCTGGAGGCAGCGTACTGCATGGTGGGAAATTCAGCATGAGAGCGCGGTTTGAGTAGCTCTTGTTTCTAGGAAACCATCAAGGGCTCGAGGACTTGGGGTACAGAACATTTCGAGGCTTCAGATGTATTTTGGAAGATACAGAATACCATTGAAGTTGTGAATCAAAGGAAAAGCAAGATCAGCTTTGCAACTGACAACGATTGCTTAGCGATCTCTGACTGAAGAGTTAGCCTCAAGGAAGCTCTGTCTGAAAGCGAGCAGGGTTTCAGAATGGAATCCTCTAAGCCCTTCCTGTCCCTTCTACAGTGTCTTTCTACATGAAGGTGACATGAAGCACAAGTGCAGGATAGAAAGATCGATGATTCCAGCAAGCTCTCTGTAGGGGTCCCACATTGGGTCACAATGATCCAAACGCCTCATGTAAATCAGGTGAGGGAGGAAGGGCTTATTTGGATCACAGTTCCCAGGGCTTCTATCCGCCATGGTGGGGACAGCATAGTGGAACAGCTCACGTCAACACCAACAAGCAGCAGACAAGAACCGAGTAAGAGCCAGGACAAGATACAGCTTTCAAGGGCACTCCCCCAGTAACTCACGTCCTGCAACTCAGATCCGCCATCTACATTTCATCCCATTCCCATAACATCATTATGTTATTAATCCACCAAAGAATTAGCCCATGGATTAGGTCAGAGCCCTCAGGAATCAAATACTTCACAAAAGCTTTTCAGCTGGCAAGTTGTCAGTAGCAGAGCCTATGAGAGGCATTTCCTATTCCAACCACAGTAACCTACCTTCTTGCTAATCTCAAAGCTCTGAGATACTTTCACAAACTCCTAAGATCTGATTTTATATTTTTTTGTATTTTCCTCGGCTTACCTCCCAGTCTCTCCCCTCCCCCCCTTCAACCCTCCCCCAAGGTCCCCATGATCCCAATTTACTCAGGAGATTTTGTCTTTTTCTACTTTCTACTTCCCGTGTAGATTAGATCTATGTAAGTCTCTCTTAGTGTCTGCATTGTTGTCTAAGTTCTCTGGGATTGTGGTTTGTAGGCTGGCGTTCTTTGCTTTATCTTAAAAAACCATCTATGAGTGAGTACATGTGATAATTGTCTTTCTGTGTCTGGGTCACCTCACTCAAAATAATGTTTTCTAGCTCCATCCATTTTCCTGCAAAATTCAAGCTGTTGCTATTTTTTTCTGCTGTGTAGTACTCCATTGTGTAAATGTACCACATTTTCCTTATCCATTCTTCGATCAAGGGACATTTAAGTTGTTTCTAGGTTCTGGATATGACAAACAAAGCTGCTATGAACATAGTTGAGCCCATGTCCTTGTGGCACGATTGAGCATTTTTTGGATATATACCCAAAAGTGGTATTCCTAGATCTTGAGGAAGGTTGTTTCCTAATTTTCTGAGAAATCACCACATTGACATCCAAAGGGGCTGTACCAGCTTGCATTCCCACCAGCAATGCAGAAGTGTTCGTTTTCTTCACAAACTCTCCAGCATAAGTTGTCATCAGTATTTTTGATTTTGGCCATTCTTAAAGGTGTAAGATGGAATCTCAGAGTTGTTTTGATTTGCATTTCTCTGATGACAAAGGATTTTGAACATTTCCTCACAGCAAAGCGGACAGAGAGGTTGCATAGGCAGGAACGGTAACCATTTGATTTGACTCCAAACTGTAATGCTGACCACTCAGATATAGCTCGCTGGTAGAGCATTTCCTATCCCCAGCATCACATTAATAACCATTAATCATAACAGATATGTGCTGGTTTGAAGAGTGACCCCCAAAGGCTCATATATCTGAATGATTGGGGAGTGGCCAAGAAGGTGTGGCCTTGTTGGAGTAAGTATGTCACTGGGGGAGGGGACCATTTGGGGTTTCAGAAGCCCAAGCCAGCCCCAGTCCCTCTCTCTTCATGCTGCATACAAATCCTGATGTAGGCTCCTCAGCTCCTTCTCCAGCACCGCATCTGCCTGCGGGCCACCGTACTTCCCACCATGAGGCTAATGGACTAAACCCCTGAAACTGTAAACCAGCCCGAATGAAATGTTTCCCTTTGTGAGAGTTGTCGTGGTCATGGTGTCTCTTCACAGCAACAGAACACCAACCAAGATCAGCTACATCTGTAATCCTAGGAGCCAGGGAGAGGACAGCTCAAATGACCCTCGAGAGCAAGGGGGGGCAAGAGGAAGCAGGCTAGCTCACACAACAAATCACTGCAGACTTCCAGGCTCAGAACAGCACATGCTGGATGCCCCACAGTTCCGTGGCTCAGAAACCAGGCGACTGCTTCGGTCCTTCCGGCTCTCATCTAGACGCTCTGTGGAAGCAGCCTGGCTGCCCAGCTCTTCACTGAATTCTCTTTCCTGTGGTTGAAGGACACAGATCTCTACCTCTTTGCTGACTGCCATCCAGGGATCACTGAGAGCATCTAGAAGCTACATACAAGCCCAATCTCCTTCTTTAAGGCCTGTAATGGAACATTAGCTGGTTTGATGTTTTTCAGTGCTGGTGGGCAAACTCATAGTTTCACACATGAAAAGCACATATTCTACCAACCGAGCTATATCCTGAGTCCAGGTCAAATCTTTGTGACTCATTTCTGTTTTGCTTTGTTTTGTTTTGTTTTGTTTTGTTTTGTTTTGTTTTTTAAAGGGTTCAGTTGATCATGATGAGCTAGTCAGCTAGTCCATCACCATCTCCCCATGTTAAATTCCAATGCTCAGTCGCCACCTATGCTCCACTGTCCAACTCAAGTCACAGGGGCCACATTCAAAGCTAGCAAACCAAGAAAAGAAAAGAAATGATTTGGACAAATAACACATCTCATCATGGAGTACGTAATACAAAGACCCTGAGTAATTCCAAATGAGGTTTGCCAGGTTGTTTGGGAGGAAGATGTAATTAAAAAGGAAGAGTCAAGGAACATTCTCAAGCCAACCATCCCTGACAAAGACGAAAGAGGCTTTTGCAAACTCTGGACTTTTAATTATCTTTGCAATGTCCACATGTCTGTTATCTCTACCTGCAAGGGTCACTTTTCATTTGGCGGGACTGTCATGACAAAGTACCACATACTGGGCAACTTCAACCACAGAAGAATGATCTCATAGACCTGGAGGCTAAAAGTCTAAGAAGATAGATAGTCTGCCCCCTCTGAGAGGCCTAGGAGAAGGTGTCCTCTGGGCATCATTTCTGGGCCTGTGGGTGGGCTCTTTACATTCACATACCCGTCTTCTTATGCACACGTTTGTCCCAAATATTCCCTTTATACACAAGGACCAATAATATGTTAGAGTCCGTCCTGCTTCGGTATGGCTACGTCTAATTTCATTGGCAATGACTCTGTGTCCAAATAAGGTCACGTTGGGAAACAGAGGGACATTTTAGTTAGCTTGTCATGATGACAAATATCCAAGATAATTGGATTAGCTTTCCTTCACTGTAATAAAATACCTGACGCAAAAAAAAATGATTTGGGGAAAGATTTATTTGGGCTCATGGTTTGAGAAGTTTCAGTCCAAGACAGGCTGGTTCCATTGCTTTGGATTTGAGTTGAGGCAGAATAGCACAGTGGTAGGAGCATGTGACAGAAGGGACTTCTTACCTCATGGCAACCAGGAAGCAATGGAAGGGAACAAGTTAGTAACCAAGAATAAGATATGACCTCCAGGCCATGACTCTGGTGAGGTATTTTTCCCACTAGGATGGACCTCCTAGAGTTGTTGGCACCTCCCAATGGTGCCATCAGAGTATGAATGCACTAGAGAATTGATCCCCTGATAAAGCTGTCATGATTCAATCACCTTCCAAAGTTCCACTTCTGAACATTGCCACAATGGGGATCACCAGCCTCTGGTGGCCTTCCAGATCCGAAGGATAATACAAACCAATTTCTAAAGAGAATAGCATCTTCTTGGCTCACAGTTTGGTTTGATATTTTTAATTTATGTGCATTGGTGTTTTGCATGTATGTCTGGTGAGGGGGTCAGATGTTGGAGATACAGAAGGTTTGTTAGCTGCCATATAGGTGCTGGGAATGGAACCCAGTCCTCTGGAAAAGCAGTCAGTGCTCTTAACTGCTAAGCCGTCTCTCCAGCCCTTGGCTCACAGTTTTGAGATTTCAGTCCATAATCAGTTAGGCCTGCAGAAAGATGGGTCATCATTTTGTGAGCATGTTGTCCCAGAATAAAACACAGGAAACAGAGATGGCTTTGTAAATGCTAGAGGATATGAGTTGGGATCCCCACACCTACAGAAAAAGCCAGGCATAGCAGTGCACATCTCTAATCCCAGCATTTGGGAGGCAGAGGCAGGAGGATCTCTGTGAGTTCAAGGACACAGCCTGGTCTACAAAGTGAGTTCCAGGACAGCCAGGACCACTACAGAGAAACTCTGTCTCCAAAAACCAATCAGTCAATCAATAAATAAAGTGGAGGGCCAGCAAGACTGAGTGGGTAAAAGATGGGTTTAAAAAATGGGAAGCCTCATTCCCCCCACATGGTGGAAGGAGAAAACCAACTCTTAAAAGCTAAGCTGTCCTCTAACCTCCACACACTCACCCTGGCACCCGTGCAAACACACACATGAGCACATGAATAAAGGTAAAGATATTGTTTAAATAAGTTGGAGAGGAAAATGTTCAACATCCAGCACTGATCTCTGCCTGCCACATGTATGCGCGTGCACACCATACACACGTATAAACACACACCTGAACACATACACTCACAGCGAAGATGCTGGAAGGCTGCTACCTCCATTGCTGGCTTTCCCCTTTGACCTCCCTACCATGTATTCCCCCACTATGGAAAGTTTTAATAACTCTCAATAACACCACCACCCTGGGGACTGTGTTTGTAGTACATGTACCTTTGGGGGAATATTTAAGATACAACTATAGTAGGAAACAGTTCAGCCCACAGAGCCAATAATAAAAATCTTTAATATATCTTGTTTGTTTTGGGAATAACCAAAGAATTGTAAGATAGTAGGGGACTCAACATTACATCAGCCTTTCTTGGAAAAGGAACTCCAAATATGCTGGTTAATTTTTGTCAGCTGAATACGTACAAGAGTCATCTGGGAATCTCAGCCGAGAAAATTTCTTCATCAGATTAGCCTGGAGCCAAGACCGTGGGGTACTTTTCTTGATGAATGATTGATGGGAGAGCACCCAGCACTTTGGGTGATGTCATCCATTGGCAGGTGGTCCTGAGAGGTATAAGAAAGGTAACTGAACATGAGGCTGGAGGGTAATCCTGTTAGAGGCATTCTTCCATGGCCTCTGCTTCAGCTTCTGCCTCCAGGTTCCTTCCCTGACTTCCCTTCATGATAGACAGTAAACTGTAATTTGAAATATGCCCCTTTCTCCTCCACATTGCTCTTGGCCATAGTGTTCACCACAACATTAGGAAGCAAGCTAGACACCGAGGAGTGAGTTTTAATAGCTAACAAAGGAGAAACTATAAATTATACCCCCATCATCAGCACCTTATACTGGGAACCAGCGTCCTTGACCACGAATTAGAACAGTGCACAGCATTCTGCAGAGACAACTATTCCACGTGGATTCTTGATCATGTTGAAGTCAACCTGAATATTTATAACTCACCCGAGTTCCTTCACACAGAACCCATAGAGATTTAACGCTGTGTGTTTCCATTAAATTTAAAAGGAGCGTAGCTGGCTATTCCTCCTGAGGAGGCTGGTGCAGAGCATAGCAACTCAGAGTGGTACCCAGCCAGGTCTCACGGGAGGCAGTTGCAAAAGGCTGTAGCCACCAGGATGGAAGGCAGCACCTCTTCCTTGAACCCCCCCCCCCCCCCGTGACTGGCTCTTCTAGAACTCCGCCCACTTTCAACACCTGTCTCTTTCGACCTTTCTTATTTTAATAAAAGTGACATTCTATCTGGGCCCCGCAAAGAGCAACGCCTCGCCCACTCTTCCCCGTGTCAAATCCCTTGCTCCCTAGAAAGGTTACTCCTTTCACAGCCAGACAATGCTAGGTATCCGCTGACACCTCCCTGCCCTTTCCTAAGGTAAATTCTCATTGTTCCTGGAGAGACGATGAACCTTTGCTGTAGTTCTTTCTCTGTCTCGCTCCCATCCTCTTAATTCTTTTCATTTGCTTGAAATCCCGCCCTCCTTCTATGGGCTATCCGCCCCGTACCTCCTCCCAGGTCTCTCGCACTTACTCATCTCTTACCCATAGGGCCTGGCTCCACTCTGCAGTGTATATGGTGGAGGTGGAGGACGCTATGAACGGCGTTTTATTCCCATTAAAGGTAATCAACACTCTTTCAGGCCTTCATGGTTGCTCTTTTAGATAAGAGTAACAATCCAGCCCTGCGGAGGTGGCACACACCTTTAATCCCAGCACTTGGAACGTGGAGGCAGGCAGATCTCTGTGAGTTTGAGGTCAGCCTGTCTACAGAGCAAGTTAAATTCCAGGACAAACACCAAAGCTACACAGAGAAACCCTGTCTCGAAAAACAAGAAAGAAAAACAAAGAAAACCACCAAAATGAGATTGGAAGGCAATAGGATCCACAAGTTGCACAATTATTCTGAACAAGACCACAAACTCATTAGCCTCAATTTTCTCACAGCTACCACACCCCCTTTGAAAGATGGTCTAAGGAAGCCCAGCATGGTGGCATAGGTCTGTAACTCAGGCCTTTTGGAGACTTAGCTGGAGGATCAGGAGTTCAAAGCCAGCCATGCCTACATCATAAGTCTGATACTACTCTGTCCTCAAAAAATAAAATATAATGTATGGGTTTGATGAAGCAATATAAAGATTATTAATTCTTTCTGACTTCTGGATTCAGCTACTCCCCCATAGCACAATGACCTTTGGCCTTTGGCCCTTATAATAATATGACTCAGTGGCGGAACATTTAGTGCCTGAGGTGAGTGAGACTTCATCCCCAGTAGCCCCTCACCTAGATGGAATTCCATAAACTTTCTTGAGATATCTTAAAATTGCTAGGCATGGTAGTGGATGCCTTTAATCCCAGCACTCAGAAGGCGGAGGCAGGCATCTTTGAGTTTGAGGCTGGCCTTGTCTACATAGTAACTTCCTGGCCAGCTAGGGCTACATAGTGAGATCCTGTCTCAAAAATAAAATGTTTTTCCAAAAATTATTTCAACAGTTTACTAAATCTTTGATAATCATTTTATCTCAAAAGATACTGCTTTAGATTAATATATCTTGAAATATATATATAGGGACCATTTAGCTTATTCCCATTTAATAAGTTAGATAGCAGATTCTCATTTATGCATAAAAGTATTTTGTTGTTAAGATAAATTCCAAAGAAGCCTCATATAACACACCATTGAAACCCAGAATTTATATCAAAATATGCATCAACTTGACCCTCCATCCAGTCAGTAAGCCTGGGCAAAAACTACCTTCATTGCCTAAACCTCAGGGTACACATATTTTATATTAAAATATTAATTGCATTTTATCTAAAATAAAATGGCTTACTTTAATATTTGAATACTCTATTACCATTAGACAAGAAAAAAGATTTCAAGCTGGTATTGGCAAATGATTCTCTGCAAACATACACTGTGAAGTGAATAGAATTTACTCGCATTTAAGCAAGAGGAAGCGAGTATAACCGCCCCGATTTTCCTCTTTCTAACCAGAATTGTTCCGTGTTCGGCAGATCCCTCACGGGATAGAGACCTTTATAAAGTGAATTTTCAGAGTTTCAGCATATCCTAACCAGCTACGTTTAAACATCTGTGCCCCCACGCTTCCTTTCTCCAACAGGTGGCCCATTATATGAATATATTAAAGCATCATTAAGAGAAAAATCGCCAAGTTTATAAAGATCACCATGGCAGCTAATGGTACTCAGCTGCGTGGTGATTCCACCACGCAGAATTGCAAGGCACTTGTTTAAAATACACTTAGACGATCACACGTTGCTCCCTTTTAAAAGGGCAAAAATATTCAACAACCATCCTATATATTTTTCAGTAGAGAGTGGAACCAGCTGCTGCTGCCTTTGATGCTGTGGGCCCAGAACACCTTTGCAAACACCTTACCAAGGAGTGCTCCCAGGTAGCGGCTCTCACCGCTTCCTTTCAGCCTCTCAGCAAATGTTTTCCAGGCGTCCTATCGTCTAAATGATCAACCGCTGCTCCCCCCAATCTAAAATCTAAGCGTGATCCCATCACTCCCACCTAAAAGTCTTCATCGGCTCCCCAGAGAGTTTAGGAATAAATCCAAATCCCTCCGAGTCGTACCGCACCCCCTAATGCTCTTTTTACAGAAGCCATTCCCTTTCGTACTTCCCTACCTCAGTCAGGCATTTCTTCCTACCAGGGTGTTCCCCTCGTTTCCAAGTCACTAACGCCTTCATTTTCTTCTAATTGCCAAGTTCGCTCGGGTAAAACCTCTTCAACCAAAATGGCTTTCGTTCCTCCAGTGTGTCCCTCTAGTCTCCCACTTATTTCTAACACAAAACCACTATAATTCTCGTCTTCCCTAAAGATAGCCACAAAGTGACGAAAGTGGCGCCCCTCCTGCCTTGCCTGCACCTCCACTAGATTACACAGCCACCTGGGAGCCAGCAGTCCCAGAATCCTCCGCTCTCACAGCACGCCCCTGTAGTTAGTTGTGGCGGTGCTCCTTGTGTTCTGGCTTTTAGGTAGGAGGATCAGCCCCCGATCTGGGGCCTACTGGTCTCCTGGCTAAGGAAAGAAGTGCGTCCCCAGAACTTCTAGCAGTGTTCCTCCGTGGTCTGTGTTTCATTTCTGGCTCCAGGTTCCAACCCTGAGTCCCCGCGCTGCCTTCCCTCTGTGATGGTCTGTGATATGGAATTCTAACCCAGAAAAAAAAACCATTTCCCACCCTAAATTGGTCTGGTCAGTATTTTATCACAGCGACGTGGAGCCAAGTAGGACAGAAACTAATTAAGTTTGATGAGATCAATGGAGTAAGGGCTCCCATAATAGAATTAATGCCTTGAAAAAAAAAAAAAGGAAAGGAAACCAGAGCTCTCTTGGCTGGGTGAAGATACAGCACAATGACCGGCAGCAAACCAGACACCAAATATGCTGGCGTCTTTATCTGGAGCGACTCAATGTCCAGACTTTTGTTTACAAACTACATAGTCTGTGGCATCACGTTCCAGCTGCGTGCCACAGGTGCCCGGTTTGCTCATGAGTGCCGGAGACTGAATCCAAGCCTTCATGCCGGTGCACCAAATGTTTTACAAACCGAACCATCTCCTCAGCCCTGTCCCTTTTTCTTTTAATCTAAATTCTACACAGGAAAAAAAAAACATGTGATATTTATCTTTCTGAATTTGGCATAACTTACTCAACATAACGATTCCTCCCTCTATCCATATAGTTCCAATCGTGTCAAGACTCCTCATAACAGCCAAAGACAATGTGTGAGTTCCATTTAAATTATTGTTATACCATATTGTTTAGAGACAAATAAACAAAAATAGGTCTGAACATATTTAGCATAGATGCATGTTTTTTCCATACAGTTGCCCGAATCAGAGGATGTGGACCCACACATGCAGACACCACAGACCCGGGGACACCACAGATAAGCAGAGCTCAGTTCTCATTCTTGCATCTCTGTTAGTGTATTATAAAGACCTAATAGACAGAGCCTTCCCCCTTCCTTTCCTTCCTTCTCCAGCACCTGCTGTCACTCTAGTCACTGGGCAGTAGGCTTAGGACGTATCCGCCACGCCCACTGCTTCCCCAAGCCTTATCAAATCTGAGTGCTTTTGTCAAGTATTTTTCTTTGCAAACAATTGCTTTCGACCGGCTTTATTTATTGTAAGCTCAGCTGTTATCAACGCCTACTCCTACCCAACACATCCACACATCACTCTACACATCCACAGCAGAAACAGACTGAGAAAGCCTGGAAAGGAAAGGACGGGAAAATGGTAGCAAAGGGGGACGGCTGGAAAGAAGTCGTTTTGAACACATCCGGAACAAGGCTTCGCTCGACATAGAAAGCACAGACAACTAACACTAGTCCTGTGTCCCCTGAGGAGCAAGTTACTCTGTTTGTTCAAGAATCCTTCTCTTGGGCAGCAGCGGTGCTGCTCGCCTTTAATCCCAACAGCTGAGGGCAGAGGCCTGCAGATTTGTGTGAGTTCAAGGTTAATCTGAGTTGCAGGCCAACCAAGACTACACAGAGACCCTGCCTCAAAAAAAAAAAAAAAAGAATTCTTCACTATAAAGAGCTCCCAACTGCAGGATGTCTTTTTCACTGTGCAAGGGTAAAGGAGGAAGAAGTGATAACGGGTGTGCATTCTGTATGTAATCTCATTTAACTTTGGTTTTTTTTATTATTTATTTATTTATTTATTATGTATACAATATTCTGTCTGTGTGAATGCTTGCAGGCCAGAAGAGGGCACCAGACCCCATTACAGATGGTTGTGAGCCACCATGTGGTTGCTGGGAATTGAACTCAGGACCTTTGGAAGAGCAGGCAATGCTCTTAACCTCTGAGCCATCTCTCCAGCCCCCCACATTTAACTTTGTATCACCTGGGTGAGTGGCCGTCAATCTGGCTCCTTCTTTTCCCTTTCTCTTAACGTCTCTTGCAAATCTGCTTCTCCTTCTCTTTTCCAGCCACTCAGAGCTCCGCTGAGTTTCTTAGGCCTGGCACTTTTCCCTTATACTTGAAAAAGAAAAATGTTTCCTTTTCCCTTATACTTGAACTAATGTTTCCTTCTCCCTTATACTTGAAAAACTGTTTCTTTGTCCCTTATACTATAGTGTTTCTTCTGCCTGAGAATCATCAACCACCTCTCCCCACATCCTGCTAGCTAATGTCTGCCCATCTTTTAGGATTCGTCACAGAATCCTTCAACCTAAAAACTTCCTGACCATCTCCTCTCTCCCAATACTGAGGCAGCTGCTTGCCCTTCAGGCTCCCCGTGATGACACCTATTAATACGTTTTCTAATTGGTCACCTGACTAAAGCAACTTAAGGAGGAAACTATTGATTTTTGTCTCAGGGATTAAAAGAAGAGTCGTTCCATTGTGGCAAGGATGGCAGAACCGTGAGGCAAGGGAGTCAAAATAGTGAGGGCAGTGAATACAGTCACTAATTCATTTGTTTCTCCGTGTATTCAGTCCCGTCCAGAAACCCAGCCAGTAGGATTCAGAGTGTGTCTTCCCTCCTCAGTCAAACCTTTCTGGGAACGCCCTCATAGACACACCCACATGTGCGTTTTCGTGGTGATCCTACATTTATTCTACCAGTCAATTTAACAATGAAATTTAACCATCAAAAGTGCCAGGCAGATGTTTAAATTAAAACATGTTCTTTCTTTACTTCTCCCTCTACTAAGCTGAGAGGTATATAAGAACCTGAGCCACTAACATATCCAGAGCCTGACTTACGATCCTGTTTTGAACATGAGGAAGCTAACGCGATAGAGTTAGAAATGTGTCCAGAGACATGGAGCTTAATAACAGAGTACCTGGATTTGAGCCCAGACCCTTCCAAGTCCATAGTTGGCACTCTACATAAATCCTTGACCAGTGTCTAAGAACTTACATTAACATGGGCCTCGTCTGCATGTCCCATTTGGTCATCCTTTCTTGTTTTCTCATAATGTTCTACCAGAATTTCCCCTCAATGTCCACTGAAAATCCCTCTAGCTTAGCTAGCTGTTTACACATAACTCAAAGACTAGGCCTTTATAATGAGGCTGGGAGCAAAATATCTGAGGAGCTGGAGAAAAGGCTCAACAATTAATTGCACTTATTGTTCTTGCAGAGGACCTGAGTTCAGTTCCCAGCAACCACTTGGTGGCTCACAACCACCTGTCACTTCAGTTTCAGGTGATCAAATGCCCTCTTCTGACTTCTGTGGGCACCAGACATACCCATGGCACACAGGCATGTGTGCAGGAAAAACACTCATCCGCGTTGTGGTGGTTTAAAAGAAAATGACTCCCCCAAAGAGAGTGGCACTATTAGGGGGTGTGGCCTTGTTGGAGTAGGTGTGATCTTGTCGGAGGAAGTGTGTCACTGTAGAGGCGGGCTTTGAGGTCTCACAGATGCTCAATCCATGCCCAGTGACAATTCATTTTGTCTGTGCAAACTGTAGCACTTTCCAGCCACCTCTCCAGCACCATGTTTGCCCTGTCGCACCATGATAATAATGGACTGAACCTCTGGACTGTAAGCCACCCAATTAAATATTTTTATTTATAAGTGTTGCCTTGGTCATGGTGTCTCTTCACAGCAACAGAAACCCTAAGACACACATAAAACAAAATAAATCTTAAAAAGAAAGGGATAAAGGATAACATTTTGCTTTTGAATGGCTTGTCTCCCCTCTTTAAACTGTTTTCATATTATCTCCCAGAGGTCTGTTTGTTTTTAAGAAGAGAGAGAAAGAGTACAGCTCTGGATGGGAGGGAAGTAGGTAAAAACTGGGAAGAGCTGGCAGGAAGGAAAACTGTAATTAGAATATATTGTATTAAAAATATATTCTCAATTTTAAAAAACTGCTTTAGAAACAAAACAAAGGTAATAGGCCCAGAGTATTGGATGCCCACCCACCCTCTGCCAAGTAAACTATGTTTTGAGGTTTGACATCAAGTAACAGGGCAGGAACTTTCCCGGAAACCTTCATTTTGTTTATGTTTTTTGTTTGTTGTTTGTTTGTTTTCTCTGATATTAAGTAACAGTCATATATAAGATCTGATTTAGCACCTGCCTATTTATTCAGTGCGTGGAGCTCTCGAGGGCCCTTGGGTACCTATAAAAGCCTTCAGGTGACAGTGTTTTCATTGGGACCAGAAGAGTATCCAAGTTTTGAGTTCACAGTGTTGCCTGCCAGAAATCAGTCTGGCTCCAGCAGATGGAGCCCAAGTCATCTTTCCCTTACACCTGTGTTTATGTCTACTGCTTTTTAACAGACCCGCCACAGTTAAACAAATAGGCCAACAGACTTTAATTATGTCATAGTTTCCGTAGGTCAGGAATTCAAACAGCATATGGATCAGGGGGTTTTCTAATGTCAACGTTCAGATGTTGGCTGGTACTGCAGTCTTTTGAAAACTGAACCAGATTTGATTCAAGAAGAAAGGAAAAAAGAAAGGAAGGAAAAGAAGGAATGGGGAATAGAGAGGGAGAGAAGAGAGAAAGGGAATAAGAAGAAGGGAAGAGAACAAAGGGGAAGAGGTATAAGGAGAAAGGGGTGGAGAACAGGGGGAGGGGATAAAAGGAATAAGGAGACGATGTGAAGGAAAGAGGTGGAGAGGTGAGGGGGAAGGGAAATCTGAAACAGGCTAGAGGGCCCACTTCTTTTTCTGTTTGTTTTATTTTGTTTTGTTTTGAATCAATGAGTTTTATTTAGGTTACTTATAGGAATGTGGCCGAGGGTTTACTTACAACACCAGAAACAACTCAAAGACAGCTGCATCACTAAAGCACACCCCAGCATGAGTGACAGCTCACAAAAAAATCTGAAAACCTGGAGCCCACTGCACCACCTGGGAGACAGCTCGACAGTTGGAGAATGTCCGTTCCAACTGGCTCATTGGTCTAAGCCTCTTCCAGGAAGCTCCGCCAGCCTTTCTTCTTCTAGGACATTTAGCTGGTCTTTGCTTTTTCCTGGCTGATGGCCTGGTCTCTGGCTCTTCCAGGGAAACAGGCTTGTTTGAGAGTCTTCCTTGCAGCCTGGCTTACCTAAGAGGGACTCTCAGCCATCTCGATTGCTTATATACTCCTGGGGATGAAGGGAACCTAGTGAATCTAGTCAGTTTCAGGGATTTCCTAAAGCCATTTTTTTTAAGTTTCTATTGTTTCTTTGTGGTTTTCATAGCATGCTTCTCAACCCACTCATCTCCCTGCCCCCGACCTCCACCCTCTGTCCTTGAGACCACACAAAACAAAACAGAATTTAAAAGTATAGCCTAAAAACAAAATAAACAGAAAGAAAAGAAGAGGGAAGGGAGGGGAGGAAAGGAAGGGAAGAGAAAAGGAAAGAGAAGAAAATCTGTGTGGAAGCTCTGGTGTGGTCGAGTGAGTCACGCAGTACACCCCTTAGTCCATACATGTTTACTTATAAGTGTTCTTTGCAATGGCTCCTTGCTTGACTCGGGCCTCTGGCTTCTGCTACCCTACTGAGCCCTCAATAGGACTCCTCTTGGACATCCTATTGGTGCCTTGTGTCATGGAGATTCTGTAGCTTTGGATCTGCAGGTCCGGCCCCTTTACAGGCTCCAGCGGTTCATAAATGACTTGGATTCTGGGGCGGGCTACCTTCCTGGTTCTGGTTTTGGGTGGTAATTAGTCAGTCCTCGAGCTTTCCTTCAATTGTCACCACCCAGGTGTGCTCCCCAGCTTCCATCTCCTCTCTAGTACCATGTCTGCCTGAATGCCGCCATGCTTCCCCACGGTGCTGACAAAGGTCTAAACCTCTGAACTGTAAGCCACCCCCAAGTAAATGTTTTCCTTAACAAGCACCACATGCTCAGGAATAGAACTAACTAACTAACTAACTAACCAATTAAACAGAACTAAACCTAACTAAAACAGAGTGAGAGACCAGTTGGAAGTCGCTGGAATAATCCACAGGAGAAAATGAACAGGCTCAGCCCAGTGCGGCTCAGCCACAGGGTACTTGGGTAGCATGTACAAGGCTGGGACAAAGTTGTTAGTTCAGCCCCCAGCACCACAACCAGAAGAATAAAATGAAGAGGGCTCTCCCAGGAAGCAAGGATGATGTCAGAGAAGGAAGGTGACCTGAAAGAGTAGCTGTAGTGTCGCCATAACTACTAACCTATTAAATAAAAGTGAGGGAGTTCAGACTTAAGCTTCAAGACTGGGAGACCCAGCAGGACTTGGCACTAAGTGTTTTGAGGTAAAGGCAGGAAGATCAGAAATTCAATGCAAGCCTGGACTACCCAAGTAGCAAGCACTCAGCATCAGTCAGCTCCGGCTTAGAGGTACCGAGCTTGAGCACTTGCAAGACAGGTGCTAATATGAAAATTTCTCATTGGTTTGGGCCCATTAGGCAGAGACTGATTTGAATTAATAGCATACTAAATTATAGAAAAATCGCATTTACACTTTCGTTTTGCTTTATCTACTGCTTGGTGTTTTGGTTTGGTTTGTTATTTCCTGTTTGACAGGAGTGCCTTGTGTATACTAGGCAAGTACTGTACCAACTGAGCTACATTCCCAGTCCACTTCCTTCAATTAAAAAAAAATAGCTAGAGAGATGGCTCAGTGGTTAAGAGCATTGCCTGCTCTTCCAAAGGTCCTGAGTTCAATTCCCAGCAACCACATGGTGGCTCACAACCATCTGTAATGAGGTCTGGTGCCCTCTTCTGGCCTGCAGACATACACACAGACAGAATATGGTATAAATAAATAAATAAAACATTTAGGGCGGTGGTGGCGCACGCCTTTAATCCCAGCACTCGGGAGGCAGAGGCAGGCGGATCTCTGTGAGTTCGAGACCAGCCTGGTCTACAAGAGCTAGTTCCAGGACAGGCTCCAAAACCACAGAGAAACTCTGTCTCAAAAAACTAAAAAAAAAAAAAATAATAATAATCCAAAAAATAAATTAAAAAAATAAAAAAATAATCCTTTTCTGCCAGGTGGTGGTGGTGCACGCTTTTAATTCTAGCACGCCAGAGGCAGAAGCAGATGAACTTCTGAGTTCGAGGTCAGCCTAGTCTAGACAGCCAGGGCTGCACAGAAAAACCCTGCCTTGGAGTGGGCGTTAGGGGAGTGTATTGGGGTCTGGAGAGGTGACTGGGCGATTAAAAGCACTTATTGGTCATCCCAGAGACCCCAAGTTCATTTCCTAGCACCTATATGATGGTTCACAGTCATTTGTAATTTCAGTTCCAAAGACTCTGATACCCCTATAGCCTCTTCTAAACTCCCCAAGCACTGTGGCACATACTTGCAGGCAAGCAAAATACTTAAAACAAAAATAAAATGAATTTTGTTTACAAGTGTATGGGTGAGGGGTCACTTACAGGACCATGGTATCTTAAAAGCAACTACAAGATCAAAACTGTAGAGAATCAAGCTTTGTAATATAAAGAAATCAATGAATTAATGTAGCACTTTCGCAAATTTTCTGATTCAAGATTTCGTATTTAACGTACTTTTCATGATGGAGATTATGAGTTATAGTTGTTTTGAGATAGACGACAAACATTTTTATAAGTGTTAAAAATGCATACTTTTGCACACAAAAGAGGATGGGCGGTGAAACAATGAAGGACCCTTCTGCCATCTTTACATATCTGCTAAGGTCCAAACAATAAATATTTGATAGGCTAGAGTTTAAAAATTAATATTGTTTCCAAATATTTTGTCTTATGAATTTATTCTACACTCCCAGTGTCAAGCAGAAATGAATTTATTCTACATGCCTAGTAAAATGGAAAATAAATCCACCAAGTCAGCAGAATTTATCTTTGGATTATAGGAGTAAGAGTAATATGTTTTCCCTATAATCTTTTACTTTTCTCTTTTAGTTGAAGTGCGGGTAATTAGAAACAGGTTTTCAGAAGGAAACAGATTCATTTGCCGTCCGACCGAGTTTGTTCATAGGAAAAGCCCTGATAGGAATCATTTGCACCTCAGTGTGAGCTGGATAGGTCATCCCCAGAGGCAGTCACCTTTCCTTTATGCTCATTAATCAGAAAGAAAATGAATTTCTGGAAAGTTCCTATATCCCATGGGAAGCCCACCTACTACCCCATACAGAGACTGTTTCATTTCCAGAGGAGAAGCCTCTTCTTGTCCCATCCCTACCCTGCCAAGACCATGCTACCCATACAGAAACTGTTTCGTTTCCAGAGGAGAAGCCTCTTCTTGTCCCGCCCCTACCCTGCCAAGACGATGCTGCCCTCTTTTCTTCCTCCACATCCCAGTCCCCTCCTGTGTTGGCTCCTTGTGTCTGGTAAAGCTCGTTGGCTGTGTACAGCTACTTATACGAAAAACCAGAGCAACCTCCAGTGGCTGCAAAGTGAATTCCCACTCAGTCTCCTTCCTCTCTCCTAACCCACAGCCGGGCTTTTTACTTACTCCCCCTCTACCCATGCTACAAGGCGGAGATTTTTCTGAGGCAGTTCCATGTCAAACACCCTGCCCCGATGGATACCCCTGTTTACATTTCTGCCTTTCTTAACACCATACATTCTGATTCTCATCTCAAAAAAATGTAGGCAGCATACATTACCTCCCAAATTATTCATGACAACTCATCTGGGTTCTTTTGTGCCAATTTGAATGAGGGGAAGTTAAAATTATATCTGGATATGAGGTGCAGGTCAGTGGGGAAGTGTCTGTTTGGCATGTGCAGAAGTGTGGATTCAGTCTCCAACACAGGAAGGAAGGAAGGAAGGAAGGAAGGAAGGAAGGAAGGAAGGAAGG
>JABTXL010006712.1:10894333-10932912 GCA_025134845.1 Neodon shergylaensis
AGGAAGGAAGGAAGGAAGGAAGGAAGGAAGGAAGGAAGGAAGGAAGGAAGGAAGGAAGGAAGGAAGGAAGGAAGGAAGGGACAACCACAGGCAGTGAACACAGGGTGGATGCTAGAACCCCATGTTTCTTATTTATTCCGATTTCTTGGTCTCTACTGATCCTTTGCCAAAAGCACAGCCTTTCTTTTACCTCACAATTAGAAAGAAACCCTGGATGCCAGATGGGCCTTAAAACAGTGTGCCAGTGTGGAGAGCATTTGCTCCTTCTGCTTCCTCTGTCTTCTGTCTCCTCTAGCTCCCTCAACTACCTATAAACCATCTGGGATAGTCGATGTATGGTTGACTCCAAACACAAGCCACCATGTCCACAGGGGACACAAGTGCCCTGGCAGAAGACAACCCATAAGCATCAGCCATTCAACCCAAAGGGCATGGAGCAAGAGGGAGCTGAGTCTACGTTTCTCACAGATATGGGGAGGCATCAGACTTACCTGTCTCTGGATACTCTTTGCCCAACATGATATAAACTGTCTTCCCTTCCTGGGAATAATAGAATTTACTCTTTCTGTGGCAACACAAGAATATAATGATAAATCTAAGATGAAATATTTATCCTGCCCGATTGCTTTATGTAGATACAGCATTAGCCGGCATTACCTCATGCATTCAATTATTTTGCAACACTGTGGAACAGCAATGCCTGGGAGGTCCTGAAATATTTAGAATTAAATACGTCTTCTTTGTAGTGTTTAAGTCTTTCCTTTTTTCCGGTTCCTTCCCTTGCCATTAGGGAAGCTGAGCATCGTGGGTCCAGACTTCTGATTCTCTTCCTTTCATCTCCTACAAATTTAGGATAAACCAATTGCATTGGAATGATATCCGCTAAAAGGTGAAAATGCTCTGATAAGGACATGTGAGCAGCAACAATCTGTATGTGGCATCCAGATAAAAATGTGCTCTATGGATTGGGTTCACTGCTCTGGGGCAACAGAAAATTCGTTTTTTTTTTTAACTATCTGTATTGAAATAATTTTAGATTTACAGCAGAGCTGCAAGCCCCTTTCAAAGCATTTCCATATCACCTCCAACCTGCACTGACCCCGACTGCGAGTATCCCAGTGGGCTCACAAGACGCAGTGTCTCAGGGTCGCTGGTAAAGACCACATCCATTATGAGGATCTTGTAGTCTGTGATACATTTCGTCTCTGTGTATTAAACTCTATATACAATACATTTAAATTACCTTGTTCCATCTTATTTCAATCTTCTCTGTTTATATGTTATCCTCTTCCGTCTTTGGTTGAGTTTATCTAGTGTGCTTTATTCCCCCCCCCCATTAAGCTCTGTTGATTCGAAAGTTAAAGCCTAAATTTAAGTGGTATGTTTATTCTCTCCGAACAAGACAGGAATTTTCATTTCCTGCATTTATTGTATTTTATTTTTGATGCAGGGTTCTGCTGTGTAGCCACAGCTGGCCTCCAACGCATAATCCCTTTGCCTGGGCCTCCAAATGCTGGCCTTTCAGAAGCACGAGGCTATGTCCCATTTTTTTAAATAGGCAAGAGAACATACAGGCTTATTATATCTATTATTGTTATTATTACTTTAAATATAGCATAAAAACACTCTTCCATTAGTCACATAACACAAACACACAGTTTAAATAAAGATACAGTGGGTTCTGCAAGACCTACTTTAGCCTCTGCCTGCTTTCCCCATTTCCCACCTCCTGGAAGCAGACAGACAGATGAACCACAGGTGTCCTTTTCATGTTCATTTAATATTGTGTCTCTTCGAATGATCTGATTGCTCTTTCTTGGTTTTTCATTTCTAAATATTGTGAATTTCTCACCTTATAGTGAGCTTTTCTAAGCCGAGGATTGCAGCTGGAGAGATGGCTCAGTGGTGAAAAGCACTTGCTGTTCTTGTGGAGGGCAGCAGTTCAGTTCCCAGCACCCACCCACCACCATCAGTAACTCAGGACCCCCTGTATGTCCAGCTCCAGGTGAGCCAGCTCCCTCCCCTAGCCTCCATGGGCACACACATGCACACGGACACAGACACACATACATACACAAAAGCAAAAATAATAAACCTTTTTAAAAGTTAAAATCGACTTGATTGGGAGAGGGGGAGGGAAATGGGAGGCGGTGGCGGGGAGGAGGCAGAAATCTTTAATAAATAAATAAAAATAAATAAAAAAACAAAATGATAAAGTGGTGATAGAGGAGGCGCCGAATTAAAAGGAAGGAAGAGAATGATAGCAGAAGATAAAACTGAATGGAGACGCAGATTGCAAGAACAAGAAAAAAAATCAGAAATATATTTACCTCTCGATAAAAAAAAAATTGAGGATTTGCTTTTGTTTAATACACAAGCAGAGCCAGAGAGATGGCTCCGCAGGTAAAACCACTTGCAAGAGAGTTGGGCTATGTGAGTTCAATCCCGATCTGTAGTGGAAGGAGCAAACTGAAACCACAAGCTTGTCTTCCGACCTGCACATACGCACTGGACCATATTTGCACCACGTCCACACACCATTCTCATCATCATCATCATCATCAAGCGATTTTTTTTTTTTTGGTTTTTCGAGACAGGGTTTGGCTGTGGCTTTGGAGCCTGTCCTGGAACTAGCTCTGTGTTTATTTTTATTTTATATGTATGATGCTTTGTCTGTATGCACGTCTTTACTTCATATGAACGCAATGCTCACAGAGACCAGGAGAGATACAGTCAGGCTTGCTTGCCAGAGTTGGAGCCTTTGGAGGTATAGGTTATGTGCTTGGTAGTTGCCTTGTAGAAGCTGTGAACCAAACCCAGGTCTTCTGCAAGAGCAGCAGGTGCTCTTAACTGCTCTCTCTCTGGTCTAAATAAAATAAATTTTTAAAGTAAGGGCAAGCATCCCTCTTTCTCTATCTTATTATACAGTCATATCATAATTTTATACAATTGCTAGGTTTAGGGTATTGAAAGTGTGCATCATTACTCAGAACCATGAGCTGTCATTAATTTTCCTTCTTCTTTGTCTCCCTTCAATTAGACAGTGTTTTTTGTTTCGTTTTCTTAAGTTTCGATGACTACCTCACTAACTCATATTTCAACCTCTTTTCCAGTTGCCTATATCTTCACTAACTCAATACAGTTATTACTTGATATTATCTTTAATAAATAAGACTTTTTAAAAGGGACTGATGTGTGGAACTATCGCCCCAGGGTCTCCTCGTGTTAGAGATTTCTTTTCCATTTGGGTGTCCTGTTGCTAGACACCCTTTGTTTTTATTTTATTATGTCATGGTCTAATCACATAAAGTAATCGGGTTATTGAGAATAATCTTTGTGTTGTGCTTTAAATATGAAATGCCTCAGACAGACTCATGCATTGAGGGCTTGGTTTCCAGCTGGTAGACTTTAAGGAAGTGATTAGGTGCTCAGGGCTCTGGTCTATTCGCTGGAACAACTCCCTGACGGCTTCATAATCTAATCATATTGTTGGGGGATGCTGGAGACTCGGAGAGTAGGACCTTGTGGTTTTCTAGTCAATTATCCCTAACAGGCTTTGGTTTTCAATGAATGATCGGTCTCTGGCTAGTGCTCTTTCGGGATGAAAGGCTTAGCTGAAGGAAATGGGTTCCTGGGGGGTATGCCTTTGAAGGTTTGCTCTGGTTCCCTTCATCTTTATGTGTTTCCTGCCAATCACGAGGCAAACAGACTCCCCTTCCAAAAGTCCTGCCTCCTTGATGTTCCACACAACCAAAGACCTGGACTCGGCATTGCCAGGAACCAAGAACTGACTGGCATCTCAGGATACTCAAGCGGGAACAAACCTCTCCCATCCCAAGCTGTTTATTCAGGTAGTTGGTCATAGCAAGGCGACAGACTGAATAACAAGCTCTAATTTTAGAACGACCCAAGGTGCTCAAATATCCCTGGCTTTGCTCCAGCCAAGACGTCCTCCTTCAGGGGAGATGCTGGCTCTCTGGGAAGGAGAGGAGGTCACAGGAGAGTTGAAAACTTGCCATGAGCAGACTTCCAGTCAGACCTGTGCCTTTAGTCTGTCCTCATGTTGACTCCCTGGGTCCTCCTGGGCTGCCATTTCTCTGGCCTTTTGGAAGTTCTATGGAGGAAATCAGATTGTCAGTATGCCCAAACTGACTTGCCTCCTGCCTTTTAGTATCTAAGAGTCTGTAACTATGAAAAATATTTCCCGTACCTTTTGTCGAGTAAGTCTTAGATTTTATTATTCTTTAATCTATTCTCATTCTTGTAGAGTTTTGGAAAGAAGCAGAATTAAAATGCTTATTTTTAATCTACTATCTTTAAGTGTGCCAGCTGGTTTTTTAAAATATATGAAAGTGATTGCTATTCCAATTTTTACACTTGATAGTTATTTAAATTTACCAGCATCTTTTAAACAATCTTTTTGCATACTGTTGCTTCTTTATTCTGTTAGTTTCCTCTGAGTTATTTTTTTTCTTCTTTAGTAGTTCTTTTTCTAAGAGACTACTGGTAAAAAATATCTAAGTGTTTGGGTGTCTTTTAAAAAATTATAATTTTCCTTGACTTGTAAATGACATTTTTGCCTGAGTTTAGAAATTTGGGTCTCCAAATGTGTTTCTTCAGCACATGGAACATATTATCTCATTGTCTTCTAGGATTTATTTTGCTGATGAGGTTTTTTCCTTTCCATTTTTTTTAAATAATGAAATCTGCTTACTCTCTTTCTTGGCTTAACATTTTCTCCTTAGTGCTTGTAGAATGCTGCCTTCCCAGATGTCACCAGGAAAACACAAGGCTCCGTTTATTCATTGTCACAGTGAGAGAAAATACCAACGTGGTAGATAGTGTCTTCACAAAGGCAGAACAAGGCCTGACTTACTGAGACTTTCAAATTTAGTTAAAGTCGATGCAAGGACTTAATTAGAATCCCATGGTCGTCATGATATAACAGTGTAAGTTTTGTGGACAAAGGTAACCAAGGATGTGGAGATGAGACATTCGAAGAGTTGGACATAAGCTGTAAATTGATGCTGTGTAGAGTTGCTGGGTCTTTGCTGAGTTCCGAGAATAAACAACAAAGCTATGGGACCGTTTACCTCCCTGGTCGAGCCTCTGGGATTGTGAAGTCACGCTACTGGGGACAGCAGACCGGTGGAGACGTGTCAGCACACAGGAGGCTATGGGCTCTATTCTTCCCCTCTGATCATTCCTTATCCTGAGCTGAAGGGGAAACCATTAATATCCAGGTTATGATCCATCCAGATCTTCGCTCTAGTTGAGCTGTCCACGGGGTCTGGCCTAGTGGCACAGACCCAGCCACACCTAGGCAAGTTCACAGCTGCCTGAGATACAAAGTAGGCTTGAGCCCTGCGTGGGTAATTTCATAAGCCCCAGTCTCAAAAATAAGCATTTTTTAAAACCAGGAGGAAAGGAAATACAGTGGTAGAGCACTTGTCTGGCACACATGAGCCCCAGGCTTAATTTTCAGCACCTCAAAATCAAACGAAAGTTCCTGAGAAATACTACTGACCCTCCAACGGCTGGTGATACCTGGTCCAACTTCCCATAGCATCCGAATATCTCATTCTTGCTGTTGGACTCTCTGTTGCGTTGCTTTGTGTTTTCTGTTCCATGGCTGTGTGCTTCAGCACTTAACACCCTAGATATCATTTGTCTGAACATGGCAACACGGATAAACATACTAAGAGAAGAACCACTTTTGGCTGAAGTCCACCTCCTCCATAGGAATCAAGTAAACTGAAATTAAATCAAAGCCTAGATCATGTTGCTAATTTGAACAGCCTACAAAACCAAATTTGGCCCTCCTAGCTGAGTTATCTGACTTTTCTTAAGCCTGTGTTTGCCTCTCAGATCCTTTTTTGTCTTCCCAAGAGCATGTTCCTGTGGTCTGCAGGAACATGAGTTCACATGCTTCCCTTTTAAAAGCATTCTTTACGAAGGAAAGGAATCAAACCCAAAGCACTGCATGCTGTAGCACTGCCTGCCCAAGCCCTTGTATGTGCCAGTGCAGAGTCCCACAGGTGGTGGGCATGAGCTAAGTAGGCTGCTGCCTCCTAAGGTTTCTTTACCTTTCAGGACTCTTAGAAAGCATTTGGAGAGGAGCGAGAGCAAGCCATTATTCTCAAGTGAGTGAGATGGAGCTTTTCAGAAGGATCAAGGCTCACTTTTTCCTGTACTCGGTTAAGTCATTTAGTAATCTCTTTTCCATAGCATAGAAAGTAAAAGGCCAAAACAGGCCCTGGGAGCAGTCGAGACTCTTCTGGAAGCGTCAATGGGTTGCCTATGTATCCTTGTCCAAGTTACAAGAAATGCTGGGTACTGAGGGTCTAAAGGATTCCTGAAGGCCGCTGGTCTTCAGGTCTCACGAGAGGGCCACATAGTCTGGGTTCTGATGTCGGGAACATATGATGGCAAGTGGCTGTGGCAGCGGGAACAAGGTGGGTGAACTCACCAGCAGAACTCAAAGGATAAAGAACAAAAAGCAAAACCTTTTCCCTTGGGACATCCTAATAGCTGTGTTGCAGGAGGAAGGGTCCACATTTAAGGTGGGTTTCCCATTTCAATTAATGGCATCAAGAAAATTCCTCACAAGACATGCCCAGGGGCTAAGCTGAACTAAGTAAGCTCTCACAGCTGTGCCTAGGGCCTTGCCACTTGCCGAGCTGACAATCATTAATCACTACAACTGCCTTTACGGTTTCACTGTGGTGGCAATGAGTTTGCTGTCCATGAGAGTGGTTTGTCCATCACCACTCCAGGGCTACCATCCTGCCTCTTCTGAAAGAACTTATTTCCAGGTTTTAGATCGTACAGTTGTTGCTTAGAAAAGGTGCTAAAGACAGGGCTGTTCTTGCCTGTTGAGGAAAGACTGGGTATATCACAGGAGTCTCTAAAACATTTGACTTTGTCTTCTTATGAAAGTGTAGTCTAGAATTGGAGGTGGTATATTCTGGTGCCTGTGCGCCAGCCAGTTATTAACTCATGCTTCAAGTCAGTAAGGTACAGAAGCAGTTATCTTATTATTTAAACCAATACCATTGGTCACAAAAGCCAGAGCCTCAAAGAATTTTGCAGCTTTGAATTTCATATTTCTGAATATTGGACACTGAGTATCCAAGTATGACATGCTTTGAAAAGATCTTTAATACCAGTCCCAGTAAAATGAGTGCCTCTGACACTGGAAAGATGGGCTGTAATTTTTCCATGTTAAAAACACCATTTCAAGCAGGTTTTTTTCACTCTCTCTCTCTGCAAATTTCTCTCTATCCTGTGTAGATTTTCTAAAGCTTTTGACACTAGCTCTCCACTAAGGGTGAGATAAGAGCTTAAAATCAAGTATAAAGACTTTTCCTTGTTGAAGGAACAGTTTAATTTTAAGAGCAATTGATCTTTGAGGGTTTCTGCCCATGCAGCAAGGGGCGGGGCAGATTTGAGGGAGGGATTGGGGCAGATGAAAGCTGAAGAACACAGGGTGCCAGGCGATGATAGGAGAAGAAAGGCTGTGGTTTGTGGCTGTGGTTTGGGGAAATCTGAAGAAGATGTGGAGTCGAGGATGTGGCTCTTTGATGAAGCGATTGCCTTGCGGGTAGAAAGAGCCTGGATGTGATGACATGAACTTGTAATCGTACGCAGAGTGTGCAAGGGAGGCAGAGACCAGAGGACCCCTGGGGCTCACTGACCATCCAGTCTAGCCTACTTGGCAAGTTCTAGGTCAGCGAGAGGCCCCATCTCAAAGTCAACCTGCAGAACAACACCCAAGGCTGTCTGTCCTCTGGCCTTCCACATATATCCACACAGATACACACATAAGAAAATTAAAAAAAATAAGAGATTTTGTTTTATACTTTTTCTTTGAACTTTAGCTTGAGGAAAGGGTTATGAACTCTGAATTTCTTCTAGGTGTTTCTTCACACCTGCAGAACAATACAGACCATTGAGTGCTAGGCATGTTTGTTGTCCTGTATGTCTCGTGTACTTTCATGTCAACCATCCACAGGGTCTCACATTTTTTAAATTATTTTTCTTGAAACTATGACATTTAAAAAGATGAGCATCCAAATTTGAGTCGCGACATAAATACATAAAAGCAACAGAAATGAGCTCTGAGGGGCCTTACTCGGAAGGAAACAGTCCCTTGACCTCAGGGATGCGCCGTTTCAACTGCCATTTTGTCTCTTCGACATAGGAACTCCGTCCTTCTGGATGAGAAGTCCAAAAATTTCTAGAACTAGATTCTCAGAGTTGGACCAAGACACAGAGAGGCATTCTCCTTAAGGGTTTCATCACATAAGTGACTTGGAGCAAAATTTGTCCCCAGACTCTTGGTCTGGGAAGAAACTTAAATCAGAGGCAAGCCGGTAAGTCATTTTCTTAATTAGTAATTGATGGGGGAGGGCTCAGCCCTTCATGGATGGGACCATCCCTGGTGGGAGTCCTGGGCTCTATAAGAAAACAGGCAGAGCAAGCCATGGGGAGCAAGCCAGCAAGCAACATCCATTCATAGCCTCTGCGTCCTCTCCTGCCTCCAGGTTCCTGCCCTGTCTGAGTACCTGTCCTGATTTCTTTCAACAATGAACAATACTGTTGAAGTGTAAGGCCAAATAAACCCTTTCCTCCCCAACTTGATTTTCTGTCACGGTGTTTCATCTCAGCAAAAGAAACCCTAAGACAAGCAGTGAGGGAGACATTTAGGAAAGGCATACTGACCTTGACTCAGAATGCTTAAGACTTGGTGTTGACCCACAGAGAAGTAGGTGTTGGTGAACACCACCAAAAGACAAGCTTGTGAGAAAGAAATGAAGATTAATTTCTTCAGGGATAAGGAAGGGCACCGTGCACTGAACATGTAGAAGTGGCTTTCTGAATGAACCCCAAGATGCATACTCCTTATGGGAGAAGCACGGTTGGGACAGGTCATGACATGGACTTCAGAGTCTTGCCATCATCGTCGGAAACTCAGCTCTGCCAATACCTAGCTGCTGATCTGGGCTTAGCCTCTCTATACTTCGGTCTCTTCCTTCACAAAATGCAGATGAAGATGCCTGCTGGTGAGTATAAAACTCACTAAGACAGGTGAAGCGCTTAGCATATGGCAAACGCTATTAATAGTAAGGGTGGCTGAGGATTGTTCTCTAGAGAGAGTGTACAGATGAGGAGAGCAGGCCCTGTCTGTGACTCATTAATTCTGTCTGGGAAGAGCGAACAGCGTGAAGACCCTGCCTGAGAAGGCTTGTACAAGGCTTTGCCATTGGCCTGCCGGGCAGCAGCCCTGGCGTGCGGACGAGGCGGGGCTGCGGGGCTGCGCGGGGCTGTAAACGGGGGCGGGCTGTGTCGCTGCGGTGTGGCGGCTCCCACCGTTGCGTGAGACGGTGTCCCTGGGTGTCCCCAGGGCGCACACCGATAGGAACCTGCTTCGATGTGCGTGTCATGGCTTAAAAATAGCTGCGATCCACCTGCGCGCCGGGGCGGCGGCGCAGCGGCGGGGAACCGCGCAGGAGTCATGGGCGCCGGACTGCGGGATTCCGCAGGCCACCTCGGGATCTGAGACCCTAGCGACCAGGAGGTAGGGACGTGTGGGCAAGGGGACGGGGGTCGGAGAGGAACAGTGACATAGGGGCATTGCCACGCGTCTCGTTTCTCCTCAGTGCCTGTCTGGATTGTCACAGGGCTAAGGCGACAGCCAGGAACCTGTTACTACCGCGACAGCAGATGCAGGGAGGGGGGCAGGGGCCAGAGCCTCTGGCGGCGGGTTAATGGGACTCGAGAAGGCCCAGGGACTGAGCCAGGCTCCTACACATTAGGAGGAACAGACCCAGACCCGAGGAATGTTGCTCTCTGCTTAGGCTCTCCTCCCAGCTCCTCACCTTTCATCATCACTAAGGAATCTATTCTGAGGAAGGTAGTTGTTGTTGTTGATGGTGGTGGTGAAGGGAAGGGGGTGTTGAGGCCCAGGAAGAGAGGTAGGTGGGGGGGGGGGAGCGGGGGTGGCGGTGGCGGTGGTGGTGGTGGATGTGTCTACTCTAGTGCTAGATTTCTGTGCTTCTTCTAACCCAGTCTTTGAAAACCTACCTGTTCCTGAACTCCTGAATATGCACTCATCCCTTACTAGGAACAATCCCCCAGTCCTAGTTTGTGGTGTTTCCTGGGAGATTGGTGGCTCCTGACCCTGGGAGAAGAGAGAGAGAGGCCTGGCTGGGAGTGTGGGATGGGATCACTGTATGGCCATGGGCCAAGATGGCTTCTTACTGCTGGACATTCAGTTGAGGTCCCTAAGGCAGATGGCAGCAAAGGGAATAGGAGGGAATTCAGCAGGTTAGCCCACCCTTGCCAAAAGGCAAGACCACACCTGGAATTGAAGACTGGGGTCTCCTATAGATGTCGGGCTGGCCAAATGTCCTAGGGCAAGCCTCAAAGGCAAGCTCTTTCAGGGGAGGCTCAGGCAGAAGCCCACTTTCCCGAGGGCCCTTTCTCTACAGGTATTCTGAGACACACCTGCTAGGCCCCTCATGGCTGACACTGCTCCATGTAGTATCCAGGACCAGTTGACACCACCAACGACAAAGGTGACCATTCTGAGCCTTTCAGCTACCCCTGAGCCTGCGGGATCTCTTATCCCCCCCCCCATCATCTCCTGCTTGCTTCTCCCACTTCTACCCCACCCCCACCAGACACAGACACAAAGCTCCAACCCTGCTTTGACTCAGACTTCTCTCCTTAGAGATGATGTTTAGCCAAAGGAGGGGCTCGCTCCTCCCACTCACAGGCTTGTATGCACAGCCTGAAGCCTTCTTCCAGCGGCTCTCAGTCAGCAAGGATTTTCCAAAAGTCCCTTTTCTTCTTTGTATCATTCCCTACTCTCGCCCTCCTGATAGCCTTCCCCGTGACAAGCTTGGCCACAAGCAGGGCAGGGATGGGTTAAGGTACTTCATCTCTCCAGCACACAGGAGACATGTCTGGCATATGTCATGGTCCCAGCTGCTGTTATCTTCCTGATAATTCTCTCTGGCTGGCTCTACTGCCGCTGCTTCCATCCCTATCCCCAGTTCCCTAGATGCTCTGCCTATAACCCCAGCCAGATGAGACCCAGATTTGGGCTGGCAAGTGTCCCGGCAGTGTGTAGAAGCACCAAAGTGTCCAACGTATGTGTGTGTCTTTCTGGGTTTATTGGCTGTGGGGTGGGGAGATGGAGGAGGAACAGCAGCTGGGCAACTCCTTCTCGTAAACAAGGACATGTGACTCCCACCTCCTTGGGTGACAGAGCCAGAGCTTAGTGGAGGGACCCACAGCAGCTAGAGAAAGGAGGTATTTAAGCACTTAGGCTAGCCTTGCCTTCTGCTGCTGAAGGGCCTACTCCTCCAGACCCAGCCCCGTGGGAATGAAAGGAAATAGCTTCTCTGGACTCACTCACGTATACCCGACCCTCCTTTGCTTGCAGCATCAGCTTCCTGGTGACCGAGCCCACCATCCCTCAAGCCACAGCTCCTGCCACCTTGAAGATGTGTCCCGGCAACTGGCTCTGGGCCTCCATGACGTTTATGGCCCGCTTCTCCCGCAGCAGCTCAAGGTCCCCTGTTAGCACTCGAGGGAGCCTGGAGGAGATGTCCTCCGCTCACCATCCCTTCCTCAACGTCTTTGAGTTGGAGAGGCTCCTCTACACAGGCAAGACTGCCTGTAACCATGCCGACGAGGTCTGGCCAGGCCTCTACCTCGGAGACCAGTATGTAATGGGCGGCAGGAGGGACCAGGCCTGAGTGTGTGCATGTGTGTGTGTGCATGCATGCGTGTGTGTGTATGTGTACAAGGAGAAAGGTGGCAGGGGGACCAGGCCTGAGTGTGTGTGTGTGTGTGTGTGTGTGTGTGTGTGTGTGTACAACAAGAAAGGTGGCAGGCAGACACAGACTCACCTTCCCAGTTCCAGGTTGAAGAGCTAAAGGAGTAGGCCCATGAACAAAGAGTAGAAGCTGGAGGGCTTGAGGGATTTGGGGGGCAGATTTATTAAAATACCCCACTCTAGACAGAGAAACTCTGTTGAGGAAATTGTGGTACTCATGTAGAAAAGATCTCATATGAAGTGCCAACAGTATAGACCAGATAGGTTGTTCTGACCTTCCAGCTATTGGGGCGTGGCTCTGAGAAAAGGTAGTCACTCAGACAGAAACGGGAGACAGTAAACTGAAGAGGAGACCCCAGCGAAGCAACCACAGTCCAGGGTCATGAAGAGAGAGCCATCGAAGGGGGCGCACTCTCTAATATGTGAGCTTTTTCTTTTCGATGACACTTTATTAATCCTCCCGGTAGCTTTGTGAGCTGGGGGGTCCCTCTCCCTGGGTTACAGAGGAGGAAAAGGGAGCTCTGAGAAGTTGGTTAGAAACGGGAGTGCCAACAGTTTGTGGGTTGGGTTCGGTGGCCTTTCTAGATTGCTTGGCTAGGCTAGTATCTGACCAACTTGTCTGAGGAGTTTCTACCACTAAGCTGCTAGGGTATGGGCCAGATGGTGACTGAGGATGGCTATAGATCAGAGCACACAAGAGCCCTAGAGTAAGTAGCAAACAAAAGAGGTTCCTGTGTCCAGGAGAATATAAAGCAGATCCATATAACCTAGAGTTTATCGGTGATTTATTTATTCATTCATTTATTTGTGTGTTTTATGCATATGGGTGTTTCATCTATGCAGATGAAATGTATGTCTGTCTGCACCCCAGAAGAAGGTGTTGGATCCAATGGAACCCCAATTATAGACAGTTGTGAGCTGCCATGTGGGAGCTGGGAATTGAACTCGGGACCTCTAGGAGAACAACCAGTGCTCTTAACCGCTGAGCCATCTCTCCAGACCCTGCATTTGTTTATTGGTTCTGGGAGCCAAATCTAGAGTATTGCACAAACTGGGTACACACGCTGCTGTGAAATTACCCACATAGCCCTAGCTAAGGCCTGAAATAGGAGCTGGCCCCACAACTCCCCTGACGCACACACCCCTCCAGTTTCCAGGCTCTGTCCACCGAGGACTTCTCTCTGCCTGGACACCCTGGTGGCAGGAAAATTACTTTCTTGAAGTGCTCTATCCTGGCTCCGCTAGAGTTCTCTCTTAATGTGCACTGTTTTTGCGTGAAACCTCGGTATTGGTTTCCCAGATCTTGAATCCTTTGATCCTGGGTCCACCCTTTAGAGCCCGACAGATAAGGAAAATTCCACTTCCTCGGAGCGGTGCCAGTATTTGATTACAGTCGTCTTGACCCCACCCCCTCAGACTCTTCTCTAGCCCAATCATTTCCAGACCTCTCAAACACTGCTCACAGGACATGACCCCAAGTCTGCCACCTTCCTCTGATCTAGAGCATTAGTGAGTACCGTGAAGGTTTGTAGCCAACAACAGCATCTAGGCTGAAGTTTTCTGGCATCTTGGTTTCCCCATCCCCTCCTAACGTCTGTTTAACACAGGGACATGGCCAACAACCGCCGTGAGCTCCGTCGCCTGGGCATCACCCATGTCCTCAATGCCTCACACAGCAGATGGAGAGGCACCCCGGAGGCCTACGAGGGACTGGGCATCCGCTACCTGGGTGTCGAAGCCCATGACTCACCAGCCTTTGACATGAGCATCCACTTTCAGACAGCTGCGGACTTCATCCATCGGGCACTGAGCCAGCCAGGAGGTAGGAGAGAATGCAGAAGGGGAGGGGGGAGCAATAGGTACGGTGTTCAGAAGCCCCAGGGTTCACAGATGGAACAAAAACTTGGCCATGAGACCAACTGCTTAGGAAAGAAAAATATTTTCTCAGTCATCTTTTTCAAAGTTGTTTTCAAAAGGGATGAGGGCCTCATTTAAGGTGGAAAGCTACTCCTGGATGCTGAGGTTATGAATAGTGTAGCTTTTACACTTTTGTTTAGAGCCTGTCCTGGAACTAGCTCTTGTAGACCAGGCTGGCCTCGAACCCACAGAGATCCGCCTGCCTCTGCCTCTGGAGTGCTGGGATTAAAGGCGTGCGCCACCACAGCCCAGCTAAAACTGGTTTTAAAATGCTTTAGCTATAGGTGGAGGGAGGCGGGACGTTGGCCCTCTGTATTGCCAAGTTCTGCATTATTGGATTCAACCAACCACAGACTGAAAATATTTAAGGTGGACGTACATACAGAATGTGTTTAGACTTCTTTTTATTAGTCCATGGACAATATAGCATAACAACTATCTACAGAGAATTTACATTACATTAGTGGACATAAAAATCCAGGAATCATCAAAAGTATACAAGAGGGCAGGGTGTATACCATTGCTGTATCATTTTATGTGCAGGAACTGAACATCCATGGGGGTTGGTGATGGGAAGGTTTTTCTGGGAATCTACCCATTCTGAATAGCAAGAGGCAACCATATATATAGAGAGAGAAAATATAGTCAGTGGAGAAAAGGCAAGATAGAGGGGTGGGGAAGTAGGGTGTGATGTAGTATGCTCATAGACCCAATTACTCCAGAGGCTGAGGCTTTATCTGAACGAAAGCTCAAGCTTTGTTTGGGCAACATACCAAGACCCAGCCTCAAATGCCAAATATTCGAGCACCAAAAGAAGCATTAAGGAGGAACTGAGGGCATGACTCCGGTAGGAAAGAACTTGCCATACAGGGGCACTGTCTCCCAGCACTGGTGAGGAAAATCTTACAAGGCTCTTCAGGCTTGCTGGCCAGCCTGTCTAGCCTACTCTGCAAACTCCAGCTTCAGCAAGAGAGCACAGGTCAAAAAATAATAATAATAAGATGAGAACAGCTAAGGAAGACTCCCAACATTGACTTCTGGCCTCCACAAGCACACTCACATCTGTGTACACACACATATCTACCTGACACATGTACACAGAAGGAGGGTTGGGGAAGACCTAAGGCTAGATTCAACATGGATGGATTCCTCTTGATGCATCCAATGTCAGCGGAGTCCCTGCTCTGTTCAGAGCTCCGGTTTACATCAAGAATGAGACAGAACCGCTGAGCTCTGCTCAGGTTCATGAACACTAAACTTCAGAATTCCTTCTCCATCCTGGTCTGCCCTGGTCTCTCCCCTTTGCCAGGGACCTTCATTATTTGTTTGGAAGTGCTGGGGATCGAACCCTGGGCCTTGTGCATGCTAAGCACACACTCTGCTACTGTGTGTGAGTGTGTGGTGTGTGTGCGTGTGTATGGTGTGCACTCATTATGTGCCCTGGTGGATCTATGACAGTCAGGGAACAACGCTGTGCAGTCAGGTCTTTATGATCTTTTTTTTTTAAAGATTTATTTATTATGTATACAACATTCTGCCTTGATGTATGCCCGCACATCAGAGGAGGGCGCCAGATCTCAGTACAGATGGTTGTGAGCCACCATGTGGTTGCTGGGAATTGAACTCAGGACCTCTGGAAGAGCAGCCAGTGCTCTTAACCTCTGAGCCACCTCTCCAGCCCAGGATCTACATTGTATACCCCGCTCATCCTCATCCATCCCTACCTCTGCGTGCCTTGGTTTACCCTCTTATGCTGACCTCTTCCCAAGCCTCCTCCAGGCCATCACTCAGCAGTCTCTCGGATGTCTCTTTGCCTGCCTTTTCACAGGGAAGATCCTGGTACACTGTGCTGTGGGAGTGAGCAGATCGGCCACCCTGGTGCTGGCCTACCTCATGCTGTACCACCACTTCACCCTTGTGGAGGCCATCAAGAAAGTCAAGGACCACCGCGGCATCATCCCCAACCGGGGATTCTTGAGGCAGCTCCTAGCCCTGGACCGGAGGCTGCGGCAGGGTCTGGAGGCATGAGGGAAGGGAAATCGGGCCAGGTTCCTGGGTGGTTTCCTGGCTTCCAGCTGGGAAGAGGAGAGCCAGGTGGCAGGAGGGAGAAAGGCCAGACAACCCATCCTCCCCCAGTGGCAGGAGAGGGAAGGGCCCCCAGGCCACTGTCCTCATTGTGGAAGGGGATGGAGAGCCAGGTTGGGCAGTGTGGTAGGTGGGGGCTGCTAACCCGGGAAGGAAATAGCTGAGCTGTAGGTAGAAGCTGGTTCTACGATTAGGACAGCACCAGAGTCCAACAGGGTGGGCCCAGTGACTCAGAACCCCTTTTCTCTCATTGTGTGCAAGTGTTCCCCTCTCTCCCATTCCAAACAAAGGGACCACTGCTGTGCAGTACCTGAGCAGTGTGGGGTGTCAGCATGCCGCAGCAGGGATGTAAAGGAAGGTATACAGGTTGCAGAAAACAGTGGAGAAAGAGTCGGGGATGGAGTGGTGTGGAAGCCACAAAGCCAGAGGGAGAAACCTACAGGCGTGCAACTCCAGGAGGAGGAGGTGTGGGAGGGCTGACGTGACACCCCAGGGGAGCTGCTCAAGGTCAAAGGAGGGATGCCGGTGAATGGCTGTGAGTCTTTAGGTGGTCATATTCTCACTGAAAACCATGTGTCTGGAGTAAAAATAAAGATCTGAAAAAGACGAGAATGTCTTTACATCATTAACAGTTTGACCCCTCTCTTCTGGGCACCGTAGTCTCACCCACTCATTAACCCTCCACCAATTCTTACCTAGCCCTATGAAATCTTGAAGCGCTATTCCTAACTTGTCCACAAGGGGACAGCAGAGGACTAAAATCTTGAGGTCGCAGCAGCTTCTGGATGCTGCCCAGGAGCGATATCTTACATCTTCCAAGGGTACCTCCGTCTTTCCCCTCAGGCTGATGAGACAACAGAATATCAATCTTAAATCAAGATCAGCCATAAGTGTCCTACTTCAGGAGCCAAAGTATTAAGGGACAGTTGTTTCTTTTTTAATCCTTCCAGGTTTCCCTTAGAGGAATGTAACCTTGGGAAACTTCATAAAAAATGTCAGACATCCAGGAAGGACGGCGTGCTATGTCAACTGCCAGATTACCACCACAACTCTTGCCCAAAAAAAAGAAAAAGAAAAGGAAGGAAGGAAGGAAGGAAGGAAGGAAGGAAGGAAGCAAAAAGTGTGCTCAGTATCTGTCGGAATGGGGAAAGAGGATAGACAAACGTGGAAGTGAAATAAATGTACAGGGGAGAGGTAGCAAGACAGCTCCGCCGCCAGTAAAGGCAGTTCCCACCAAGCTGGGTGACCTGAGCTTGATCCTGGGACCCACATAATGGCAGGAAAAGAGCCAACTCCCACAAGCTGTCCTCTGAGTTTCATGTGCCCGCTGTAGCACACACACAGTCACATGCGAATAAACATACATCCTAAAAATGTTTAAGTCACTTACATGTGAAGTTCATATCCCAGTATAAAGCATAGACATCTAGGGCCGGAAGGCACCTCCACAGATTGTGTTTCAATTCCCTAAGTTTTCTTATTTGTTTTATGTGCATTGGTGTGAAGGTGTCAGATCCCCTGGAACTGGAGTTACCGACAGCTGTGAGCTGCCATGTGGGTGCTGGTAACTGAACCCGGGTCCTCTGGGAGAGCAGCCAGTGCTCTTAACCACTGAGCCATCTCTCCAATCCCCTACTCTCTAGGTTTCTACTCACCTTTTCCAGGGCTTGAACACCTCTGCTGACCTCAAACCATGCAACCCACCCTCACTCCGGAGACTTCAGCATCTCTAAGTCCTGTTTACCGGTGGTAGTTCTGGCTCTTTCTGTGGGGTTATTGTGGCCGTTTCATAGGGAAGCGTTAAGCTTGGCCTCCAGGAGACCACGGGGCTCTCATCATCTCTTACACTTACTCCATATCTTGAGACACGGAGTCCTCCGGTTTAAACCTAGTTCCCGTGGCTCTCTCTCCTGGCCCAGTTCTTTCCCACCATCATCTAGTACTTTCTTCTCCACCACCGGCATACGTCCACTTACCCCACTGGCCTTGCCGATACTGGCGTCTTTCCCTATGCGTAGCAAGCAGAATTCTCATCTCAGAATTTACAGACCCTGAACTTCCAGGGAGACCTGTGAGGTGGGAGGAAAGCAGTCTCCTCAGCTGGGGACTCAAAATGTGGTCTTCTCTGAGGACACATTTCCTAAAGGGACAGAGAGGAGCCTACATAAGCAATGCTGATTCTGATCCAAACGCATTGGTTCCCTATTAGAGCCATGAGCCCAATCCAGGTGTGGTGGCACATGTATGTAATCCTAGCACTCTGGACATGGAGACAGCGCATTGAGAGTCCCAGGCCAGCCTCACCACACAGAATTGTCACAATTAATAATGAAAATCATGTGTTAAAATAATTAAAAATAACTCGGGAGATAGGGATATGATGAATGGTAGAATACTTGCCTAAAATGTTTTTTCCAAGTGAGCCAGTATTCAGTTTCCAGCACACAGTGATGATGACGATGATGGTGATGGTGATGATGATGATGATGGTGGTGGTGATGATGATGATGGTGGTGGTGATGATGATGATGGTGGTGGTGGTGGTGACTAAAAATATAATTTAGTCTCATAGCAAGACTCTCCATAACTATGATTCCAGCAGTATAGCATGCAATAGAATAGCCTCCTCTTCTGCAGTGATGACTCAAGCCCTTGAAGCAGGCCTAGGAGACCTAGCCATCTCTGGGGAAGGGGAGGAATGCTCGCCAATTCTTCACCCCTGTCACTAATCCCAGCTGGGAAGTGCCACAAGCAGCATAGCTCAGAGCCAGCTGCTGCTTGTGAGCCCAAGGAGGCAGGGGCATCTGGAGCAAGACAGGGAGCTACCTTACAATTAGGCTGGCCTGCAGGGGGCTCCACAGGGCTACTCCCATGGGCCCCTGCGAAAAACTGATCCAGTGAGATCTGTCAGGCATGTGACTCACCCAGCTGTAAAATAATCTATTTATTTATGTTGGTTAATCAAGATCCATCAGGATGGTGATAGCTTTCCAGCATTGATAGGAAACTAGTATAAGCCTTTGGGCCCACTGTGAAGACCTGTCCCCATGTAGAGCCCTAACTGAAAAATAACAACACTAGTCCATATGCACAATAGAACTTTTTTTCCAGCCATAACAAAGAATGAAGTTGTAACATTTGTTGGAAAATGAATAGAGCTAGAGACCAATGCACTGACTGAAATAAGCCAGGCTCAGAAAGACAAATGTTGTGTGTTTTCCTCATATAAACAATCTAGATCTAAGGGTCTGGGTCTATGCCTCTGTGTGTTGGTCTTAGGCCCTAGGAGGGAACTTACCACAGCCATTTATTTAAAGAGATGTGATGCCAAACTGCATTCTAATGGTCATATTTATACCCATAGACAAATGTTACACCTAGTCTCCAGCCAACTTCCCTTCATAATGAACTGTGATATATACGGAGACTCATGACTGCTCAAGGTACTGAGAATACATGAAAGTTCAGTGGTCAGCCCTGGACAGGACACCTATAGCAACACCTTTGTGCTGTGGGACAACGGTCTTGCACCCTGTTACTTACATTGTATTGCTTTAATAAAACGCTGATTGGTCAGTAGCGAGGCAGGAAGTATGGGCAGGGTGATGAGAACAGGCGAATTCTGGGAAGAGGAAAAGCTGAGGCTTCAGTCGTAACACAGAACAGAGGAAGCAAGATGAGAATTCCTCGCTGATAAAAGGTACCAAGCCACGTGGCTAACACAGACAACAATTATGGGTTAATGCAGTATATAAGAGTTAACAAGAAGCCTGAGCTAATAGGCCAACCAGTTTATGATTAATGTAGACCTCTGTGTGTTTCTTTGGGACTGAATGGCTGCAGGGCTGGGCAGAACAGAAACCTCTGTCAACACCTCTGCAGTCAGAGAACATTGAGGAAGAGTGGGCAGAAAGTGCATAAGAGCCAGAGGATCAGGAAAGGGGCTATGAATTAGGCTCTCCCTAATTTGAATGCTGGTGGATTCTGGGTAGAAGCAATCATTGTTTTCACTTATGTGCCCACAAGTGAGTCCACAAGTCTCCAATGGGTAGATCAGTGGGTGATTGTGGTAGTTTGAATGTAATTGGCCCCCATAAACTCATAGGGAGTGGAATTATTAGAAAGTATGGCTTTGCTGGAATAGACATGGCCTTGTTAGAGAAAATATGTTACTGCGAGGGTAGGCTTTGAGCTCTCATAAACGTCCAATCCACTCCCGGTCCATTTCCTGTTGTCTCATGATCAAGGTGTAGCCAGCACTAAATCTGCCTACATGTTACCATCATCCCTGCCATGATGGTAAGGGACCGAACCTCTGAACTGTAAGCCATCACCTCAATTAAATGTTTTCTTTTATAAGAGTTGTCAGGGTTATGAGGTCTCTTCATAGCAATAGAAACCCTAACAAAGGCAAAAGTTTTTACCAGGACTGGGGTATTGCTGTGTGTTTTTGGAAGAATTTGAACTTTAGTGCTTTGGGTTTAGGAAATGCTCTAAGTACTGTGTAATGGGCCATAATAGCACAAACATCAAAGACAAAGGTGCTCAGAATGACTTGAATTGTAGGAGACTGGCTCAAGGCGTTTCAGAGGAGAAGACTAATATGTAGCCTAGAGGTCATTCCTGTGCTATTTTGGTGAAGAAAATGATTGCCTTTTGTCCTTGTCAGAAGAGTCTGCCTACGGCTAAAGTAAAGAGTTCTGGATTAGTTCTATTGGCAAAGGAAATCCTCAAATCAACCTGGTATAGACTCTGTCATAGAGTTATTATTATTAGTGGTAATTGTAATTTCTGCTCTGTCCCTTTAAGAGACAGGCCACGCCCACCCCTCCACCCCCACCCCCATCCACAGAGGCAAGCTGATCTTCAACTTTCAGACTGAGTCTGGTCCCAAGGCCAGAAGAGGGCGCCAGATCCCATTACAGATGGTTGTGAGCTACCATGTGGTTGCTGGGAATCAAACCCAGGACCTCTGGAAGAGCAACCAGTGCTCTTAGCCACTGAGCCATCTCTCCAGCCCCTAGTATATGTGCTGCCGAAGCAAGCACCTGGCCTTGCCTTGTAGTCAGACTGATGAATATCTTTTTTGTTGTTGTTTGTCTTTTGTTTTGTTTTTCAAGACAGGGTTTCTCTGTAGCTTTTGGAGCCTGTCTTGGAACTAGCTCTTGTAGACCAGGCTGGCCTCAAACTCACAGAGATCTGTCTGCTTCTGCCTCCAAAGTTGTGGGATTAAAAGTATGTGCCACCACTGCCCGGCACTGATGAATATCTTTTTTTTTAATATTTATTTATTTATTATGCATACAATATTCTTTCTGTGTGTATACCTGAAGGCCAGAAGAGGGCACCAGACCTCATTACAGATGGTTGTGAGCCACCATGTGGTTGCTGGGAATTGAACTCAGGACCTTTGGAAGAGCAGGCAATGCTCTTAACCGCTGCCATCTCTCCAGCCCCCCACTGATGAATATCTTAAATATCACCATAGAACCATCATCCAGCAACGGATAGAAACAGAGGCCAAGACCCGCATTAGAGCACTGGACTGAGCTCTCAAAGTCCTCCATCCCAGCCCCATGTGTCTCAAAGTCCAGTTGGAAAGTGGGAGGAATGAGAATATGAGCAAAGAGGTCATGACCATGAAAGGTACTCCTACTGAAACAGTCTACCTGAGCTAATGGGAGCTCACCAATATCAGCCAGACTGGGAAGAAACAAACATAGTCCTTCTGAATGTGGTTGACAGTTGCATAGCTGGGGCAGACTGAGGGGCCACTGGCAGTGGGACCAGGATTTATCTCTACTGCATGTACTGACTTTTGGGAACCTGTTCTCTTTGGATGGATACCTTGCTCAGCCTAGATATAGTAGGGTAGTTTGGATCTTTCCCAAAGCAATGTGCCTTACCCTCTCTGAGGAGTGGATGAGGGTGGGGTGGGAGGATATGTGGAAGGAATGGGAGGATGGGAGGGAGTGGGAGCTTGGATTGGTATGTATAATGAAAAAAAAATAGTTTTCTTTCTTTTTTTCTCCAAGCAAACTCCCAGTAAGCATTGGGAGCCAACTGGGAGAAGGGGGTTGGCATTATGAGGTTCTCAAGCAGAAAGCTCGGAGAGGAGCCCAGCCCCACCTGTCCTGGGGCACGGGAAGTGTTTCTCAGCTCACACGCCAGCTTCTTATGTTTCTCAGACAGCAAGACATAAGCTGTCACCCTGCCCAGTAACTTTCCCTGATCAGTCTTCTGTTGTTAACAGACACAGAGATTAAATCCAGCCCCTCCTCCTTTGTTCGTAGAGTTTATTCATCAACTGGATCAAAGCTCCAGCGAGTCCACAGTCTCAGCCCAGTACCTGGAAAAAGTCTGAGCTCCTAATCCGAGATGAGGCCAATGACCAATCCTAGCGTGGAGAGGACACATCCAGAGGGCAAATCAAAATACTAACCTGGAGACGGAGCACAGTCTGCCCTGAGAATGTGTAAGTCCTAGCCATCAGAGGTGCAAAGACACTGACCCTCCATCCCAGCCCCATGTGTCTTGACCCTTGTACCAGGGAGAGAAGAGACCCTCACTTTTATTAGAATTAAGGAGAAGTGTCAGGCAGTGGTGGTGCACGCCTTTAATCCCAGCACTCAGGAGGCAGAGGTAGGCGGGTCTCTGAGTTTGAGGCCAGCCTGGTAAAGAGTTAGTTCCAGGACAGGCTCCAAAGCTATAGAGAAAAGAGAAACCCTGTCTTGAAAAACCAAAAAAGAGAGAGAGAGAGAGAGAGAGAGAGAGAGAGAGAGAGAGAGAGAGAGAAGCATGTCCCAAGATGCGTCACCTAGGGAGGAAGAGGAAGAGGAAGAGAAGGCAAGCTGGACACTCAGGCAGGGGCTCATTCCATTTTCTTTTGGTAATGCCTGCCTGGTACAAAAGTCTCCCTGCTGCCAAGCCAGAAGAGGGTTGGCAGGTTCACAGGTGAATAATCACAACCTCAAAATTACCACAGCTGGAAGGAGGCCGGGAGAATGTTCAAGGTCAGTGACTCTCCCCGCCCCCGTCCTTCTGTTTCCTTCTTCCTTTTTCTTCCTTTCCTTTTCTGATTGACATAGGAAACCAACAGCTTTATTAAGGATTCCGCAAAAATTTGACAAACGTTTTTGAAAGCATATTTGTAAACATTATGCTTGCCTTTTCAGCTGGCAGTGTTTTCAAAAGACAATACCGGGAAAGCAACCATCTGGGAGCAAGAGTATTAGTTCGCGATCCTTGTACGTATCAGACCACAAAATGTATGCTCCCACATGCTAACACAAGAGCGAGTTCTAGTCGGCATCCACAGATAAACGGCACGGCAGGAAGTTTCTGCTGTTGGATGAGTTATGGTATCTTGTGGGTAAATACATCTGCTCTTTTTCAAGACATATTTTTATTCTTTTGATTTATGTGTGTGTGTAAATATCTATCTGTGTGTGCCTGGGGAGGCCAGACGAGAACTCCATATACCCTGGAGCTGGAGTTACAGAAGGCTGTGAGCCAGCCGCTTAATGTTTGTACTGGGCCCCGAACTTGGATCCTCTGCCAAAGCAGCAAGAGCTCTTAATGCTGTCATATCTCTAGCCCCAATATCTGTTCCTTTTTTTTTTATTCATGTCACCTGGGATTCAGAAGAAAGCAACATTTAAGCACATACGTCAGGTAGACATTAGTCTCTTGCTTATTTATACACTTCTGTATTTTTTTTTGAAGAGATTCATGAAGTCAATGGCTTTGTTTTCCTTTGTTGAACCCAGGAACTGGCATACGGGAGACAAGTGCGTTACCAGGAACCTGTACCCCAAATTCTGAGTGCTAGTATTTCAAACAGCTGTTCCTGGGAGAACAGGAAAGGGGGCCCATTGTGATTCAAAGAAACAACTCTGTTTTTGTCTTGTAGATGCAGGTTTTATTTTGATCATTTTATTACAAGAGATTGAAAACTCGTGTGTGTTAAGGACACACACTCCTCTGAGGTATATCAGCCCTTGCCATGTATTTATTTAGTTAGTTATTTTTGTTTTTTTTTCAAGACAGAGTTTTTCTGTAGCTTTGGTGCCTATCCTGGAACTAGCTCTTGTAGACCAGGCTGGCCTCGAATTTACAGAGATTTGCCTGTCTTTGCCTTCTGAGTGCTGGGATTAAAGATTGCATAGTGGGTAGAGATACTATGTAAAAGCCAGGCTTGGGGCAGGCAGGATTGCATAGTGGGTAGAGTTCCTTGCACATGGCCTAACAATCCTAGATTCAAAAGAGAACCAACTCCTAAGGTTTATCTTTGTGCTTTGCCTTCCAAATAATATACTGTGGCACATGTGTGCCTGCACTTACACAAACACACACACACACACACAATTTGTTTTTAAAAAGCCACATGTGTTATCCCAATACTTTGGAGAGGTAAAGGCAAGAGGACCATCCGTGGTTATGTAGTGAGTCATACTCGTCTGTCTGAAGCTTTGTCAATATAATGCAGTCAGGAGGGAAAGAAAGAAGGAGGAAGGGAAGAGAAAAAAAACAAAACCAGGGCTCAGGTGGGAACATTGTCAGGCACCCGCTAGCAGCTATCACCCCATTTTGCACCCTAATCTTCCTCACATTAATGAGATGGCCTTGAGCTAAAACCACACACATCACTGCCCAGATACAGATTATGCCCCACATAATCTCGCAGAGTAATGTAACCATGGGACAAAGTTTTCTCCAGCAGGAGAATGGAAGTGGGGCTGTTTCTTAGGAAATGGTTGTCCCTTCCCTGTTCCTTTCCCTTGCGCTGTAAAACAGGGCATATGACTGGCAGCAATCTATTGCAACAAAATAAGAAACAAAAAAAAACATATATTGCAAGAAAGAGAGAACTGACAGGGGAGAGGCTATAGTCCAGGAATGTGGTCTCAGCATTACTGTGTGGAGCTGCTCAGAGAAGCAGATGCCCCTAAGCAAGGACATGCACGAAAAGCATTGTAAAGTTAAGGCCGTGACTGTATTGCAAGACCCTGTCTCAAAAGTAAGTAAATCAATAATTAAAACCCAAATACTTGTTATTGTCTCATGATGTCTGTGGGCCATTCTGCAGAGCCTGTCTCGGCCGGCTGCCTGAGGATCTCTCAGGAGGTGGCAGCCAGCACTGTGACCAGCACGGTGACCGCAATAATCAGAAACATCTCTCAAGCTCACTTTTGGGCTGCTGTCATGCAGCCAGACCAAGCGCCTTACCATGTGACTTCTCTGCTGGTGTCTTTACGGCTGACAGTGACTTCCCTCAGAGCTAATGACCCAAGAACCAGACTGGCTGAGAATTAGATTTGTTTGTTTGATTTGTTTTTCCAAGACAGAGTTTCTCTAAGTGGCCCTGGGTGTGTCCTCCAGACTGACCTTGAACTCAGAGATCTGCCTGCCCCTACCTTCAGACCGCTGCTATTAAAGGCAGGTACCACTACGCCAGGCTGTTTTCAAATCTATTATTTCCCTCGCTATGCCAAGCCTCTCCACTTTTGCAAGTGGCCCGTGCCTTTGGCGTTTTATCTACCACGTTCCCGCCTACACCAACATCCCGAAGCGTTTCCCCTGTGTCTTCTTGTAACTGTGTTATATACAGTTCTAGGATTTTTGTTTTGTTGTTTTGTGGGTTTTTGTTATCATTTTGGTTTTATTTGTTCGTTTTTGTGACAGGGTTCCCACCCAGTCACCCAGGTTGGCCTGGCACAGTAATTCTCCCACCTCCGCCTCCCAGATGGCGCTAGGACTAAACAATGTTTGAGTTGATTCACCTGGCTTTGGCTTTCAAGCTTAGTATCTGGATCTTTGATTCATTTTGATGACACAGAGAGAGCTACTTTCACTCTTCCGCAAAAAGTTTCCCGGACACTGTTTATTGACCGTCTTTTCCCCACTGTTCCTGGCACTTCTGTCAGAAACCAGTTGGCTATGTGAGGACAGATTGATTTCTGATGAACCGAATCATTAGAATGTTCAAGGCCAAAGCTTTTCCCATCTGCTGTGCCCATTGCCAGCCATCATCTGAGGCGCTGAACTGTAGCCAGTGTCGAGAGGGATGAGGATGGCTGGCCTCGGGAGAATTTACCGGGACCGCGAACTGGTGTGCATAAACATATAAATGATTAGCCAGGTGGTGGTGGCGCACGCCTTTAATCCCAGCGTGTGGGAAGCAGAGACAGGCGGATCTCTGCGAGTTCGAGGCCAGCCTGGACTATAGGGCGAGTTCTAGGACAGGCTCCAAAGTTACAGAAAAACCCTTTCTTGAAAAGCAAAACAAAGTCACAAAAAGGTATAAAGTATAGACCACGTGGTACCCACTATAGCAGGCTTCTGTGAGTCAGTCCTGGGATCTTCACTGCTCAGTTTTCTCAGCTGTCTGCAGAGACACCTCCCTGGCCCTGCCTTCTAGGTGTTTTCCCTAGGAGGCTCATTTTAGCCTGAAGGCGAATGGGTAAAGAAAGGGACTTCTCTCTTCCTGTCACTTTCCCCTTCAAAGGCTCTTCCTCTTTTACAACTTTGGGCCTAGGCATCTGACAGCCTTAATTAAAGCAAGATCACCCATCACACCTGACTTGGAACCAATGTGGAGAAGTTGCCATCTATCTAGTAAAGGTTGTGCAAGCTTAGAGTTTGATTTCCAATCAGGATTAAGGATTTTTTGTTTGCTTGATTTCGGTCACAGCAAAATGGATGGGAAGCATCAGAAAATCCCCATAGACTTTCTGTCTCAAGGCATGCACAACTTCCCTCCTTACCTACATCCCCACCAAAATGATGGGTGTGTATAACTGTTTAACCTATACAGACATGGTGGTCCCCACTTTATTTAACACCAGCTCAGGAGGCAGAGGTAGGGGCGTCTCTGTGAGTTCAGGGACATCCTTGTTTACATAGCACTGTAAATTCCACACCAGCTGGAGGGTGTGGCATAGATTTGGAGGTCAACCTGGGCTTACAAAACCTTACACACACACACACACACACACACACGGAAAGGAAAAAATCAGTTCAAAAAGAAGGTACTGAGATGGCTCAGTGGGAATGGGTGTGTGTTGCCAAGCATCTCAAATGGAATTTGAGCCCCAGGACTCAAATAGTGAAAGAAGAAAAGTGACTTCCACAAGTTGTCCTCTAACTTCAATGCTCCAGCAGTGGCATGTAAAGCCCTCCACAACTACAAAAAGGGAAAAAGAAAGAAAAGAAGAGAGGAAGGAAGGAAGGAAGGGAGCTGAGGGCTGAAGGGATGTGAATGCCATACAAACCTTTAAGCACCAGAAACCAGCAAAAGTTATTAAGCAAAAGAAATAATCAGATTATATGCATTAGAAAAATAACTCTGGGTCACTATCAAATCAGAGCTCTGTTTCTCTCAACAACTAGCAGGATTGTTGCTGGAAACAAGGCCTATCTAGCAGAAGGATTTCTGGAGCAGGCTTTTAAAACAGAAGCTCTGGGCCTGGGCTTGGGTGTCAGTAGAGGTCACATGGCTCTACTGATTAGCGTGATTCCTGTGACTCTGAAGTCAGAGAAGAGGATCAGAGGCCATTAGGCACTCTTTGCAGTGACCTCATTGAGAATCTAGTGTGTCATTCCTGACATCGTTCATCCCAGCACGCAGGAGTCAGACAGATCTCTGATTTCCAGTAAGTTTCAAGTCAGTCGGAGCTACGTTGTTACTAAAACCCTGTCTCAAAACAAAGCAAAAAAACACAAAACAAAACAACAAAAACCCAAACATCAAAAAACCAGAGAAATCAGATCTGCAAGTGACATCACCGTCCCCCCACTAGCCTTGAATGAACAGAATTGTTAACGAACCAATTGATAAACTCCAGTGAGCCCTCCACATTGTCAAATTATGCAATTAGGAGGGAAAGATGATTTGACGTTTAAGGGGTGTATAGCTTACTTGCAAACACCACAAGTCGCTGCCTACAAGGACCTTTTGAATTTGGAGACCATCTGACCATCCCCAGAGATACGAAAGACTGCCTTTCTGCTAAGCAGGACATCTGATACTTTAAGGTCTACACTTAGGAGTGGCAAAGCCACTCATGCGCATTAGCTTACTTAGGTGCCAGGAACTCCCCAGAGTTAGGGAAAGTACTCACTTTCAACAGACAGATCAATAGTGGGATAGAAAGTGTCACACGAAGGGCAGGACTCTTATTCGTAGCTCTCCTCGAACACTGCCTCTGACCCTGGATGAGGCTCCTGTGTTCTAAGGTACGTCGAATAATACGGCACACTCGTTGGTAATTCTTCACGTGGAAAGATAAACAAAAACAGAGATAAACCCGTTGGGTGTGGTAGTTACTGTAGGCCTGTAATCCCAGGAATCAGGAAGCAGAGAATGGCCGAACTGAGTTGAAGGTCAGTCAGGACTAAATAAATTTCGTTTTAAAAAAGTGAAATAAACGATGGAACGTCATGCAAAATAAATAATACTGCACAGAGAACTGGGATTATCTTTCCTTCATCCTCTGTTCATTCAACACCCACTTAAGACCCCCTGCACTGACAAAGCCAGCTTCTCGGGTTTTTAGTCACAATCTGGGAGATTGGAACCCCGGCAAGTGACGGTCTCTCAGCTTTGGGACTTAAATCCTTGGGCGCTGTCCTGGAGCGAGGTGAGAACAATAGCCCTTTGAAGATCCGAGTTTTGAGTTTCATCTGCTTTGCCTTGTCTCCGTCCCCTCCTTTCGCAGTGAGTCTGGGAATGCGCTAGCTGCCACGCACAACCCTCCAGGACTGGCTGCTACAGAGCTATAGAAATTCGAGACAGGCAAGGATCTGTAGGCGGAAAACAAAAGTGGCACTAATCGTCTGGTCGCTTCCCCCTACCCTGCTTCCCCACCCCTACCTCCGCCCCCCGCCCCGGTCCTAGAAGGCGGCGCGCAACAGACCGGGGACTCCCCAGGTCTAGCTAGGAGGCGGGGTCGGAGCCTACGAAGCAAAAAGGCTCCCTTTGGCAAAGAGGGGGACCCGCCTGTAAATAATACCCGGGGGCAGGAGAAAGGCTCCCATTGGCCGGAGGGCAGGTGACGAGCAGGGGGCGGACTCCCGGGAGGGGGTAGTCATAGAGAGGGGGTGTGCGCGGCGCGGTGTCAGTTTTCGGAATCCCAGCGCGCACTGCTCCGTGCAGTGGGACCCCAGCCCGGCTCAGTGCCCCGGCTGCAGTCTCCTCGGCTGGGCGTCGCGGCCCACTCCGCTGCCCTCCCGGCCCGAGTCTTTTGCGATTTCTCTCGGCAGAGCTTCGCTCCCAAAGACTTTGTTTCCTCCTCTGCCCTCTTTGTTGCTCTGCAAACCGGCCTCTCCACAGCATCTGACTCCTCCGGGAGTTGCATCTCCAGCCCGGCGATCGCCGTGCACAACCCAGCCAGGTCTCAACACTCTGTCTCCGTTCGCCCCGGGAAGCCGTCCTTGACTTCATTGATGCACCCATTTCAGTGGTGTAACGGTGAGTCCCGGGTCTGGCGGGTGAGCGGACACCGCTCAGGTCCAGGTCCCGAGCCAAGTTTCCCCGTCCCAGAGACGTCCTGGCGTCCTGCGGTGCTCTGCACAGCGCGCAGTTTGAAACGACCCATTCTCAGTGTCTGGGGATAAAAAGGGTCTGGAAGCAAGTGGAGGGCTAGGGGCGTGTGAGCCGAGGGCTTCCCGGCCTTTGTGTGGCGGTCTGGCTCTTCTACCCCCTTCGCCTGCCTTTGTGCGCTCTCAAACTCTGTTCTTTGTTGTGGTGGTTGGAAAATTAAATCCGCGCTCGGGCTAGGATCTCCTAGAGGGAGCTCAAGTTCCAGCTCTGAAACTTTGCAGGCTCTTTTAAATATGTATACAGTGCAACGTGCGGGACAGGGCGCGGGGTGACTTTCCCCATCTTTGTTGGTTCCTACCGGCTTCCAGGGGCAGGATTAAAGAGCGTCAATACTGAATAGATAAAGCCTTGCAGATTATTGCTGGGCCCCCAGCTCAGGGCTGGCCTGGCAAGAGCTTCGCTTTCTGGCAAGGAGGCCAGACCGCGGGGTCTGCTTTTAGTCTAGATGGTGACAGCGCCTCTATGCTCAGCCAGCCTCCCGCCACCAACCCCTACCCCACACTCCACCGGGTAATGATGCTAAATTAATTCACCTGAGGCTTTTTTGGTGGCTCAGTTGTTACGGGTTAAGAGCGGGTCTGGATTCCCCGTCTAAGGAGCTGATAAATCTTTCTGAGGCGGTCACTTAAGCTTTAGATGTTAAAACCACCCACCCTTCCCCACCACGGATCCCCAGAATCTTGGCCACTCTTTCTAGACATGAAGAGTTGGGCGAGGTGGAAAGCAGCTGGAGCTTTTTTTTTTTCTTTTTGTATGGGTGACTGGTTACTCAGAGGGGGGGAAAAAACTATTCTTGAGTAGATTTCTGCCAGATCTTGGATTAATTATTTCAAGAGTCTTTTGTTTTAAGGCAGAGTTTCGGCTGCATGTGTATGAGTGGCCCCTATCCTCCCTTCCCCCGCCCCTTGTCCTTCCTCCTTTTGCAAGTCAGATCTAATTTCCTGAAAATGAACCAAGCTGTGTGTGATAGGCGGGTAGTGGAGAGGGGCGGGGGATGGGGGTTGAGGCTGACGGTGTATCCCAGCATCTGGGAAAGATTCCCTTTGGCTGGAAAGAAGCAGTTCCCAGATCTGCTGGTCTTGGCCAGACCTGCTCTGACGTCATTCCTACTTGCCGCCTGCCAGCTGAGATGCGCTGGTGTCAAGACAATGGACCAGAGACTTAGGGAGGACTAAGCTGTTAATAACCCCAAACTTTCTTCTGAGCAGTTCCCTTTGGAAACTTGCACCTTCCCTGCCCCACCCGTGTGGTGTGGGACCCAGGCCTTGCTCATTCTGAACATACTCCATCACTGACGTGCAATGCTATGCACCCTGTCTTTGTGTGTGTGTGTGTGTGTGTGTGTGTGTGTGTGTGTGTGTGTTTCGAGACAGGGTTTCTCTGTGTAGCTTTGGAGCCTGTCCTGGAATTTGCACTGTAGACCAGGCTAGCCTCGAACTCACAGAGATCCGCCTGTCTCTGCCTCCCAAGTGCTGGGATTAAAGGCATGCACCACCACTGGCTTATCTTGCACTTCTTGAAGTGATTGGAAGATCTGTCTCCTGACTCCAGAGGGAATGCAATCCATTTCTGCCCCCTTGAAAAACCTCTTAGAGACCCTATATCTGGGATGCATATTCTTTGACCTTAAAGTTTCAAAGAAAAACTCAACTGTCCAATTTGGACAATAACTATTTTTTTCCATTTCTCTTCAAGAGTATAAGTTGAACATTCCCAATCTGAAAAATAAAATTCCTGGAAAGTTCAAATTATATAAAATTCAAATGTGAAATCACAAGAGACAGTTTCACACCATTAAACTTTGCTCTGTATACAGAATTGCTTAAAATGTGTAATGTATTCTTCAGGCTACGTGAACAAGGTGTATATAAAACATAGGATGAATTTCATGTTTAGACTTGAGCCCTGTCCTGGAGATACCAGACTATGTACAAATATTCTAAAGGAAAAACATTTCAAATCTTCATGAGGTGGGGTTTTCAAGCCAGGTGGTGATGGCACATGCCTTTTAATCTCACCACTTGGGAGACAGAGGCAGGCAGATCTCTGTGAGTTCAAGGCCATCCCTATCTACAAGAGCTAGTTCCAGGACAGACTCCAAAGCTCCAGAGAAACCCTGTCTTGACCCCCCCCCCAAAAAAAGAAAAATTTAAAAAAATGAGGTGGGTTTTTACCGTCACCCATGCTGACCTTAGAAAAACTCTGCTGAGCCCATCAGACTGCTGGGGTCACATAAGCTACTATGACAGCAGGCTGTTGTGTGTCAACAGTTTTTCCTGGGGAGATGCAACTTGCATGTCTATTTACTCCCCCCCCCCCCGCATTCCATGACCAGCCAAAATAGAGGCACCACTGAAGTCCAATTTGGGTGAGCCAATGAGTTTCATTGGTGTTACTTACAGGAATATGGGTGAGCAGAAATGTTTCAGATAGTTATATCACTAAAGCCCACCCCAGCATGGGTGACTGCTCACAAAAGCTGGGAAACCTGAAGCACAGCCGGCAGCTCAATAGGTGATCTAGTTGGGCTAAACCTCTTTCAGGTAGCTGGTAGGTTTTCAGAGTCTGTTTTTTTTTTTTCAGCTTAGCTTCCTTCGGAGTTCAGATTCTCAGCTTTCGTTGTTAACTCTGGTGGGGAGGGGCCTGGTGAATCTGCTCAGTTTCAGGGACTTCCTGAAGCTATTTGAGTTGTTCGCCTTCCTGCAGAATGAAATATTTTAATCGCAAAGAAACTATTACACAACGCAGGCTTGAACATTTATTCTTGAAGCTGCCTCCTTATACATTTCATAAAGTCCCAAGTTCGCTGATCCAGTCCTAGAGCCCCAGAGAGAGCCTTTTAGGAGTTGGGAACAGACTGAGATAACTGATCTAGGATTGCTGGAACCAAGGTACCAAAACTGTGTGCAAGTATAAACCCTGCACACACAGTTCTGGTTTTCCAGAATAGAAATAGAGGTTCTTTAGGACCCAGTAAATACCAGAGTCCTGCTTAAATAAGTTCCATAGAAAAGCCATGGCAAAAGTGGAGAGGATGCTGGCCCTCTTACAGTATCAGATATTTCTGGTAGGATGAAGGAGGCTACTGGCAGCACAAGGTCCTGTTGGTCCTAAACGTACAACTTTCTGGAAGAGAGTTCCTGAGGCCCTTTTCTAGGGCAGAGCGAAGGATGCTGGGGCAGGTCTAGCATGATATCCTAGAGAGTTTCTCTGAGAAAGGCCCACGGAAAGCAAATCCTCAAGTGGGAATCAGTGAGGAAAATGGTATTCTTTCTAACCCTCTAGTGGAACCTAGGAAGCAAGAAGCATCCTCTTGAGCAAAGCAAATGCTGGTAGCTAATTGCTTCTTTAATCTCTCCTAATTGAAAATTCTTTCAGAACAAGAGCTTCTTTCGCTTTCTGTTTCCCCCATAAGGTCTAGGTCAGTGTATAAAACACCCCGGAACAAAACCTGTTGGTTGACTGGTGATTTATTAGCTGAGGGCAGTTTCTGGGCAGTTTTCCCAAACATCAGTCTTCCTTCTTTGAAGTAGGAGCTTTTGCCAAGAAGACTAGGTTGCTTTGAGAAAACAGGGATCTGTCTGTTAACTAGCTATATAGGCAGATCAAACATTAGCTTAGGGCACTGCCAAATGCTTAGGAGTCCAATTTAGTATCCCCAGACCTAGGAAGGTTCAGGCTTGTTAGAAGGACACTTAATTCCCTGGCTCTTTCTTTGCTCCTAGAATTATAGACTCACCTCTACCATAACATCTAACTGTGTCAAGGAAAGTGCTTGAGTCTGTCTCTTTCCTATATGGAAAGTCATCCTATCCTCTATGCACTGGATTATTCTTAATATCAACTATCATGTATTGTCATATAAACAATGTAGAGTGCGACAAAAGTCAGTTTAAGTTGATACTAGCAACAACAGTGTAACAAGGTATTCTGAGCAAAACCCATGGCAAGTGATGCAAGTCCTTAGCATTGCAGAATTCTATGACAGAGATTATTGGAGTATCCTAAAGATCATGGCAGGGGCTTAGGATTCATCTCAGTAGACCACTACCTATGCAAGATACTAGTTCATCCCACAGCCTTGGCATCAGAAAGGAAAATTCTCAGGAAGACCAACACTAGACTTCAGAAAGGAGAGAATTCTAGGCAGAGAAGGCTTCATAGACAAAGGTGTGGAGACAAAGACATGGTTGGGCAAGATTTAAAAGACTGGCCCAGGCAGAGAATGCTCACAGGATATTGCAAGGGGGCAGGTGCATGTTCATATAGACTTGAAACCAGACAGGGGTTTGGAAATTACATGGTAAGTGAAGTTGGCAGATGTACCAGGCATATAGGATAATTAGAGAAACTAGAAAGCGTGGTGACATCAATAAGGCAGGAATAGGTGTGTGAAGTAGGGGTGTGGCAGTAGGATGGGTCATGGTCTGACTTTTGAATGAAGGCTTAGGTCATCCACTGATAGAAGAGACAGGAATGATGTGTCTTGTGTGTGATGGTTTTGTCATCACTGACAGAATCATACTCATATATGACTTAGAAAATCCTTAGCTCATAGCTAAGGTTTAAGTCTATCAAGTGGGGAGGTTATAGCTTTACGGCCTGGGGTCCAAGAAGCAGAGAGGAAGAAGGGTCACCATCTAAGCCTACTGCAGGGTGGCCTCAAGTCCAGACCATAACACTGTCACAACCGATTGCTGTCTCTGTAGCTGGTCTACTGCAGTTGTGGTAGCACTCACTTGTGGTAATTACCAGGTAGAATCCTAGCTCCTAACCAAAGAGCCAGCAGAGAAGCTAGCCCCTAAGGTCTGGAAGGAACTGGGAAAGTAAAAGGCTGGGAGTGGAGAATGTGATTGGTGATTGGGATGTAGAACACAGATTCTGGTTAATTGGAGATATCACTCTTTAATGCTTTTGGCTAATCTCTTCCCAGTTCTGTCTTATCTATACCTTCCTACATGTTTGAGGTGATATAAGAAGGAAAAATTTCCTTAAAGGAATTTGATTTATTTTTGTTTGTGGTGAGGTTTTTTTGGGGGGGTCAGGGATATCACTGCATAGCCTGGGCTAGCCTAGAACCCCTGATTCCCTTGTTCCAGCCTGAGTAGACACTTCCTAGATAATTGGGGTTATAATGTTATGTCGTCATGCTCAGTTAAGAATATCTAGCCTTAGCCGGGCGGTGGTGGCGCATGCCTTTAATCCCAGCACTCTGGAGGCAGAGGCAGGTGGATCTCTGTGAGTTCGAGACCAGCCTGGTCTACAGAGCTAGTTCCAGGACAGGCTCCAAAGCCACAGAGAAACCTTGTCTCAAAAAACCAAAAAAAAAAAAAAAAAGAATATCTAGCCTTTTTCTGAAGACTGAAGACTTTCTTTGGTTTATTGCCCAGTCTTGAGCTCACACCCACTTCAACACCAGACATGGGCAAGGGAAGACAAGCAGCAAGTGGCAGTCAGTGCTTCCGAACTGACTGTGCAGGAGGGTCTCCACGGATCTTTTTGTTTGTTTTTCGAAACAGGGTTTCTCTGTAACAGTCATGGCTGTCCTGGAGCTCTGTCCTGTAGACCAGGCTGGCCTTGAACTCCCTGAGAGCCACCTGCAGGCTGCCTCCCAAATGCTGGGATTAAAGGCGTGTGTCACCACCACCCAGTCTTCCAAGGATCTTCTTAATGAATCTAGTTCATTTAGTGTGATATAGGCCCAAGACTGCACAATTTTAACAAGTTCTTAGGGGATACACTCGAGGATGGGACCTGAGGCTGTGCGTAGAAATGTGGCCACTCAAGGAAAATGATATTCCCTGGCAACAGTCCCCATCACCACCTTGTGGAATGCTGACCTAGACTTCTAGTGAACGATTTCCGTTCCGGTTCTGATACAGCGTCTTTTCTGGAACAGGTGGTTAATAGTTCTTTGCATTTGTTATTTCTTAAACCATCATTTCTATTACTCAATTTTGCAAGTTTTCCTATGATGAGGTTAATTCTATAGCAATAACTCATTGAACATCACACAGCTTGCTTAGGAGACTTGGGTCAAGACTCAAACAATATATTTTCTCCCCTAAGGCTCTTTTTATTATGTACTCAGTGTCTCCTACTTGGAGGCAATTTTGATATTTCCTTTTTCTACTTTCTACCCTTGCCTAAATTCTTTAGTTTTTTTTTTTTTTTAAGACAGTTTCTTTGTATAGTCCTGGCTGTCCTGGAACCCACTCTGTAGACCATGCTGGCCTTGAGCTCAGATCCACCTGCCTCTGCCACACAGAGGACTAAAGGCATGCACCACCATGCTAGACTTCTAAATTATTAATCCATTTAAGTACTTTGCCTACCATTTTATTTCATAGATTGATGGAGTAATTTACTCAGTAGTTAGTGTTGATACGTAAGTTTAAGGTAGAGCCTGACATTCCTACTAATGCAGTATGCCACCGGCACCAGTGGTAAGTGTCTAACTTTAGTATTCTTTACCTCTTGCTTTGCAGGGTGTTTCTGTGGCCTGGGACTGGTTAGCACCAACAAGTCCTGCTCAATGCCACCTATCAGTTTCCAAGACCTTCCCCTCAACATCTACATGGTCATCTTCGGTACAGGCATCTTTGTCTTCATGCTCAGCCTCATCTTCTGCTGCTACTTCATCAGGTTGGTTGCTGGCTGGCTGATCTGGGGAGGGAAACAAAGAAGGATGGAGACTACGGCATGGAGGATATTAAGCAAATCAAGCACATGTGTGCGTGTGCGTGCACGTGCACAAACACACCAGAGCTTTGTGCTAGAGCCTCTGGTGGGAGGATGTACATTAGCTCGCTCCGCTGGACTCTTGAGGGCTGGTGTTTCTATTTATATCAACCTATCAAGTTATCCCAGAGCACATAAGGTCACCGAGGGTTGGACTGCATTCCACCAGTTGGCCAGTTAGTCTAAGGCTGTCTAGAATGACTGTTAGCTGAGCGATAAAGCCAGCACTCTTAACCTGCTTCCCACTAACAGCCAGGGAGAGGTCGGTCGGTAGGTATCGGTTCTTTCATTCTCCCATGAAATTGCCAGTTCTCCCAGTGCTGATGTTAGCAGACTCATAAGGAAAACTCCTTGTTTACTCTGTCTTTCTTGTCAGCTTTTACTTTTGAGAGGGGAAAGAAAGAATGGCAAGTACTCCTAGTTGCTTAAGGATCGAGGAAAGGACTTTTGCTTGGCAGGGGTAGCTGAGCTCCAGGAACTATTTCTCCTTATGGTGAAGGCCGCACGAGTTTGTAGCTGCTATCTACTAAAAAGCTGGGGGAGATGATGGTTCAGTAGGTAAAGTGCCTGTATCGGGAGTGAAATTTGAATACCAGAACCTCTGTCAATGCTGGGTGAACACTGGCCCCAGGTAATTCCAGCCCTGGATGTGGAGATAGGGTGTCTAGAGCAAGCTAGCAATCTAGACCAACTGCCTAGTGAAGCTTTGAGTTCAATGACAAGAGGCTGCCTCAGTGAATGTGATGGAGAGCCGTGAGGAAGACTTCCTGTGTTGGTCTCCTATATGTACACATATGTGCTAACACACATATTAATATGGATGTGCATGCACATGGGGAAAGTGTTGGACATGCTTGGTGCTTAGAGTAGAAACCAAGGCAGCATGCTAGCGGGGTGTTGTGTTGGTACTTAAGGTTCTTTGGTCCCATGGCTCTGCCCTATACGTTGGAGACAATGGAGCATCTTTGGTCAATAGAACATGTTAGTAGTCCTTGGAGTCTTTGTGACAACTGGCCCCTTCCCTGGCACACACATTGCCTAATGCCTGGAGAGACACGGGCTAGGCAGGGTCTAATCAAATCAATTAGGAAATTAAGAGCCAGGAGTATTGGTTCCTTGTTGGGATTCTCTGCTGGGGGATGGCGTCTACCTGAAAGGCAGATGCTTGGAAGTACACGAGCCAAGCACTACTTCCCCAGCCCATGGCTGCTGTGGGGCTCTTCAGAACCTTCACAAACAGGTCTTTTGTTGGTTTTTTGAGACAAGAGTTTCTCTGTGTAGCCCTGGCTGTCCTGGAACTCACTTTGCAGACAAGGCTGGACTTGAACTCATAGAGATCCACCTGCCTCTGCCTCCTGAGTGCTGGGATTAAAGGTGTGCACCACCACTGCCTGGCCTCCAAACAGATCTTAAAGCTTGAAACTTGAATTTCTCCACCTAAGTGGGCAGAGAAAATAGGGCTCGATTTTTCCTCTGATAAAATTAGTGCAAAGCCCACATTTAGCTGCTAAGTGGGAGCACTTTTTTCTCTTCTACATCCTCTTTTCTGTTCTATATCCTCTTTAATGTTCCCCATCTCTATGTTTCCCTCCCCAAACCATTCTTATTCACTGGTCTTTTCCCTCAAACCCTGTATCAAGCAATTAACTTAATTCTCAGCAAGGGTCAAGTTATGCATGTTGCAAGTATCAAATATTTCTTTAGGATGTGACTGGTAGAAATATAAACTTTTTGTTTTGTTTGTTTTTGTTTTTGTTTTTCAAGACAGGGTTTCTCTGTGGCTTTGGAGCCTGTCCTAGAACTAGCTCTTATAGACTAGGTTGTCCTCGAACTCATAGATCTGCCTGCCTCTGCCTCTCAAGTGCTGGGATTAAAGGCATGCACTGCCACTGCCCAGGAGAAATATAAATTTATGCCAAAAAAAAAAAGTTACTTTTCTGGGCAGTGGTGGCACACACGTTTGATCCCAGCACTCGGGAGGCAGAAGTGGGTAGATATCTGTGAGTTTGTCCCAGCACTCGGGAGGCAGAAGTGGGTAGATATCTGTGAGTTCCAGGATAGCCTGGTCTACAGAGAAAGTGCCAGGACAGCCAGGTCTACACAGAGAGACCCTGTCTCGAAAAAAGACATAACAAAGACAAAGGAGAAAGCCAGGCGATGGTGGCGCACACCTTTAACCCCAGCACTGGGAGGCAGGCGGATCTCTGTAAGTTCAAGTCCAGCCTGGTCTACAAAGTGATTTTCAGGACAGGCTCCAAAGCTACAGAGAAACCCTGTCTCAACACACACACAAACACAAACAAACAGAAAACTATATTTGGTTCCTTTACACACACATACACACACACACACACACACACACACACACACACACACACACACACA
>JABTXL010006712.1:10932922-10999521 GCA_025134845.1 Neodon shergylaensis
CACACACACACACACACACACACACACACACACACACACACACACACTGGTGCTGAACAGAAGAAAATCCAGAGGCCAGCACTCTGACCAACAAGCAGATGGCTGAAGTCCCTTTCCTAATTGGCACTAACAGGCGTGACCTTGCATTTTGGGCTAGTCTTTGCTATGGGCTTTCTAGTGTTAGGCATTGTGGTAAACCATTTAGCTCACTTAACTCTGTGAACAAGCCTCCAATGTAAGGGTTAGGGAGCTGCATAAATGAAGGCATTCTTGTCTGAACAGTTGAGAATTTGTCCAGGAAGATGCTGAGGTGGGTTCATCTGACAATTTAGCCTTTCATGCTCTCCTCCGTGTTTGTCTTTTGTGTGTCTTCTTTCTTGCGTGGGAAGTGGAGCCTGCAGCTGAGACCCCCAAGGCCAGCCCCTTTCAGCTGGGTGTCAGGGTCCTATAGGAGACAGGCTAGGGTGCTGTCTGTTACTGACTTGTTTTGTTTTGGCTGTAGCAGAACAGAGAGTCATGACCACGTGATACTAAAAGCCATCTCCACTGTGGTGCAGCGTGGTGCCATCTGTCTTCTCGGCAGTGTCCGGCCCCTTCTCCGCCCCACCCTGTATGCTGTAGCCTGTCCAGAGCCAGCTGACCCCTGGGTCTCATGGTTCCAAAGGCCCGCTGGCATGTGGCGTGTGTGTCTATATATAGAAAGACACACAGGCACATAAGCTACTTCCTCACTCTGCTTCTCAGTTTCCACCTCGGCCAAAATAGGTCTGTGACTTCCACTCCTGACCCGGTGAGCTCGTGAGCCAAGGACGCCTCAACTGCCAGCTGCCCCTGGTCTCTCCTCTTTTCCCTCAGAGCTGACCTCTGCTTACACAGGATGGAGGGGTCAGTGGGATACAAACAGGCAGGAAAGGAACAATTATTTTCAGGAGCTGGCTGCATTGTTTTGCTCTCAGAGGGAAAAGAGGGAAGAGAGAGCCTGCTGGCGGTGGCTTGCAATGGTCTCACTGAAATCGTGGTATTTTTAGTTGCTTTGCTCAGCCAGCAGCTGAGAGAGCCACCTGTCCACAGTTCTTGGCTATCCATCCCTGGCTGGGATGGCCCAGAGTATGCTTTCTGCTGTTTTCTTTGCAACTATTTGAGCCCCATCCCCTCCCAGGACCTAATCCTTCCAGAGCCGAAATAGCCACGCAGGATGAAAATGGAGTTTTGAGGGTTCTGGATCCCTCCATTAAAAGGAGCCTGCCATACACAATAGGTGAATGGACCCCAGGAACCCCAGCAGTCATAAAGTGTAGCACACACTGCACAAGTGTATCAGCATTGATGGTGAGGCGGTTGAACCTTTAAGAATGTGTGGCATTCTCCCTTAAATTTCTACCCCCAGACAAGGTTGGAATGTCGCTCAGGGACCTAGCAAGCATTCGGTCCTTAGACCTAGAGGGCAGGTTAAGAATGAGCTCAAGAGTGCAGATGAACTTGGTTATTGCTGAACTGGAGAGTGCCTAGCAAGCATGGAATCCTAGCATCTCAGAGATGGAGGAAGGAAGATCAGAAGGTCGGGGTTAACCTTGGCTGCGTAGCAAGTGTCGAGGCTAACCTGGGTTACATAAGACTCTCAAAAACAGGAAAGAAAATGAAAGAAAAACCACATACAGTATGGTCAGGTAATAGCTCACTCCTGCTTTAGACACCCTTCCCTGTCCATCTCCTTTGGGAGCTGAGAAAAAGGCACACTTGCATGATATATGAAAGCCTTTCTAGGACTGGGTAGTTCTGCACATTAAAGGATTAGACAGTTGGGACTGAAAGTGAGCAGAAAGCATACGGTAGAGAGGGCAGGAGGGGGGCGGCGGGGAAGGGGCGGAGGTGCAATGGCAGTGCTGCCTCAGCCCCAAGCCCTGGCAGGAGTCCACCTGGCTGGGACTTTCCCAGAGGCTCCAGGAACATTCAGCCTCGCCAGACCACGTGACTTCCTGTCAGAAAGGATGGAGGAGGCTGGCGGCCAGATCTTATCTGTCCTGACCCACCTCTCAGGCAGGGCTCTGCGCTCTGCTTCTTCGCCACCTTGGGAGGAGCTGCCACCACAGAAATGAGGTGATCTGTTTTCGTCACTCAGGCCAGCAACCTTTTTATTTGCAGGCTTCCTTGGTTGTAAAGTCTCACTGCCACCCATGCTCTTAAACCGTCATAGCCGGTTCCAAAGGCAATCACGGACAATTCATAAACTGATGGGCCAATGGCATTTTAGAAAAGATTTTTTTCTTTGGTAGTGCAGGAGATCAAAACCTTCATACGTGGGAAACAAGTGCCCTGCTGCTGAGCTGAAGTTTCAGATTGTGAGATGAAAGTTTTTATACTATGAGACGTTATTTTTTTTCTTTCTATTTTTACATAGTGAAGAATAAAAGCCATTCTTAGCCTGTCGATTCTGTAAGAACAGGACTTGGCCCTACTCCAGTAGAGCCAGGATTCCCTCCCAAACTCCAGCCAAATCTATGTTAGAAGTGCTGGGTGTGTAGCTCCGTGGTAAAGCATGTATGCAGTAAACAGATCATATTAACTATATGCTTTTATCATTGCTATGAAAGATGCTTGATTTGATTTGTGGTTTCGGATGGTTTCATCCATGGTCACGTAGTCTCCAATGCATAAGCAGAAAATTGTGGTGGCAGGAACTTGTGACAGGGGCTATTGGTCAATTCTTACTGGACAAGAACAGAAAGTAGAGAAAACAGCAGGGCCAGGGCAAGATTCCTCTTTCTGCAACCTTAATACCATTGAAAGACTAGATTAAAACTCTCATTATTGGATTATGTCTGGAAATGACATCAGAGACCCCATAGGCACACCCTGAGATATATTTTACTTAATACTGAGATATTAAGGGGTTTTTGGTTTGTTTTTGTTTTGTTTTGTTTTTCTTTTTTGATTTTTGAGACAGGGTTTCTCTGTAGCTTTGGAGCTTGTCCTGGAACTAGCTCTTGTAGACAAGACTTGCCTCAAAATCACAGATCCTCCTGCCTCTGTCTCCCGAGTGCTGGGATTAAAGGTGTGTGCCACCACCACTGGCTTTTAAGGTATTTCTTAATCACATTAACTTGATCATTATAGCATGCCTGGGACACTGGGGTTAATTCCTAGCACTCAAACAACAACAACAAAAAGGTGAGAGACAGTTCTATGCCCATATATGGGAGGCCTCTCCACCTACCTGCAGCTGGGCACAGTAGCATAGGCCTATGGTCCCAGTTCTTTTTGAAGGTCATGGATTTGACTGGGCTATGTGTAGAACTCACAGGAGGAATTTCCCCACTGATGTAAGATGGCAGAGTCAGTGTTGTTCATGCTTCCCGTCATCTGTACAGTGGGTCATCCGAAGTCAAAGGCTTAATAAAGCATGCAGGGTATCTCACAATCAAATAAGAACTCGGGACTCCGATGTATTCCACCTAATTGCAGAGGCAGGGGGATCATGTTCTGTGGTAAACAGTACAGGCTCCCTAACCACAAAGACTGACTTCTATTTAACCCAGGAGCTGCTCCCCATCATCTCTGTAGAGTTTGGGCAACTTTCTTGATTTCTTTGGGGTTCATTTGTTTTTTCATCTATAAAATGCAAAGTTCCTCCTTCCTGTAGTCACTTGGATTCAGTGAGACAATGTCAGTCTCCAAGGGACACACAACATACCTGGATGAACTATTTATTATACCATTGTTATGAGTATCAACATGCTGTGTTTTGGCTATTGAGTGGCTGTGTACAGACAAGCAGCTAAAAACATCTAGCTCCTTCTGCACATGGTAAGAATACAGTTGATCTCTGTAGTTTGGCTACCTGGAGGAATTTACCGACTGGGAAAAGGCAAAGAAAGCAGATAAGCCATGTAGGATGCTCTGCTGGAGAACAACCCAGAATGTGACTAGGACCTGGTAATAAAGCCTTAATCCTTATCGTCTCTGGTTGGCTTGCATACATCTGAACTGTGCCACCATTGGCATCTATGAAATAAGTACCTGTTTCATCTCCAGAAAAATGTCCAAGTAGTCAGCCCTCTTCACATATTGTCATTGTCTGTGTATCTTAAAAAGAAAGAAAGAAAAGAAATGGTAATCTGCCCTCTCCTCTTTTTCTTCACCTAGTAAACTCCGGAACCAGGCACAGAGTGAACGGTACGGCTATAAGGAGGTAAATACTGTCTCTTTGCATTAAACTTTCTCCTTTATCACTTGCCCTGATAGCGAGAGCAAGCCCAAACTTCCATAGTCTACAATTCCCTTACTTCCTGGGCATCCTGGAGGCCTACCACTCCTGCCACTGTCCTCAAGTTGGGTTTGCCCTTCACCTTCATGGAGAGAGAGGGGGTCACATCATTCAGTGAGCCTCCCTGGCCTCTGTGATTGGTACCTACAGACATCAGCTGCATCTTTCTTCCTCAGGTGGTGCTTAAAGGTGATGCCAAGAAGTTGCAGCTCTATGGGGTAAGTGTCTTGGGATAATGTTTGGGAGGATCCTGCTTAGAGCATCTTTCTCGAGCTCTTTGGACCTTCTCCAGACTCTTTAGTCCCTGCCTTCAGATTCCTGTGTCCAAACAGAAGGACTTCAACCCAGTAGGTAATGCATTTTGTCTGGAGTCAGATAAGGCATGAAACAAAGGGATCACAAAAGACTCAAGATAAATGGGAACAGGGGGTCACGGTCTCTATGTCATAGACAATGTACTGTGTAGAATCTGTAAGGATGTCACAGGCTCTATGCCATAAACAGTATGCTGCGTAGAATCTATACAGGTGGCCCTAGGCTCTATGCCATAGGCAGTATGCTGGGCAAAATCTATGTGTGGCCATAGGCACTGTGCTACTAACTTTCCCTTTATTCAGATCCTGTACTCTGGTCTATGACTAAAGAAAATAAGGTCCTGGGCTGGAGAGATTGCTCGGTGATTAAGAGAACTGCCTGCTGTCCCAAAAGTCCTGAGTTCAATTCCCAGCAACCACATGGTGGCTCACAACCATCTGTAGTAAGATCTGGTGCCCCCTTCTGGCCTGAAGAACAATGGATATCTAATGAATAAATAAATCTTAAAAAAAAATAAGGTCCTTTTACTTATGTATATGACATTGTCCTAACAGATCAGTGACTTGTATCCCTTGCAATAGTTCTGGCCCGTCTTCCCTCCATCCTTTCCCCAAACCCCCCAATATAAGGCTAATCCATTGGGTCTCTCAACTTTGATTTTTTTATTTCAATTAAAATGTAATTACATCATTCCTCCTTCCCTTCTTTTCCCCCAGCCCCATCTTTCATTGGACCATTTCCCGACCAGTCCCCTCAGCCTTTGAGGTTACCTAAGTCATCTCCCAAGGCTTCCATCCGTAACCACAGACAGCCTAACCAGATAGTGAGTTGTTTGTGGTTGTCTGAAAATGAGGATTCCAGCATCACCAAACATGAGACTCCCTAGACATGGCCTCATTTTACTCTTGGTTTTCATGTTGCTACCACACCTCCGGTTCTTAACGTAATTTCAGGTGTTTCCTAAGCCTTTCGCAGTCGTTCAGCTGAGATCGTGGAGTTTCATAAATGGAATTGTAATTACGGATTTGAAGAATGTAACAGCACATATATCTGTATTAGTCAGGGTTCTTTAGTGGAACAGAACTTACAGAATGAATATATATAAAGAATTTATTAGAATTGCTGACAGGCTGTGGTCCAGCTAGTCCAACAATGGCCGTCTACTAAAAGGTCTAAGAATCTAGTAGTTGTTTAATCCGCAAGACTGGATGTCTCAGCTAGTCTTCATTATATACTGGAATCCCAAAGAAGTAGACTCCAATGCCAGTGAAGGAATGGGCCTGCCAATGAGAGAGAGAGAGATAGAGAGCAGCAGGCAGAGAGCTACTTCCTTCTTCCATTGTCCTCTCCTTAGGCTGCCAGCAGGTGTGGCCCAGAGTACAGGTGGATTTCTCACCTCAAAGATCCAAAGAGATTTAGTTAAGAAAAATCTCTCATAGCCAGGTGGTGATGGGACTTGCCTTTAATCCTAGCCCTCAAAAGGCAGGCAGCTCTCTGAGTTCAAGGACAGCCAGGGCTACACAGAGAAATCCTGTCTCAAAAAAAAAAAAGGAAGAAAAGAAAGAAGAAAAACTCTCAGGTTTGCCCAGCCATTTGGGTTTTAGTAAATTGCAGATGTAGTCAAATTGACAGCCAAGATAGCCATGACATCTATCCTACAGTCCTTCTTTTTATTACTGTGTTCCTCCTTAGCCCACGCTGTAGGCTAGGATTTGAGACCAACACTGTCAATTCAAAATTTGTGTGTTCATAAGAATGTTCTGAGTTTATCCTCTCCAATCTGGGACCCATCAGCCATAGGTAACTGTTGAGCATTGGAAATATGGACGGCCACCTCCAGGGTTTGAGAAAGGCTTAGAACGAACTCATACCAAAGTGGCCTGCATCCGCCAAATAGGCACCACGAGCACAACTCTCTCCTGAGCCAAAATATATGTGGTGTGAATAGCTGGGAAGTTATCAGTAACACTAAATAATAGCATCCATGTCTAAGGAGTACTGTAGGGATTTGATCACACTGTGGCTTGTTAGATGTAAGATTGTGAGAAGATGGTAGCTGTTGAGTACCAGAGCAACCTAGAATGGTGTCCACATGAGGAAACAGTGCATCATGGGAGAAGAATTGGCATGCATATAAACAATGACCTGAAAGTGCTAACACAAATCTACAGTCCCAACACTAGGGAGGTAGAGACTGGGAGATAAGAAATTCAAGGGACAACCTTGGTTATACAGTGTGTCTGAGGTCAGCTTGGGCTGCTTGAGAGTCTGTCCCCCAAAGAGACAAAACCTAAAATAAAGCCAGGATGTTGAGCAGAAAGATCCATGTTTCCTTTCCCAGGGGCCTTGTCACTAAAAGCAAAAATCAGCACACACTCTTTGTTTAGTGTTTGTGATGCGAGGGATCCAATTTAGGATCTCATAGATGGTGTACAAAACTCGGCCACTGACCCATGCCCCAGCCCACAGTTCCCTTCTGAGATCAACATTTGGAGAAATGTAACTGGTGCTTCTGATGAGCCATGTTTATAATTTCTTCATTTGGTTGATTTCAGGTTAAGCAACCGTGTTGGCTGTTATCCTATCAATGCAGTGTTATAAATACAACTGAGCTTCTGCTGGCTGATGCGGGAGGCAAGAGACTGGGCTGGAGTTTGGTTTCCTTGTTTGAAAATTTGATGGTGGATACTCAGGAGGGATGAGTGAAGAGGGTCTCTCTAGACTCTTAGCTCACAGATTCTCTCTCTCCCTTTCCCTCCCTCCCTCTCTCCCCATAGCAGACCTGTGCAGTTTGCCTGGAAGACTTCAAAGGGAAGGATGAACTAGGTGTGCTTCCATGCCAGCATGCCTTTCACCGCAAGTATGTGGGGATGTGATTGTGGGGGGGGGGGGCGGTTCTATAGAGAAAAAATAATTACGGAGTATCTTTAAGAACCTTTTAATCCCGCCTGTGCTGTTCAACAGTGATGCCCTAGGTTCAGCACCCCAGAAGGGTGAGCTCAGGGCAGGCACAGGGGTACTTTGTTCTCAGAAGCAGCTGGACTCAGAGACAGCTGGAGCCATCTGGAATGGCTCCTCCAAGATAACCATCCTCTTGTTCACAGGTGTCTGGTGAAGTGGCTAGAAGTGCGTTGTGTCTGCCCCATGTGCAACAAGCCCATTGCTGGCCCCACAGAGACCACGCAGAGCATTGGGATCCTGTTGGATGAGCTGGTGTGAGCGCTCCTTGTACGTGGACACTTGAGAAGACAGCTTACTTTGTGGATGCTGGGGATCCTCTATACAATGAACAAGACTTCTGGGTGGTGACTTTTGTACTTGCCTAAAGGCAAAGGTGACAGGGCTGGGCTTCCACCAGCAGTGCCGGACCAGTACCAGACTTGCCCCAGCTCTGTCTCCCAGTGCTTCTTTCCCTGTTACCTAGTCTCAATGAATGGCCTCGCCCAGCCAGACTACTCTATCTGGTACTACACTATCTGCCTGCCTCATCCTTGCCCTGGGAAGGAGTCAACCCTGTGACTGTGGATGTGGACACTTCCCTTTAAAGAAGAAGCTACTCCAACTTTGGAGGAGGTGGCTTCGCTCTGCCCATATCCCTTACTCCTGCCAGAGCCTTGGGATGGTTTAAAGGGAAGGAAGGAAAGATCAAAAGAACCAAGATGAAAGATTGAGCATGAAATAAAGGAGGGCAGGGCCCCAGACAAGGGAAAAGTCGATGTTTACATGGGGTGTAGGAAACAAAGGCCAGCCTTGTCCTGGCCAATGGCAGGGTGATGGGACCAACCATCCCCTGTTAGGATGTTAGGTGCTATCTATTCTCTCCCCAACCCTGGTTAATCTCAGAGCTTCCTATTCCTTGCTGGTTTTGAAGAGACCCCATTCTAGAGGAAGCACATTCCCAGGGGCTATTATTACTGTTGTTATTATTTTGAAACAAAAAGGACCCTGGGATGGGGTGTCGGGAGGTTACAATAGTGCGGACGTCTGCTTCCCTCTGTAAACAGTATTTTTATACTTCATCCTCACCATCTCAGGCTTTACATATGTGGCCCCTCGAGGACGGAGGGGGTGGAGTCTCTTCTTCAGCCGAGCAGCTGAGAGTGGGAAAAGGTTATGTATTTAAAGAAAATTAAATTTAATAACATGTTTCTCTAATCAAATTTGGCTCGTGGTGTGACCTGTGCCAGGAGTGGGAACAGAACCCTTCACCCTGCTTCTTCCTCCTCCCCAAGTCAGACCACACTTGGCATTTCTCATCCTTGAGATCTAGTCCTTTTGAAAAAAGGAAAACTGAGGGCTGGGCACAGCTCAGTGGTGGAGTGCTTGGCTAACATGCTCAAGGACCTGGGTTCAGTTTCCGGCAATGAAAAAGAAAAAGGATTACCTGTTGAACTCCAGTGTGAAGTAAGATCTGATGAAGCCGGATCAATTGCCAGGATTTTTGGAAATGTTTTAAAAATCGGATGTCTTCCCATGTCATTCACCAACTAAGTCTTGGAACGATAGGATTCTGTCTGTAAGTTCACTGCCTGTGACTTTGGAACCTGAAAGGTCCATGTGGCTACCCTGGGACCCAATCTCTACTGCTTCTGTGTCGCTACAATCCCTGACCAGTAGTAGATCCTGGCCTTCTATCCCCCGTTTAGAATTCCACATGGTGGCAACTTATGGCCTGGATCATCTACCTGCATCCTCCAACTTAGCTTTGCATGTCTTTACTCAGCTGACAGCAACAGCAGGAGGGTGCCCAACCTTGAGAGTTGTCACATGGCCATTTACCATGATTAACCAGACTTTTGGGGACCAAAGAATGCATTCTATATGAAGCTAATGTGGGGATGGACTGTAGGGTGGGATATGGGGGTGGTGGTGGCAAGTACTGTGTGGAGACCAGGAACAAAAGCTTTGATACAGTAGCTTCCTGAAGTTTATGCAGATAAACTTAAAAACCCAAACCACTAAGCACCATCTGAGAACCAAGCTAATTCGTTCTCCTCTGAGTCCCACATAGTCATAGGCAGCTACAACATGCCCAGTCCTCCTTAAATTAACAAAGAACTTACACCCTGAATATGTTTGAAATGGAAACGGATCAAAGAAAGTTGTGTTGTACTATACAGACCAGCTTTGGTAACCTTGGCCTGGGCATAGAGGCACACGCCTTTAATCCCAACAGCTGGGAGGCAGAGGCGGGCATATCTGAGTTCAGGGCCAGCCTGTCCACATAGTAAGTTCCAACAGAGCCATATAAGTAACCATGTATATAGCCAGGCTATGTAAATAGATCCTTGTCACACACACACACAAAACGTCTGCCGTTCCTCCTGATAGTTCCTGCTCAACCCACCCCAACCAGAGTTTTTCCCATTTTCACTAAAGTCTTTTATCCTTCGGTTTTGTCCCATTTCCTCCTTCCCCATCACTGGATCTCCACTCCACTATCTCCGGTCTCTCTGAACATCAGCCTCCCACCTTCACTGTCCTGGCCATGTCACTCACAGCTCAACCTTCTGCTGAAGCTGTGTGCACAGGTTCAGAGGGACACATGTGATCGATTTGGAAGCAAGAACAGCATGAAGCTTGTAAAAATCCTTGGAACATGTTGAGCTGTTTATTGTTCCAACTCAATAGTGGATTGCAACTGAGCCAATGTAAGAAATTAAATGCCATGCTCACTTCCTTTCTGAAGGAAAGACATCAACTATCTCTTTGTGATTTGGATTCTTTACCTCTGTGACAGCTCATCAAGACACCTTTTGTGCTCTGCAGAGGAGTAGGAAACATTGGGGGGCACTTGATGGTTACTGAGTGTGGTCAGTCATGATCTCTTACAAAACAGCACATTTTTCCTCATCTATGCCTATTGGCTGATATTACTAAGACTACCATATTCTTGTAGAATTCTCCAGATGAGTTGCTGTTACCGTGCAAGGAAGACAAAAAACAACCCCTGCAAAAGACAAACCACAGTCATTGCTTTCATGCCTAAATGAAAGTGTGAATCCCCACAGAGACTGTCTCTGAGTTCTGAATGTTCAATGAATAATAAGCATTGTATCTCAAGAAGGTGCCCGTCTCCTCAAAGACATGAATAACACTTGTGACAACTGGAACCCAAATCCGAAATGCAATTATGTCAGGGGATTGTTTCTCTGTTACTTGCCGCATACAGATCTCTGTTGGGTTGACTCGGGTTTAATGTCTATAGAAAGCCATGGATAGCTTAGAAAGTGGTGGAGGGCTTGGGGTGCCATTGCTTGTGGAGCACTTACTCAGCTTGGGCAAGGCCCTAGAGTCTGTCTCCAGTGCCCCCTAAACAAAAGGCCCAGAAAGCAAGACACTGAAGGATTGTGTCTGGAGGGAGGAGGGCCAAAGAACAAGGAAACCACCGGTGTCCTTTAGCAAGCTGCTTTTGCTGTAAGCCATGCCCATTTCCTTTCTGAGCTAGTGGGAGCACATCTCATCTGCATTTTTGTCATGCTCTCATTGCTGTGATCAGATACCCAACAAGACGCATCATGAAGGAGGAAGGAATGATTCCTTCATGGTTTGAGGAGATGCAGCCCATTCTTATAGGAAAGGCATGGTGCTGAAAGGCTGTGTGGTGCTAGCAGTGGGTGTCAGCTGGTTCCATTTCGTCAGCAGTTGAGACAGGAAGCCGGTCCATGCTATAAAATCTCAAGGTCCACCGCCTTTCCTGCAAGGTCTCAATCTGAGGTTCCTAGAACCTATTCAAACAGCAATACCAGGTGGACTGGTTCAACCTATGAACCTGTCGGGGACATTTCGCTTTGAAACTACAACGTATCCCTTCCTGAAATATTCCGGGACCACGGATCAATACTCTACTCCATCCTTCTGCATTTGGTAACCTGGATTGTCTTTTGTGCCACCAAAGACCTCACTACTGCTACCAGCCTGTCATCTGGGACCAGGTTGGAAGGTGGAGAGTTTAATGACATATCCAAAGCTGAAGACATCTAGGTCCCCACGGCTGTCATGTCTGGTACCAGCTCTGTGGTCCTACCTGGGAAATAAATCTGGTCTCAACTTGTGTGGTCCCTCCCTCCACCCTTTTATAGCAAAAAGGTTGTAGTGAACCACTTGAATTATTACAAGAACATTCTGCTATATCTATATCACACATCTTTTCATCATCAATATGTTTTTAATGCATTTCAAAGCAGGCCACAGATAATAGTACACTTCTTGTACCAATGTGTATAGGGAGCTGCTGCTTTGTTTGTTTGTTTTTGGATAGAAGACTAAAGAACAATATCTTAAATACAAAGATAAGCAAGCCAGTCATGGTAACATACCTTTACGAAGCTAGAATTCTTGGAGGCTCATTCAGGAAGATCAGGATTTCAAGGTCAGTCTGTGACACAAAGTGACCAAAACCTCAAAGGCTGAGAATGAAGATTAGCAGGAGGGGCTTCCCTAGCCTTGCCCAGTACCCTGCTTTTGATGCCCTAGTACCCCAAAAGTAACAAAATAACTTGCTGATTTTGAAGAGTATCTCTGACTTCAAGGAGGTTTTTTTTAAAGAACAACTCAAATATGAAATAATTTATTTACTATTTTACATTTTATTTATTAGTATATTACATTATATAAATGTGCTAGGAATTGAAACCAGGACTTAGCACCTACTAAGCCTGTACCGTACCCCTAAACCGTATTTTATATATAAAACTCCCCTAGTTTTATATTTGGAATTCAGTCATGGTAGTAAACAACTTGTCACTGACACAGATAACTTTGAATCTGAGTCTTGTTAAATTACATGGTGTGTGTCAGAGAGGGAGGGAGGGAGGGAAAAGTCATTCGGAGTTGGAAACACCCTCCCTCGCCTCACACGTTAACATGTCTTGCACAATTACCAATGGAGTCTTCTCACTTTGGACTTTATCCACACCCTAAATTTAGCAAGCTAGAATTATCTTTTAAGCACCACTTTGAGCAACCTTTTTGAAAGGAATGCCAACAAGGGGGAAAAAATCTGTTTCCTCACGTTTAAAATGCAATCCCTGACTCAGTCACTCAAGCAAGGAGCAGAGTTTTATTATACGCAGACGACTCCGCAGAGAGAGAAACGCAGAAAATGCATCACAGGTTTGAAAGGGTCAAAAGTTACACATTCAGATTGAGACACAAGACTCCGTAATGAATTACATCCTCTGCGTGTTTGGGAAACTGTGTACGTGGAGTTGAATAATGGCCTTCTGTGTGCCAGGGAGTTTTTCTTATTATTTAGCAGGATTTTACATAGAATCTTTTGATAGCGAAAGCAACATTTTTAAAACTGCTGGGGAGTCAAAAACCAGGACCTAGGCCAGGCTAGGCAATCGCTGATCCCTGAACTACACCCCTAGCTCTGACGCATTCTTTAAAGTGGGATTCAAAGACTTAAAACGTTAAAATCTGCATATAAAATGGTAAGTTTATTTTAAAGTGGGGTACATGTATAAAACAATTAAAAATAACTTCCTTGAAATCTTACTTATAAAGAGAAAATCATAAAGTGGGCATAGACGAAGGAGAGGACAGTTCTAAATTAGCTTTACTCAGCTACTTCTTTTAAACAGAGAGGGACTCCCAGGCCTGCGTGGGAACAATCTCACAGCTGCCCTTTCTCCCACCCCTTCCCAGCAAAGCTGAGGCTTTGAACTTGCACACTAAACTAAACTCCCTGACCCCTGCCATACTCCACGTGTGCGGCATTTTGGAGGCACCCTTCCCACAAAGGCCCTCTGCTGGTTGTAGGCAGATGAAGCCTTCATTCCAGGCCAAGGGTAGCTCTGCCCTCCCTCTCCTGTGCTTGAGGGGAAGAGGCTGTTCAGACCGCCCTTTGTTACGTGGCCTCTTCTTGATTATACTGGGATCTTCAGGCAGAAATTAGCTTTGTTTGCTAGTTTTAGAGACAGGATCTCACCACCTAATGTCCACACTAACCTTGAACTAATAATGGTCCTCCTGCCTCATAAGCAAACACAAGACAGTTGGTTCTCAGTATTTTATCTATATATTTTATTCCAACTGAATTGAAGTTCATTTGAGTTGTATAGTCTTTTTGAAAAAATGAAATTTATGCCCTTGCAATGCTGAAGCACGCATGGGCAGCTTGTATATGGTGGTCCTGTTGAACTTGTCCATATTGGCGTCAATGGTCTAAGTTGATAAGAATGACTGAGCAAGTCTTTTCCTCAATGTATAGTTTTTGGGCCTGGTTTATTTCCATGTATGGGGCTAAAGAGATAGCTCAGCCATTAAAGGCTAGACTCACAACCAAAAATATTTTCATGTGTGATTTTTCTTATTTGCAACATTTTATTTTTAATAATAAGGTTTAAAATAAAAAATATTTTATTTATGGATATGTGATTATTTATGCTATATGTGTGGGTAGCCATGGAGACCAGAGAGGATGTCGCAGCCCTTGGAGCTTAAGTTCAGGCAGGCATGAGCCATCCATTGTGAGTGCTGGGAACTGGGTCCATCTAGAAGAACAGCAAGTGCTCTTAACTGCTGAGCCATCTCTCCAACCCCCAAATTCCCACTCTTTTATAAACAAAAAAGTCCACTGCCAAGAATCAGTGATGACATGAGGCTGTTTTCGGAAAATACGGATACTCTTCTCTCCTCGTTATGAGATGGAGCGGAGTAAACAAAACTAAGACTGGAATCCGAAGAGTGAGTTTAAAGTCAGCCTTCCTCACCTTAGCTAGGAATTCCCAGTCTAGCTCCTCAATTTTTTCCCTTTCTTTTACAAAATATTATGGAGGGTGTGTATGTGAAAGAGTGTCTCGTGTACCCCAAATCTGGCTTTGAACTCAATGTGTATTCAAGGCTGGTCTTAAATGTGTGTCATCTTGTCCAGCTAGTTCCTCAATGTTTCTAGGTTCAGTTTTCCATGATGGGGAGTCAAGGATGCTTGGGCGAATGTGTAAGGAGAGAAGGAGGTCCTGAGCGGACCCGTGTAGTCGACAGATGGGAGACCCACCTGATTCTGCCCTTCTAGACATGCAACTGCGTGTCTGTCCCTTCTTTATTCCTCATCACCTGACTCGGGTCAAGTCCTCAGCTGTGCTGGACGCCTTGTCCCTCCTCTATCAATAGAGGTAACAGGACATGCCGCGGAATGCAGCCAAGGCAAGCATGTGGAAGAATGGACATGAAAGCCTCCAAATCGTAACAGTTATGAGCTCTCTTCACATCTCAGGTCATCGGGAGCCATGCAAACAAACAAGGGGACTGGATAAAAAGATTGCAGGATATACGGAATGGGCTCGGGTGGCAGCTCAGTGGGCAAAGGTGCTTATTACACAGTGTGAGGACCAGAGGTTGGATTCTTGGCACCCATGTAAATGGCAGGAAGATTATGGTGTCCCACCACACTGTGTAATCCCAGTGCTTAGGAGGAGACCCTCAGGGCAAGTTAGCAAACTAGGGAAATTCATGAGCTCTGAATACAAGAGACCCCTGCCCCCATTATATAAGGTGAAGACGGACCGATGAAGACACTGATGTCAACCTCTGGCCTCCGCATGCTTACATTCAAATGCACACGTACCTGTCAACATACATTCACCCACACACATACACAGGGAGGGAAAAGAAATCAAAACATGTAGCTCGTTATGCAATCCCAGCAGTTGGGAAGCAGAGACCGGAGGACTGCTGCAAATTTGAGGCTAACCTGGTCTACATAGTAAGTTCCAGACCTAGCATCAAAAGACAAAAGACTTGAGTAAACAACAAAAGAGCCATCTGAATGAATGCAGCTGTTGTTTTCCTTGCTGACCATAGCTGTGTCATAGGACATCAGTCAGGATTCGCTCTACTTTAGTGGAAATAGGGGACATCCACTGAACGTGCCCTTCATAGAGAACCTGACATGGGTCATCTTTCTCTGTCAAATGTATTCACCAGCTAGCACTTCTTTACAGGGTGCCTTGTAGACAGCAGTACTGTTCCAGTGACTGAGAACTAAATGATTCCGACCCTCCCAGGGTATTGGGTCCTGAGGGACATGGCTATTAAACAAACATGCATATCCATACCCACAACCATGATCAGCCAGGCAGTGTCTGTCTACGCTAAACTGAGCTGGGCATGGGATAAAGTCTTTCCGAGCAGGAGGGGTCTCAGCTAAGGACAGAAGAATGGCAGGAGATAGAGTCGAGACAGAAGGACAGATAGAAGAACTTGGAGGCCCAAGAGATGGTAGAGTGAAGGAAAGCAAGTTCCACGTACCTGGAGCACAGCAAGCCAGGGAGAAGAAAGGTCCGAGATGGGACTCAAGGGACACAGGGAGACCACGTAGGGACGAGAAGCAATCTTAAGGAGTTTCAGTTATGGCAATGAGACTTAAATAGAGAAATGACAGTGTCTGAATTTTTAATAAAAATAAAAGTGTGGGAATGAATGGAAAAAAAAGTCAGGTTGAAGCCTTATAAGTGGGCTTGGCATGAGATCGTAAGGAGAGCAAACGGGAGAGGGGACTGGGAGTGTAGCTTAATGTAGAATAATTGTTTAGCATGGGGAAACCGCAGATTCAGTCTATAGCACTGGAAGAAGAAAAGGAGGAGAAAGGGAGAGAAGGAAGAGGAGAAAGAGCAGAAGAAGAGAAGGAGGGGGAAGGGTAGGAGGAGGAGAATTTAAGGCATATTTTAGAGGTGAAAAACCAACAAAATTTTCTGATAGGTTGCATGTGGGAAGGGAGGGGATTAAACTCAGGTAGTCTCTGATGCTGAAGCCTGTACTTCCTAGGTGTGTCCACAAGACTAGTGAGTGAGGCCGAAGAAGGAAATCAGTTGGGACTCCTGTAGAAATGGCATTTTAATACTCAGCTGTAGCTTTTAAATAATGTTCCTCTCAGAAAGTACCTGGGCTCTCTGGAGAAATGGCTGATGCAATCTTGCCGTTTCTGGAAATCCGGGAAACATTCCAAGATTACGTGACAAGGGACATAGTAGCCAAAATGAAAAGACTTCTGTTGGCAATAGTCTGGTCAACCTAAGTATAACTTTTGGGAAAAAACTCATTACATCTACGGAGTTCCTTGAGACTGGATGAGACTGACATGAACAGCAGGGAGCAAACGCTGGGTGTTGATTGAAGGCCACTGGAGCGCTAGGCTCATTACTGTAAACACCGGTTCACAAGGGAAGGAGTCAGGCATTTTCCCTGCCTTCTCCATGCGAGTGGCATTCTGGGTGATCAAATAACCAGCTACAGATGGAAAAGCCTACTTACAGAGTAGTTCCCATTAAAAGAATGCCAAAGGAAATAAAACTAGAAAATTCCCATTTTATAATCTTAATGAAGTCATGAAATTAAGCAACAGTCACGGTATGGTACTGTTAAAGCCACCAGGGCAAAGAAGATGTGGAAATTTATAATAAATCTACCTCTCCAAAGAGTTTCAGGAGTTTCCCTGGTCTCTCCCTAACCCCAAAAAGCCCTACCCATCAAGACTTCTCTCACTCTCCTCCTCCATATCATTCCCAACCTGCCTCAGGTGCCCAGGCTGCCCTATCCCTTCACAGTCACATCGCCCATCCCCCCTCAGCCCACCCCCATCCCCAGTTTACCAAGGAGCTCTCTTCTATTTCCCCTTCCCAGGAAAATCTATGCATTTCTCCTTGGGCCCTTTCTGTTATCTAGTTTCTCTGGGGCTATGAATTGAATGTTGGTTATCCTTTCTCTGACTCCTAATATCCACTTATGAATGAGTACATGCTTCTCTTTCCGGGTCTGGGCTAACTCACTCATGATGATTTGTTTTTCTAGTTCCATCTATTTGCCTGAAAATTTCATGATGTCATTGCTTTTTTGAAATAATTGATTTGCTTTTATTTTATGTGCATTGGTGTTTTGCCTGCATGTATATCTGTCTATTTGTGTGAGTGTGTCAGATTTGGGAGTTACAGACAGTAGTGAGCTTCCCTATGGGTGCTGGGAATCGAACCTGGGTCCTCTGGAAAAGCAGTCAATGTTCTTAACCGCTGAGTCATCTCTCCAGCCCCTGACGTCGTTGTTTTTAACAGCAGAGTAATACTCCATTGTGTAAATGTACTACATTTTCTTTATTCATTCTTCAGTTGAGGAGCATCTAAGTTGCTTCCAGGTTCTGAATATTACAAATAGTGCTGCTATGAATGTAGTGGAGCAAGTGTCCTTGTGGTATGATTGAATATATGCCCAAGATTGGTATAGCTGGGTCTGTGTAGATTGATACCCATTTTCCTGAGAAACTCCCATACCAATTTCCAAAGTGACTGTACAAGTTTACATTCTCACCAGCAATGGAAGAGTGTTCCTCTTATTCCACATCCTCTCCAAAGTAAGTTGTCCTCAGTGTTTTTGATCTTAACCATTCTGACGGGTGTAAGATTGTATCTTAGAGTCATTTTGATTTGCATTTCCCTGATGACTAAGGAAGCTGAACAATTCTTTTTTTTTAATTGATATTTATTGAGCTCTACATTTTTCTCTGCTCCCCTCCCTGCCTCTCCCCTCCCCTCCCCTCTTCAGTCCTCCCCCAAGGTCCCCATGCTCCCAATTTACTCAGGAGATCTTGTCTTTTTATACTTTCGCTGAACAATTCTTTATGTGTATTGACCATTTAAGATTCTTCTGTTGAGAATTCTCTTTTAGACCTATATCCATTTTTTAAATTGGATTATTGGTATTTTGATGACCCCAGTTAAGACTCCTAGCAATAGAGGAGCAGGGGCCTGAACTGGCCATCTACCATAATCAGATTGGTGACTACCCTAATTGTCATCAGAGAGTTTTTATCCAGTAACTTATGGAAGCAGATACAGTGATCCACAGCCAAGCCTGGGGGGCAAACTGCAGGAGTCTTCCTGAAGAAAGGGAGGAGGGATTAAACGAGCCAGGAGGACAAGGTCATGACCTTGACAGCCACCTGAGGAATAGAGTCCTGTTTCAATCCCTTGTAGTTGCTATTCTCAGGAAAATAAAGAAACTATTGCTCCTTTAGACTTTCTCTCATTTTGCCTTTCCTTATGAAGTTAATTTTAACCCAAAACTGTTTTAGTGTTACGTTTGGAATTTTGTTTTTTATTTTTAGAGCCAGGTTTGGTGAGAGAATGCAGTCGAGGTTGGGCTTGAACTGTTGATCCTCTTTCGTCAACATCTCAAATGCTGAGAGGACGAGTTCATTCCACCGCGGCCCCAAACTGTTCGGGATATAGTCCCTGGAAAGCTGAGAAGTCTTCCTGGATGCTTAGGTAAGCGCTTCCTGCAAGTGACGGTAGTCTTCTGTTTCCCGTCACAGGAATATCTAAAATGTAATCCCTTTATACACGAATGCACTTGATACCTATTTTAGATAAGTACATGAATGTATCTACGCCCATAGTGCGTGAGTACTTGTAAAAGCTGAGGTCATCTAGTGCCTGCCTGGCTTGTGTCCATCGTCTTCTCAGCCCGCCTTCCCTCACGTCAACACTGTCTACTCTGCCCCTCAGAGCAGGCATCAGCTACCTGTGCTTGTAAATCTAGGCTTCACCTTTCACCTTCGCATGAGCCTACACAAACCTAGCACTGATATTCTTTTTTTTTTAAAAAGCACTGTTATATACACGTAGCCCCACATTACCTTGTACATTCATTGTCCATGCACCGTTTAGCAAGGTTAGTTGGTTTAGCTTTACATCCCCCCCCACAAAAAAAAAAAATCAAAACACATGGCTGGAGAATCCTCAGCTAGTGTGGTGTGACACCAAAACGCCTGCTCTTTGTCCTCGGGTTTTTCTGTATGAACCAAAAGCTACTTATTTATCCTTGCGGTCCAGAGCCCATATCTTTACATATAATTATTTGCATTTGATAGTTGTGTTGATTCTTTTCCCACCTTTACATGGATTTCAGTGTGTTCTACATCTATGAAAACATCTCGCTGGCCCTTAGCACTTTTTAACTGAAATTTAATGTACAAACCATAATATTCCATTTTAGGGCAATCATACCACTAACCACATTCAGGACATTTTTAGCATCCTAAAAGCAAACCCCTTAAATGGTCTCACTTATCCTCCATTTCCCCCTCCTATCTCCTAGGAACCACTGGCCTTTGCTGTGACATTATTGATATGGGTACTCTGGAGATTTCATGTCAGTAAAGTTATAAACATGTGCCTTTATCATTGGCTTATTTTGCTTTGCATAATGTCTTGAAGGTTCATCCATTTTGTAGTGTGCGTCAGAATCTCACAGCTGAGGGCACAGCTCAGAGATGCAGCATGTGTCTGGCATGGGTAAGGCCGCAGGTTCAATTCCCAGCGCTAAACATGCTCACCAAACAAAACAGAACAAACCAAAAACATTCATTAATTATGGCTAAGCAAAATCCTACTGTGTGTACTGTAAACAAAGACTGTGCGCCCTCTTCCTAGCTGCCCAGACCCGAATAGTCACACAGAAATTATATTAATTATAACACTGTTTAGCTGATGGCTCAGAAATATTTCTTTTTTTAAAATATTTATTTATTTATTATGTATACAATATTCTTTCTGTGTGTATGCCTGCAGGCCAGAAGAGGGCACCAGACCTCATTACAGATGGTTGTGAGCCACCATGTGGTTGCTGGGAATTGAACTCAGGACCTTTGGAAGAGCAGGCAATGCTCTTAACCTCTGAGCCATCTCTCCAGCCCTCAGACATATTTCTAGCTAGCTCTTACATCTTATATTAACCCATTTCTATTAGTCTATATATTGCCATGTGGCTGTGGCATTACCTCATTTTCTACATGTCTTGTTTCTTCGGTGGCTAGTTGGCATCCCCTTGACTCTGCCTACTCTCTCTCCCTCTCCCTCTCCCTCTCCCTCTCCCTCTCCCTCTCTCTCTCTCTCTCTCTATATATATATATATATATATATATATATATATATATATATATATATATATCAGTTTAAATTTCCCACCTGGCTTTACTCTGTTAAGCCATTGGCCAAAACAGTTTTATTCATCAACCAATAAAAGCAAAACATATACAGAAGGACCTCCCACATCAATGTATCTATCATCCTTTATTTTCTTGCTAGTTTTTTGTCATCATAGTGAAGTAGCCATGGTAGTCAACTTCTGCAGAAGAAGAAAGGTTTGTTTCATCGTTATGCCAATTCTAGTATGTAATCTATTGGCCAGGTTGCGTTGGACCTGTGGCGAATCATCCAGGGAGTTCATGGCAGAGCACAATCACTCACCTCAAAGACTTGTTTGGATGTGAACTATTATCCCAAAGTTCCACATGACAAAAACTTGGTCTTTAACTTGGGGCACTACTTAAAGGTGGTAGAACCTTTCGAAGGAAGGCCTGGCAGGAAGTGTTTGGATCATCAGAGGCCTGGCTTCAAAGGAAACATTGGAGATATGGTCCTAGTCATTCTTCCTGCCTCCCACTTGAGTGGGTGTGTGCGCGCGCGCACGTGCACACACGCGTGCACACACACACACATGCCTGCCTGCCTATCTTTCCAGATGCTACAGGAGGAGCAGTCTTTTTCATTTTCTCCCACCATGATCTACTTGTGTTACCACAGACTCAAAGGCATAGAACATCTGGGACTATAAACCAAAATAATCTTTCCTTCCTTATAAGAACAGTCTCACTCCAGGCAGTGGTGGCGCACGCCTTTAATCCCAGCATTTGAGAGGCAGAGGCGGGTGGATCTCTGTGAGTTCGAGGCCAGACTGGTCTACAAGAGCTAGTTGCAGGACAGCTAGGACTGTTATATAGAGAAACCCTGTCTTGAACCCCCCCCCCCCCCCAAATAAAATGGTCTCACCAGGCAGCAGTGGCATATGCCTTTCTTTAATCACAGAACTCAGGAGGCAGACGCAGGTGGACCTCTGAGTTCGAGGCCAGCCTGGTTGGGAGAGTTCCTTGCTGTTATGTAGAGAAACCCTGTCTTGGGAGCGGGAGAGAACACTCTCAAGTATTTAACACAGCAATGTATGCCTGACTGGCAAAACCTCCAGGATCACTCAGGGAAACAAGCCTTTGATGTGGGCTTTAGGTGATGTGTGCCCTATGAGCTATAGCGTTTATCCATTTTTTCTGTTGAACTGATTTCACTGCCTAAGAAGATTGTAGCTGTGAGCATTCATGTCCAAACTTTTGTATCAGTACAAGAATTTAGTTGTCTTGGTTATATATCTAGGAAGAGAATTGCTGAATCCTGTTCAACTCCGTTAAGTCTGTTTAATTCTCAGAAAAGCTGTCAGATTGTTCCACAAATTTTCACCACTTCAGTCACCACCATGCGGGCATTTCGTATTCTTTCCCAGATTCCCCAAGTCCTTGCCAAAAGTTTCCAGTTTTGTTGTTTCTAGCCATTCTAGTGAATGTGACTTCATAATTCTCTTCTTCCTTCCTTCCTTCCTTCCTTCCTTCCTTCCTTCCTTCCTTCCTTCCTTCCTTCCTTCCTTCTTCCTTCCTTCCTTTGAGTCAGGCCTTCATGTAGCTTCATGGGGTGCTGGGGTTATAGTTCATTGTCTTGTGCATGCTAGGCACACATGCCCCCCCCCCAAATAAGCTGCATTATTATTTACCCGAGGCTGGCCTGGATCTTCCCGTCTTAGCCTCTCAAATGCTGGTATTATAGTTTTGTGCTGCTATGCCTGATAATAACTATGTAATGCATTTACATGATTCCAAAGTCAAAACCGGGGGGGGGGGGCGGGAGGCGGGGGGGAGTGTCTAGCTTTCATTCCTCTTCCTGCTTTCTTATAGAACTAGAGTCATAAGCCCAGGGATGGGACCACCTACAGTGCTGGGCTCTCCCCCATTAGTCATTAATAGAGAAAATGCCTTACAACTGTATCTCAGGAAGGCATTTTCTCAGCCGAGGCTCCTTCTTCTCCAATGACTCTAGCTTGTGTCAAGTTGTCACGAAATAAGCCAGTGCACCCTACGTGTAATTATTTTTATGAGTTTGTTGTTTAGGTCCCATTTCTACAAAAAAAATGCGTACATTTTTCCTATCTATTTTCCCATCTTTTTTACAAGACAAAACTTACACTGCGTCCCCTCTACTCTTTTCACTCATTACATATCCCGGAGTTCCACAACATTACACAAAGATTGCTCTCTTTTTCTCAGTGCAGCTGTACCGAGCTGCATTGTGTGGATGCAGATCCATGCAGCTTCAATGCGTGCATGGACCGTGATCAATTCAGTCTGTCCTCTGTGTGTTGGACATGGAGGTTCGGATACATTTGTTGCCTGGCTACATTGTGCCAGGCACAAGGAGTAAAGGCAAGGCCAACTCTGGCTTCAGGAAGCTCAGCGAGAGATCTCTATAAAAAAGAGCCTGCCTTAAGTCCAAGAGGATGCCTGGATCCACTGAAAACAAGGGGCACATGTTACCAAGAAGAAACGTCTCACGCAGAATGAACACAATAACCTCTTATTGACCAGCATCATGCTGCACTTGGGCCTTTGTGTGGGAAGGTTCTTTTGGATGTGCTTAACAGTGATTGATCAGGAGTGCCACCAATTGGTCAATGTAGGAAAAGCCAAACGAAAGAGACCTTGAGTTAGGATTCTAATGACCAAATTTTCTTGGAAAGAAGAAAGGCAAGTTAATGCTAATGCTGTGGCCTAACCATAGGAGTGACAGACCTTTATGCCTATCAGATGCTGTCCTAAGCATTTGCTTGCATTAAACTTAAAAATAAATTCTCCCAACAGTCCTAAGAAGTGGGAGCTCTCATTATCTAAAAATTTCCCCAATGCAGAAATTAAGACACAGAGATCTGAGCTATTGCACTTATGCAAAATGTCACACAGGAAAGCGGGGGGGGGGGCAGTTAGGCATCACAGGGTAGTTGCAGACAGTGCACCATGAAGTGCATGTTGTGGAGCTCAAGGGATTGTTGGATGGAGAAATGGCTCAGCCCTTAGAGGCTGGGCTCACAACCAAAATATGGCTTGGCAGTTAAAGGCATGCCATGACTAACAACCTTCACAAACTCAAGTTCTGCGAAACAAGACTTCTCTGACTTCCAGAGGGTCCAGGAACACACAAGATACATGGTTAAACTTATGAACTAAATATTTACAAAAATAATTACTTGTAACAATAACCTCTCTTAAGAGCTATGAACACCCTTTTCTGACTTACTACAGACCAGAAGCACAGGCGATACACGGATATGCTTGTGGTCTAAACAAACACACACATTACCATCTTCCTTAAAAGATGGTATACTCATAATAATGTATGTTCTAAGGCATCCAAAATTAGCGACTCAGTTTAAACCATAAGTAAGGATCCTCTTAAGTTCACGTCAGACGGGTAATGTGCCCACGTCGTAACAAGGTTTAATGGGCGGCACATATCACGCACTGGCGTGAAACCCCAATCATCACGCTTATGAACCATGAAAGGATCAGGCTTCCTGCGTGCGAGAGGAACAGTCAAGTCAGTCCTACAGGTTTTACAGAGAGGGCGACTGACATAGTGCGGCCCTATTTAGCTTCTGCACACAAAATCTCGTACAATTAAAATCTACTGGGGAGATTTTTGTGAGCAGGCTTTTGTCCTTGCTCTAGAAAAATAAAATCAGCAGCAAAATTAGCGAGTGGACGCTTAATTATGCAAATATATTCGTCATAGCTCCGCCTTTCACTGCGTTTTCTCTCCGCCCGGCTGTTGCTTTTCGGCTGTAAGTCGTGACCAGAAGCGTTGCGGCTCCCCTGGCGGAAGTAATTTTTGCACTTTACGGCGACAATGAGCCCGGAGCCGGAAGTTGCTGAGTGCAGCGTCTGCACGGGGAACGTTCTAGATCCTGGGACCCTCGCAGGTGTCATGGCTCAGTAGTTTATTTTTAAAACTTACTCTTTTTGGTGCTCGGTCTTCAGAGGGATTAATTCTGCCACGTGTTAGGAGTTTGAGGCTCTCTCCCTAGCAAGGCCCCTTGCACTCGACTCTTCTGTCTCTGGTTTCCGTGCCGTTCGTTGGGAGACTCCCCTCCCGGGGGCGACCTTCCCTCTGAGACTCCAGAGCCCTCCCCGCTTGGGTCTCCGTCCCCGGTGGGGAACCCAACCCACCCGGGAGCGAGCGGGAATGAAGCTGGACGACGCCTCCCCGCCCTCCGAGGGCTCTGCCCGCACCCTCGAAAATTCCCTCTCCAAGATTCTGCACGGTCTTAACCAGGCGTCAGGCCGGGGCCACGCCAGACCCTCCGTCCTGCACGACCTCAGGGCTTTAATCGAGGCCGCCGATGGGGACGAGTTATTTGCGGGAAGTGGGACTCGGGGGATGCCCGAGGTCCTGCGACAGGTGGCGAAGGCCCTGGAGAAGTTCGCAGCCCCGCCCCAGGAGAAGGCAGAGGGAGGCGATGGCCATTCCGAAGTGCCCGAGAAGGCAATCGAAGTCGGGCTGCTCTTTCTCAAGCTGCTGGGGAAGGTGGAAACTGCTGCTAAGAGTTCTCCCGTCTGCCCTGAGTGGAAGACAGGCCTCCAACACTTGGCGGGACCCGTGTATGTTTTTGCCATCACACACAGATTGAAGCAGCCCTGGACCAGTACAAGGTCTCAGCAGGTGGCTGATGAGGCGCTGTCCCTACTGCTTCGGGTTACGGAGTGCAGTTCTGTGGCAGGATTCCTGTGCGGGGAAAATGAGGATGATCGAGGGAGATTTGCTGCGGTCTTGGGGCTTCTGAAACCCCATTTGAATAAGTGAGTACTGCACCTTTCACTATTATCAGGCAGATAGAAATGTTGACATCTTCGATCTCTTAAGGCCCACAGCGGTTGTGACCTGCTAGAAATGAGGTAACCAGATAGAAGCAAACTCCAGATTAGAACCGTAGTCTTCTAACGCCATTTTTCTGCATAGAAATTGGGAAATTGGAAATTCTGTCCCATTTGTATGGAATCAAGTATCTTATACTAAGCACCAATCTTTCAGCTTGAATTTAAATATTGGGACCTCTAACTCTGATGACTGTTAATTATTAAATTAGGATGATTATTATATGAAGAACTAATAATTGAAATAAAATTATGAAAACCACTTTACTATAAAGTGGACTGAATTGGATTAGCTAAAGTACTTGCTGTGAATTTTGACTTGCTACGTTTAGTTTTTTGTTTTGTTTTCAGCCAGGTTTTAATTTTGTTTATTTATATTTTATTTGTTCATTTTTGAGGTAGAGTCTCACTGTATAGCTGATCCGAAACTCTTCTATAGACCAGGCCAACATGGACCTAACAGATTTGTCTGCCTCTAATTTCTTTGTGTGTCATCACATCTATATCAGGCAGGGTTTTTTCCCCCCTTTTAAAAGAATTTTATTATTTTTAATTATGTGCCCCACAGGGTGCACTGCCTCAGATTGAGCCCAGGGCTTTGTGCGTGTTAGGCAAGCCCGTTACCGCCTGAGCTGGATCCCTAGTCTTCTGGCACCAGATGCTGACACAAAATAAACTTGGTGCTAAAAGGCTTTGAAACTAGCTCCTCATGTAGTCCATGTTGGCCTCAATTTTGAGAGACCCTCCTGCCTCAGTTTGCTTCATGCTTAAGATTACAGAGGTGCAACACTGTGCACAGTTTTGGTGTTCTTTTATTGTTTTGGCTAGGACTAGGTCAGGTAGTGTCCATGAATCTTGTTTTATTATTTGTAACTCAAGGCAATATAGCTGTTATACAGTAATTATTTTGAGGAGGTTGAGTCAGATGTGCAGACTCCTTTTATAAACTAGGAGTTGGCGCTCGTGTTCTGATTTGTTACTTGGACACTGTAATGATGAGACACCTTTTTTCTCCTCTCTCTTCTCAGCACCTGGCACATCATCCGCCAACATGACCACGGACCCTAGAGGACTTTTACATAGCTGTAGTACATGGCTGCTGCTTATTTGATAAGCTTAGATTACCCACAGTTTGGGCAGTTGCTGAATGTATATAATGCAAGTTATGTAAAGTAATTCAATTCAAATCATAAAATGTATTTGAGAAAACAAGTTGTATAGGATATATATATATAGACACAGAGACACATACATGCATAAATGTATATGTATAAATCCGTTAAAGTTTAAATAGTTTCTTTGCTAATACTGTGTCATTTTATTTTGTGTGCTTTTCATGTGGTCCTTGCAGAGAATCCTGGAAGAATAATCCCGCTGTTAAACATGTTTTCTCCTGGACTCTGCAGCAGGTCACGCAGCCCTGGCTGAGCCAGCACCTGGAGAAGATACTTCCTCCGTCTTTGCTCATCTCAGATGACTATCAGACCGAGAATAAAGTCCTGGGTGTGCAGTGCCTCCATCACATTGTGATTAACGTGGTGAGCAGCCTCGCTCCGGCCTGTGCTGATTGGGTGGGCTGAGCTACTCATGGCCGCGCTTCCTTTCTCAGCTGTTTTTCTCTGCTTATGTCTTACAAGTAGCTTTCTCTTCATGTTGTTATTTAATGCACTTATTTATATTTTCTTCTCCATATATATATATCTTTCTCCCCCAATCTGGTAGAAATAGTATCTCACTGATAATATAATAAATAAAATGGCAATTTTAGAAGAGACGTAAAGTCATTCTTCATTTTATATATATATTTATATAAATATATATATTAAATGAAACTAAAAGCAAAAACAAAACATGCTTATAGAAATTAACTGGTACCTCTCAAGTTTAAAAAAAATTCAAGCCAGGCGGTGATGGCACACGCCTTTAATCCCAGCACTCGGAAGACAGAGACAGGCGGATCTCTGTGAGTTCGAGGCCAGCCTGATCTACAAGAGCTAGTTCCATGGGCTGGAGAGATGGCTCGGGGGTTGGGAGCACTGACTGTGCTTCCAGAGGTCCTGAGTTCAATTCCCAGCAACCACATGGTGGCTCACAGCCATCTGTGATGAGATCTGGTACCCTCTTCTGGCCTGCAGCCATACATGCAGACAGAACACTGTATACATAATAAATAAATAAATCTTTACAAAAAAAAAGAAAAAAAAAAGAGCTAGTTCCAGGACAGGCTCCAAAACTACAGAGAAACCTTGTCTCGAAAAAAACTAAAAAAAAAAAGTCAGAACTCAAAAGGGATCATATCAAAATGTACAGAGTGTTGCTGAAGGAGACTTTTGTACTGTGGTGCTCCTAAAATACATGCAGAAGAGAGTGGTTTACTAAGTTTGCATATACCCATATCTAATTTATTTATTTATTTTTGTTTGTTTTTAATTTTATTTATTTGTATTTTTTTATGTACTCTGCATGTACACCTGCAGGCCAGAAGAGGGCATCAAATTTTAATACCGATGGTTGTAGCCACCATGTGGTTACCGGGAACTGAACTCAGGATCTTTGGAAGAGCAGCCAGTGCTCTTAACCTCTGAGCCATCTCTCCAGCACCCCCCCCCCCACCCAATCTAATTTAAAATTAGCGACATTTTGCCACTCTTGAGAAACCTTTAACTGGATAATTTGTGTGTTTGCAGCCCACTGCTGATTTGCTGCAGTACAACAGAGCCCAGGTCCTGTACCACGCCCTTTTCAACCACTTGTACATGCCAGAGCACCACCTCATTCAGGTGTGTAAGATTTACTCCTAACCGCCTGGGTTCTGGGATGCATCGAGGGTAGTATTGCATAAGCCAGAGCAGTTTAGAGCTGTTGTCCCCTGGGAAAAGGAGGGCGCCTGAAAGCTGCTGCATTTCAGTGTTAAGCGGGCATCCACTCTGCTTTTAGCTTCATGAGTGTCAACTATACGCTACGTGCGGGTAGGTCTGTTTTTATTAATTAAATGTTCCTCTGTGCTGGTCCATGTCAACAAATGGATTTGAAACCTCTTGTATGTGGATACTTCAATGTCATTCTCCAGCCAACACCATTAACTGATAGCTGTTACATGTTTGTGGTAGGTTCAAGAATAAGTGATTCAGAGAGTGTTTCTAGCTTGAAGCCCTTTGGAAGACTTCTATGTAAATACATGACTGCATACATCGATTCCTGTGTATGTACAATACAGCAATAGCTGTATTACGAGAGGTGCAATGTGTTACCAGCAGCAATAGCCAACTAGCAAGGTTGAGGGTAGCTTTAGGAGACTGGGAATGACGGGATAGATGTTAATGGAGGGTAAAAAGTAGGTTCTTAGGAGGGAGAACACTGTGAAGACAGAAGGAACAAGCTATAGAAAGTTATTAGTAGAGCTGTCTTGGTTTTCTTTGTGCTGGGATTGAATCCCAGTCCTCATACATGCAAGGAAAGTGCTCCCCACTGAGCCTCCTCAACTTGTTGCTCATTTTCTGTAACGGGATCTGATTCTAGCTGGCCAGAAACCTGCACTGACCCTGGCTGCTAATGCTGGGATGGCAGATGGCAGGTGCATAGCACAGTGATCAGCAGCTCCTCCCTGCCTCTGTTCTGTGCTTTCTCTACCTGTAATATTTTGGGTCCTGGGAACCACTTAATATCAGATCAAAAATTTAACATGGTGGAGAAAGGAGATTTTTTTAATTGTCAGTCACCTAGAAAAGCCAGAGTGCTAAAAGGGAATGCCTGGACATGATGACTTCAAATAAAGAAGTTTGGGCCATCTTAGATTCTGTTGGGCAATTTGATATAAAGTGCCCGTGACTATCATGGATCACTAAGTCTAAGGGACAATAGATCTAGATTCCTGGGTTAAGCAAGGCCTGAGCTCAGCCATTCTTTCCACTTCACAGATTAGTAAAGAACAGTTCTTGAGATGAGGTTGGAAATTTGCAGTAATATGTCCTTTAGAGTTCTGTGACATATCCTAGGGGCAGTAGATTAATGAAGATCTTAGAAGAGTCAGAAATGCTGTAGATGCAAATGAATGAACTCTGGTTTCTTTTCATTCTTTTCTCTAGGCTGTGCTCCTGTGCCTCCTAGATTTATTCCCTGTCCTAGAGAAAGCTCTGCACTGGAAGGGAGATGCAGCTCGAGCCACTGCACACTGTCATGACGTACTGCAACTCATCCTCACCCACATGGAGCCGGAGCATCGCCTTCTCTTACGTAGGACGTACGCCAGAAACCTGCCAGCCTTTGTGAAGAAGTACGTGCCTGGGCTGCTCTGGTCACACACACCACGTTAAACTTCTTAGCATCTCATTTCCTCTTCTTTTTTTAGGTTGGGGATCCTAACTGTCCGGCACATGAAGAGGCTGGAGCAAGTTATTGTTGGTTATCTGGAGGTTTATGACGGACCAGAAGAAGAAACCAGGTTGAAGATACTGGAAACCCTGAAACTTGTCATGCAGTATACTTGGCCCAGGTATAGCATCCAGGCCCACAAATGTGCTGGAAGGGCATGCGTAGGTTAGCTTTCAATTCAGAACTTACCCAGATCAACTATTCGGGACATGCAATGTATCTGAATCTTTTTCACTTGGTTCATCTCTAGGATATTCAGCTACTTCAAATATTCATATTTGAACCCCTTTCATCCGCCAATGGTTCTAGGTTCTGACACAATTAAAAGCCAGGCGGTGGTGGCGCACGCCTTTAATCCCAGCACTTGGGAGGCAGAGGCAGGCGGATCTCTGTGAGTTCGAGACCAGCCTGGTCTACAAGAGCTAGTTCCAGGACAGGCTCCAAAACCACAGAGAAACCCTGTCTCGAAAAACCAAAAAAAAAAAAATCTGACACAATTAAATTACTTCTCTTCCTTAAGTTCTAAGGCTGGGCATTGTGGCACAACCCTTGAATTCCAGCACTCAGGACGCAGAGGCAGGCAAATTTGAAGCAGAGGCAGTAGGTTTGAAGCAAGCCTAGTCTATTTAATTAATTCCAGGCCAGCCAAGGCTACATAGAGAGCTTTGTCAAAAAAACAGAAAACAAAACAAAACCCCACACATGAAACAACAAAAATTCTATGGTCATGGAAGTTGGGAAACATTGTAGATTGTATTACTTTTATATTTCTCTGGTAAGATACCATGACCAAGGCAGTTTATAGAAGAAAGTTTATCTGGGGCTTACAGCTTCAGCGGGTTAGAGTCCCTGACCATTGCAGAAGGGAGCATGGCAGCAGACAGATAGGTATGGCTATGCTGCAGTAGCTGAGTGCTCACATCCTGAGACACAAAGGATGAAGGAAGAGAGAGCCAACTGGGAACGGAATGGGCTTTTAAAACAAATTCCACCCCTGGTGCCGCACCTCCTAAGTTTTTACAAACAGTTCCACCAGATGGGACCAAGTATTCAAATATATAAGCCTAAGGGGTCCATTTTCATTCAGCACAGCACACAGATGGTTGGTCCAGATTGTAATTAGAATTTATATCAAAATACTAAAGGCTGTTTAGGATTGATGTGTAGTTAAGTGGTAGAGCACTTGTTTGTCATGTTCGAGGGTTCCATCCTTATCACTGTTCCTCCCCAAAAAGGCTACTTAGAGAAGTGCTTGAGTAGGCGCGTTTAAGTGTTCTTCCTACAGGTCCTCAGTCTAACGGGGAGAATGGAGTGCTTGGAGTGCTCCAGGGCGCATTGTTCAACATCCGCAGAGCAGTGACTCGGTTGCTAACTTAGGATGCGCTTGTTTAGAAGGCATTCCTTATGTGGCTTGAAGGTGTCAGGAGGAAAGGACCACCTGAACTGCCTAGTCACCTAGCGGCTTTCTTGCATGAATGGACGGAATTCTGGAATGCAGCCAGAAAATCAAGAGCCCCAACTTAGTCTGTTTGGGAGTGTATTTTCTTTCTTATAAAAATACCAGGAGTCAAGAAGCTTTCCCTAGTGAAAATCTTAGTCACATTTGTTACTGTATTGCATTTCTTCACCTGTCATCTTTGTCCCCCACTAAACTACAGAAGACAACATCGAATGTATTCCTGAAGCACTCGGTACCTGTCATAAGTATTTAGAGGATGAAGAGATGGATTAAATGAAATTGAATCGAACTCATTCTAAACTGGGCCATTAAAAGAGAAAAGTGCAGAAATGTCGGGATGTGAGGGCAGGGGCATGTGTACCTGTGTAGACGCATAGCATGGGAGTGGTGAACACGCACACTGCAGTGAGTGGTTAGAGACACAAGCTGGGAAAGACTGAGCAGTTGAGATGAAGTGATGGAAATGAGTTTTCTAGTTATAGTACTATCCAGAAATATCGGGTGTGTATCTGTGTGTGCGTGCATGTGTCTGTGTCCCACAGTCCATGTTATTTTCCACCTTTCATTAAAGTCGGGCTTATAAAACTTACCACATTAAAGTCTGTAACAGTGGCATGGTGTAGTCAGAACATCGTGTAGCCAATAGTTGTGTCTATTTCATCAAAAGGATGAAGACTTAGAGAAAAGCAATTAATAATAAAATAGAATAATAGACTAGGCAAGTGAGTAGCCAGTGACTGAAGGTTCATAGTGACACTTAAGCCCTGCCAGTCATCCTTATTTCTCTAAGGCAAGGTTTTTCTCTGTAGTAAAGCTCACGTTCTAGATCCTCCGTGTCCTCAGTGCTGGGAGTCTAAGTACATACCACTGCCTGCAGCCCTAATGTCCTAGCATTAACTCACATGACTAGGTTGTCTCATCTCAGGTCAAAATTATAGGGCCTTGAGCAGGATAATCTCAGCCCAAAGCATTGGCAGGAAACAGTTTCCTGGTGGTTTGTTTGAGACAGCAGGGTCTCGCTGTAGCCCTGGCTGCTCAAAAATCTCAGAGATCCACCTGTCTCTGCTTCCTAACTGGTATCAAGTGTTCCTGAGCAAGTGAGCCAATGTATGTACACAGGCTGGGTGTAGTAGAAAGAAAGGAACTTTGAGGCTAGCAATCTGCGGTCTGCCTTTGGTCCTGTTTGTAGTGCTGCGATAGCAAACACCATTTGACTTCAGTTTTCCCATACCTTGACCAAGTTTTGTCCAAGTTTAACATTCCAGTTTGCAATATGAAGTTTTTTCTTTTTGTTGTTGTTTTTTGATTTCAGAATTTCCTGCAGAGTTGTGGTCTTGCTGAAGGCTCTCCTGAAACTGATATGCGATGTAGCAAGGGATACAAGCCTCACATCTGAGGCCACTAAGAGCACCCTGCTCCAGGAAGCCACAGACTGCCTGATTCTTCTGGACCATTGTTCTCAGGGGCAGGTGAAGGTAAGGCAAGAGTCTGCAAGTCAGTTTCAGTTGGCCTCGTTCCTAGGTAACCCCAGTGATTAATTGCAATTTAACTACTTGTATGCCCAAGCATGTTTGGACATGAACATAGAGAGTGTTAGGCCCCTACCTCTGTACTCTTGGACTGTTTGTCCGATACCTTACCCTATTTATTTTTGGTGGTAGGGCCAAATTCTTTTAATGCTATTCAAAACCATTTAGAGCAAAAAAGATCAGATATTACTGGCATTGAGAACAAGAAAGAACAAGCCACCAGGATTTTATACAATTGTGTTCTGAGATTGACACGACACCCACTGTGTTAATGAGACAGACACCTTAAAGTTCTGCTCTAGACTTTGAATTAAAACCAGTACCAACAAAGCCCAAAGAAATGAGGTTCTTAGCTGCAAAGGAGTAATACTGTAATTGAGATACCACGGTGTTCCTATGGTGGGAGGGACACCTTTTGAGATGTTTGGCCATATTCTTGTGTGCAAGTGCAGGTATATGGGACATAGGGTGTCATTCACGCACCGTCCCCACTTTTTAAGACAGATCTCTCACTGACATGGAATTCTTCAAGCAAGCTTGGCTAGTTGGTTGGTGGGCCAAGCAGGCCCCAGGGATCTACCTGTTTCCTCTTCCCCATACTTAGGTTACAGGTGTGTGCTCCCACTGATGACAAGTGTGAGTTTTAAACATGGACTGAACCCAGGTCCTCATGCTCATCCCACTGAGCTAGCTCCCCAATTTCCAAATACTCAATTTACCAGCAGGAAGTTCTTCATTTTCATGTCCCACAAAATTCTCAGAACTACAGTTTATGGAATCTATAACACGTATTTATTTACATGTAATTGAAAGACTAATTTCCCATTTTTATTACAATAAGAATCTCTAAAGATTAAAGGAGCATGAGAAGAAATTCATGCTCCAAAATATGTAGAGCTCAGGTGTGGTTTGCTTTTCAGTTTATTCAAACATTTCACTGCTGCTCTTTACACACGTTTGTGTGGTTTTCCAGCCAGAGGTCCACTTGAGTTGTTTTGGCTAGAATGAAGCAGGCTCTCAGAAGCCAGTGGGCTACGTACACTCACGGAACAGGTTTTAACTGACACCTGTTCCGGTAGAGGTACTTCCTTTAGTGCCCACACTCGAATGTATGAATTTAAGACAATAGGGAAACGGGTTTTACAAATTTACTGCTTGTTTGTTTTCATGTTTCAGGGTCTTCTGTCTAGAATTGTCCTGTCCTGTGAAGACAGCACAGTGGTGAGCTGCATCAGGAAAGTGCAGCAGTGCTCTGCAGGTGTCCCTGAGTGACACTTACCATGACCAACCAGCAAGGAAGGGTGTGGATGGAGTTATGGAAAAGTCTATTTTTATACTAAACATTGTAAGTTGGAACTTTTGTTTTCTTCAGTTTATAGGAGAAACTGAACAAGGGGAAAAAATTGAAGCTGGGTGGTGGTGGCACAGGCCTTTAATCCCAGCATTCAGCAGGCAGAGGTGGATCTGAGTTTGAGGCCAGTCTGGTCTACAGAAAGAGTTACAGAACAGCCCCGGCTACATAGAAAAACCCTGTCTCAAAAAACTAAAAAGGATAAAGAAACACTGGCATTTCTAAGTAAAAACTGGGAAGGGAAAATTTAGCACTTGTAATTTAGAACCATTTACACACAGTGTCAGTCCAGCTCCAGGGACTCCTCTGTCAGATCCCTGGGCTCAGGCTGTTACAAACAGCACATGTTACAAAAATATTCTTTACACTGTAAGGCTCTCTCTTCTCCATTCACTCCCTGGAGTGACAAATATATTAACAATATAAATACTGTATGACATATAGCACAAAGGAGCACAGTTGGAAGTGCTGACTTTTCAGGATAAAACGTGAAGGAGACTCATGTGGTTTTGGCTTTGGCTGTGGGCTCTGTCTCCTGCTCATACTCTATCTCCACATAGGCCCGTTTTTTCCGCAAAGGTCCTTTCAAGGGTGCTTTGCCTTTGTGTTTGGCCTTAAGGGCCTTCTCTTCTTCTTCTTCACTGGAGGAACTGTCATCCTGTTCTTCATCACTGCCAGCATCCAGTTTATCCATATCCTAATACGTGGAGATAGAAGTCAGACAGGGAAGTGCACAATTTCTCCAGACTTTTCCCTGCTCAGCCAGTACAGAACAGACAAGAGTTTATCTGCTCCTGTGTTCAGGTTCTCCCTGCTCCCCCCTTTTGTAGCATGCCACAAAACATTCTTTATTCCACAGAGCTCACCTCAAAATCACTCAGGTCACTCTCATCCACATCATCGTCTTCTACAAACTCTCTTTTACCCACATCCTAAGATAAAACATAGTTACCAGGTTAGGAAAAAAAAAATGAAGATCCAGTTTAGACACGTAGTTTTACCTCTTTTCATAAATAAGTGAATCAGAGTCTTCTAAACCTATTACTCTCAAGTTTAACAATTATAAATTAAAAAGAAAAATTAAGGATATAAAAGCCTATAGTTTATTGGCTGAACTCTGCTGAACCAGAATTAATCATCATGTGATACAAAGAGGGGGTAGAGAACTGGAGAAATGGCTCAGAGGTTAAGAGCACTGGCTCTTCTTCAGAGGTCCTGAGTTCAAGTCCCAGCAACCAGATGGTGGCTCACAGCCATCTATAATGAGATCTGGTGCCCTCTTCTGACATGCAGGCAGAACACTGTATATGTAACAAATCTTTAAAACAAAACAAAACAAAAAAAAGACAAAGAACAAAAGGGGAAAATAATGCTGCCTCTGAATTACCTGAAAACATGTTATCCTAAAGATTGCTGCGTTTTAAAACAAGACAAACCATACTTACCTCTTCATCTTCCTCTTCATCATCTTCTTCTTCTTCATCTTCAGAGTCACTCTCTGCTTCCTGTTTCTCAAGGGCCTTGTCGAAGGCATGGATGGGGAAGTTGTAGATGTCGCCATACTGAAGAATAAACATAGACTGCCTTTAACTGTTCTTGAGTATTACATTTTTCAAAGTTCCTCTGACCAACAAGCATATTATTCATCATCAGGGACTAAATAAGGAAACTATGATAAACAATATTTCTATAGCTTTCCAACCTCTGTACAGTATATTTACAACGTTTAACAATCAGAAGTTGATATTAAATAGATAGCTTCTGTGGAGAAAAAAGCCAAGTCATTTCAAATCTACTAGTTTATGAAACCACGGGCACTGGGACAAATCTAATTTTGTTTAGAAAGGGAAATAACACGTTTTAATCACCTTTCCATCTTTCTAAATGACACTGTTATTAGTCAAAAGACTGAGATACTTTTTAAAAAGGTTTTTTAAAACTTATTTTAAAGAACCTCAAAAGACTAGAGTAACACATAGAAGTAAACACTCTAGCCATTGGGACTCGGGATGGAGGTTGATCGACAGAGTACTTGTTTAGCACATACAAATTCCTAGGTTCAATTTCCAACATCATATACACCTGCATGGTGACCTCCCTATACCAACCACGTGGGAGGTTGGAGATAGGAAGATCAAGAAATTAAAATCATCTTTTGCTACAAAGTGAATGTGATGCTATCATGAGATATAGTCTGAAAACAGCAAAATCAACTATAGAGAGGTACTGGAGTGAATGTTTGCTGACATGGTACGGCTATGCCAAGGACCCCAGAGCATAAGACCCTGAAAGAATGGCAAAGCTGTCCTCTTGTCTGAATGCACATGCTGACAATGTGTACAGAAATGTCTACTATAGCTCTGCCTCCACCAACATTTATGGTCTGAAGTAGTCCCCACTACAGAGACTGCCCCTACTAAGATTTAGCTGAACCTGTCTCCTTGGTCCAGCTGTGTACCATAAACCCTGCCTCCTTACTTGTCTGCATGTAATACCCTACTCCCTTGTTCAGCTGTGTGTAAAATCTGCCTCCCTGTTCAACTCTACATAGTAAACATGATGAGCACCCAAGAGCCCAGGTCCGTCCAATCCCAGCTCTCTACGCATCTATCTTTTTTGCTCTTTGCTGCCCGGGAATCAGGTCTGTCCCTGGAGGCTATGCATGGTCGAAGGGAAAACCTATGACTTACATGTTTTTATACAGAACTGTTGAGCTTGGAAGTGTCAACTGGAAATAAGGGCAAAAAAAAAAGTCTCACCAGGACAGGTCTACATTTGTTTTATTCCATGCACAAATTGCCATGGGACAGCTATTTGTGACGTTTAAAAATAAATAGATTACATGGGCAGTGGTGGCGCATGCCTTTAATCCCAGCACTTGGGAGGCAGAGGCAGGTGGATCTCTGAGTTTGGGGCCAGCCTGGTCTACAAAATGAGTTCCAGGACAACCAGGAAACCACGTCTCAAACAAACAAACAAACAAAAAACCCACCTAAATAAATAAATAAACTAACAAATAAAAATTTAAAAATGCATTTTCTGTATTTCCTAGCATGGTGCTACTACTTAAGAAAACACCTGCCAATACTACTAGCTTTCTCACCGTTTCTTGTTTGAGTCTTTCCAGTAATTCCTTCTCAATGGCGTTGTCCAGCTGGGCAGCTATTAATGCTTTTTCCTATAAGAAAAAGTACAAATCCTTTACTCCATTAGGACTCATTTTCTGCCTGTACAAATATAATTACCAGCTTTTAATAGCAGTATGATGTAGTGTAGTTATTTTCTACTTGCCTCCATTAGTGAGGCTTTTGCCTCTCTAGCCAGACACATTTCTTCTTTCCCTCTCAAAAGCTCTTGGGACCTTTCAATTCAAGAGTTCCCATCTATAATTTGCATAAATATAACAAAGAAAATAATTCCTATGACTTCAGCAATAGTATTCTGGATTTTTAACAAGTTCTCGATAGACAAACTACACATACATGCTTACATACATTAAGAATGTCAGGAGGGGCTGGAGAGATGGTTCAGTTGGTAAAGTGTTTGACCTGTGAATATGAGGACCTGAGTTTGGACTCCAAGGATCCACACAGAATGGCACATGATGGCACACACTACTAACTGTGCCAACTGCAAGAAAGGAGGCAGATAGGTGGACCCCTGGAAGCTTGTGGGAAAGATCCTGGCCTACAGAGTTCAAGTCAATTAAAGATCTCTCAAGAAAATAGTAGGAGGAGCTTGAGGACTCACTCAAGGCTGTCCTTTGACTTCCACATGCATGCTATGCCATGCATGTGTGCTCTATGTACACTATAAATATATAAGTGGATTTTAAAAAGTGTCAGAAAATACTTTTGGTGGGAAGGAGGCCTCTGAATTCACATGGGGAAAGTGTAACTTTCTCTGCAATGTTTACAAGAGCACCTGTTTGATAATTAGGGAATATGGAAAGTCACTAGCTGGACTTGAATAAAAACTGGTGTATAATTAGTGGAGAATTAAGAATTCAGTGCAGCCGGGCGGTGGTGGCGCACGCCTTTAATCCCAGCACTCGGGAGGCAGAGGCAGGCGGATCTATGTGAGTTCGAGACCAGCCTTGTCTACAAGAGCTAGTTCCAGGACAGGCTCCAAAACCACAGAGAAACCCTGTCTCGAAAAACCAAAAAAAAAAAAAAAAAAAAAAGAATTCAGTGCAGTCTCCAATCATCTAAGCTCTGTGTGGTGATACACACCTGTAATTCCAGTACCCTGGGTTGCTGAAGGAGGATCATGTTGGGCCAGTTTAGGTCACATAGTAAGAGGCTGTCTTGGACAGCAATGAAACAACATAGAGATCTAAAGGTCCATGTGATTAGTAGGAATAAAAGTACCAAATATTATTGAAGGTGCTCCTTAAAAGGACAAAAGGAAGTGAATGTCATTTGGTGAAAGAGAGAGCACTGTGAATGCCAAGAAGGAATGCGAACTGGAACTTGTCGGAACAGCTGATTCTGAGGAGGAAGCTCAGAGACTACTCTGGACAACAGCTGTAATTTCTGGAGCACGCTGTCCTCTCCATGCATATTACCATCACCACCCTTTCGTAACAAAACAACCCAGTTTACTTCAGAGTAGCTTAACCCGAGATCAGAGCAGTGTGTCCCATTCTTTGTTTATTTTTAACCAATAATCAAAACTTTTCAATTTTCTAAGTTATATAACCAAAATAGCCATAAGGCTATTTACAGACAGGGTTTAAACTCGGCTGAAGATAATGCATGAGTCAGATAATGTCAAAATTCTAAATTCTGAAATGTCTGACTGAGGAATTTTAGATACGGAGTTGTCTAAAATACCTTTTTACTGTTTTCCATTATATCCAAATGGAGAGTATCTGCTTTTAGCCTTCAGTGAAAATCATAATCTGAAGATATGAAAGTGACCATATGTCACTGAAGATACACTCCCTAATTTGTAACTCATTATGATGAAGCCCAGGCACCAAGTCCTTTCTCACATGGAGATAGAGAAGCTATGTAAGCATCAGAACAGTGTTTACCTCTCTTCTCTTCTCCCTCCGCTCAACCTTCTTGCTCAAAGGAACAAGTTTCTTCCTAGCAGAAATCAAATACATTATATTAGAAAATTCGAGTTCATTCTAAAGATTAAAGAATTAGAATTGGTTTTCTGTTGACAGCACATCTGCCCAGCACACGCAAAGCTCTAGGTTTGATTGCTATGTGCATTTGAGCATGAACACACACGCCTACAGTTGAATGGTAGGAAAAGCCAGGAGCCCAAGTAGTGGCTCATTCACATCAGTAACTTAGCACTGACCTGAGGCAGAAGGATCACTGTGAGTTGGAAGCTACGTATTAAGTTCTAGGCCAGCGTGTGCTACAGGGTCAGAAGATTTGAACTAGCTCTGTAAACCAGGCTGGCCTTGAACTCACAGAGATCAACCTGTCTCTGCTTCCCGCGTGATTAAAGGTGTGCGCTGCCATGCCCAGCTTTAGAAGTCAGATATTTTAACGTGGGTTTTTTTTTGTTTTTCGAATCAGGGTTTCACTGTAGCTTTGGAGCCTGCCCTGGAACTAGCTCTTGTAGCCCAGGCTGGCCTCAAACTCACAGAGATCCGCCTGCCTCTGCCTCCTGAGTGCTGGGATTAAAGGCGTGCACCACCACTGCCTGGCTTTTAACATGTGTTTTAATGTGGTTATTTTTATTTTCTTTAGGTTCATTACACTAGGATTAATGCTTCAGTAAACCAAGAAACGGGAATTTTCTGAAAAAGGTTCACATGATTTTTAACATTCTCTGCTGATCTCAATGAAAAGGCTTCCATTTGGCCTCCTTCAGAACTATTAGTCCTGTGGATTCCATGTCATCTCTACCCTGAGTGTAGTTCATACTTCTGATAATCACATTTTTACATCATTTTGAAACCTTTCATTTCAGCTTTTCTCAGGGACCTACACAGAAAAAATTTCAGGTGGGTAGGGCACACATCTTCTGCCTTAAAATCCTGCAGAGCCACTGGGCACATCCATATTCCAGTTTTGTCTTGGCATAGCATAAAGGAAAGTCTGAACGTAAATAAAGGAATGAACTTGGCCCTTACCGCCGCTTCAGTGTAAGTTTTCTAATTCGAATCAGGTACTGGGTAATCTTGGTAAACCTCTGCTTACATTTGTGTCGAATGAAGCGAGGCCAGTAAATTAAATTTTCATCTATTTGTTCCAATGCTTTCTCATAGTTTTTACTAAGTCGGACCTGTGGAACAGAAAAGGGAAACAAGGGGGATGGTAAATCATTAGGCCTTCATGTTAGTAATGACAGGGCACACAGAAAATGGCTTCAATGTCTAGAGATGGCCAAAGTGTCACTCTTACTCTTGAGCAACAGTCCCTGCAGTTTTCTCAGTGAGCCTTACCCGTTCCCAGAGCCGCCGGGGAAAAGCTGCTCGTTCTATGACCTTCATATACAGGTAGCACTGTCCTGAGGATAAGTTAAACAGCCATGTTACTATTTACAGACAAACTAGACAGAACCTTTTATAAACTCGTGTGGTTTTCATACCTTTCTCTTCTTTAATGGTCGCATACTGACTGTTTGCCAGAGGACAAGATGACCGATTGCACAGCCCAGTCAGACTGTATTCATTTCTGCAGAAGCCCTGAGTCTTGGTTCTAGGATGCAAGGAAAGAAATGTATCCAACCAAGGGGGCAACTAAATATGGTTTAGTCTAGACTGTAATATACTCACCTTATTTTGAAAGAACAAAATTGCTTGTTTCCTAGTGTATTCCAGATAACCTGCAAGACAAAGTGAAAACTCATTTACTCTGGCCCCAAAGGTGCTGTTTAATGTAAAAAGAGACAGTGTTCTCCAGGCTGCAAATGGTGCTCACTGGTAGAATTCTTCCCAGCATGTGCAAAGCCCTCAGTTAAGTCCAACACCACTACCACCAAAATACAAACAAAAAAGACGAGGATCTTGTCATAGCACAGTGCTGCAGTGCCCAAATAGAAAGGGAAAGAAAATAAGTATTCTTTTAATAGGCCTGACTTGTTTCCTTTACACAGTAACATAGTCTTGTTTGTTTGTTTTTGTTTTTTTAAAAGCCCTAAATACAGCTAGGCGGTGGTGGTACATGACTTTAATCCCAGCATTTGGGAAGCAGAAGTAGGCGGATCTCTGTAAATTAAAGGCCAGCCTGGTCTACAGAGCTTATTTAGCAACAAAATTTAATTAATAGTTGGCAACTTTTTTTCCAGTATATACATACATTCTATCATCTGTAGTATGTACCTGTGCATAGCATTAAAGAGTCACATCATATATACCCGGTGACTTTTCTTTTTCACGTGTGTTCATTATCCACTGTCAAAGGCTGCACAGTACTAGATACTTAGATACATCCCACAACTTTATCCCCTTTCACTGTCTCTCTCTAGCTAACGTGTTCTTTATGCTAATGCAAAAGCACTTACATCTCCAGGCCCTGACATCATAAAACACTCTAATGTTTGTGGATGAAAAAAAGTACAGCCTTCAAGTGCAGTATTTAGTTATGAGAAAGTATATGAACGACGCAGCAACAAGTTGCAGTCAATTTAAGAGCTATATATGGGTGTATGAGAGCATAGAAGTCTTTGGATGGACCGCCTAGAGGAACTGAGAAAGACTCTAAAGCAATTAAAGAAAAAACGAAGAAGGGTCAAAGAATAAAGCATATGTTGAGTATTTAATAGGGGTGTCTGGTGGGGAAGTAGGAAACAAATTAATGAGTGCGGATACCACTCACACTGTGGCTTTTAAGCAGCATTGGATCAGATCTCTCCTAAGCACTACATTTGTCTGTGTATCTAGCTGCCCACTTAGCATCTCTGAAAGGATCCCAATGATAAGCATACCGACATGCCACTTTTAATTCCACACTCCTCCAAAGACTACAACATCCTTCCCAGTTCCCACTAAAACGACCTAAAAACGTTTCCTTCAAGATTCTACCTGACCTCGCCCTGGCAAGGATGTCAAATTCATCATCGCTCTCTCACCATCTTGATTCCTATAACAAGCCCCTCCGATGCCCTCTATATTCCGCCTGTCCCATCTCCGATCTTTGTACCCTTACCATTGCTACCCTCCTTCAGTGGCTGGCTCGTTCCCGATTTCTTTGCTTCTTATTGAAATGCCTGACTGGCCATTTCTGCAGTGGTCTCTCCTCCCCACTCTTCCTCATAACTCCTCTTTCGTGGTATCGTTTACCATGCAAACGTTTCATCCGTTTATTCTCCATCCCCACAGTGCTTATGAAAACACAAGTGTTGTCTGACTGATTAACAACCAAGTACTCAGTAATTACCACAGTGCCTACTGGAATTGATAAGTATTAACAGCCCCCTGCAAACCGACGAACGTAGGATACTGCCGAAATTATGACCCAGACAGTAGAGCAAGGTAGAGAAAAGCCTAACACAGGATACGTATACAGAAAAGGAACGCTCATGGACGAGCGGGACCCTTAAACATGAACTGTAAACTTGGCACCTCTCCCGCCTTCCACGTCCCGGGACACTTGTCACTCAGCTGGCAACGGCACAGAGGCCTTTACCGCTAGGCACCAGGGACTAAGAGAGTCGGTCCGGCGGGAGGGTGGGGTGTCCTGGCCTTTTAACCGCAGTGGGGCTCGAGTGGGGACCCAGTTTTGAAAACCGGGTTCTGCAAGTCTCGCAATCCGAGAAAACAGGAGACGAACGGGCCACCTAAGTATGTGGGTTTGAGTCCTAAGAGAACGAAATGGCCCGCACAAACCCCGGGGCTCCAGAGCAACAGGAGGGAACTCACATCATCCGACTGCATGGTGTCGGCGGATCAGCACGCCGCGTTAGGCAGGACAAGGAAAGCAGACATGCTCCTTCCGGGGAGTCACTTCCGGAGAGCCCGGCATAGCCTATCGCGAGAGTGTCTCAATCTCGTGAAAAGCCGTGACGTCTCCTAGTGGACTGTGCGTGCGCGCTTCCGCTGTCTTAGCGCTCGATCAGTTAGGGTCGTGCTCGCCGCCTGCATCCTTTACCCTTGCGCAGGCGGCGGTGCGCGTGTCTTGCTTGTTAGGAGCGCTCTAGCGTCTTCCTCAGCGACAGGCAACGTTGTGCACTCGCCCAAAACCTCTAAAAAGGGGGACTCATTTGTCCTAATTGGTAGGCGCGCTCCCGAGCCTCCCATTGTGCACGCGCGGGGACTTGATGCTAACGCCGTCCTGCTTCCGGGCTGTGGCCGCGAGCCTGTAAGGACTAAAGGTGTCAGCTCTTTTACCAGCCTGCTGCGACTTTTTTGGTTTTTCGAGACAGGGTTTCTTTGTAGCTTTGGAGTCTGCCCTGGAACTAGCTCTTGTTAGACCAGGCTGGCCTGGAACTCACAGAGATCCGCCTGCCTCTGCCTCCCGAGTGCTGGGATTAAAGGCGTGCGCCACCACCACCCGGCTCCTGCTCCGACTTGTAATGGCCATCTCCCTCCTCACTTTGAAATACACACTGTAGAACTACTTTAAGGCAAAGCGAACAAAAAAAAACCTGTGTGCAAGTGACCCCCCAAAACTGATAATTCTCCCCTCAGCCTTGCTTCTCTCATAGTGCTGGGAATCAAACTCAGGTTACTAGGCCTATACAACCTCCCGAGCCATTATCCATTGAGAAAAATGCTTTTAAATTGTTTTTTTTTTAATATTTATTATGTATACAATATTCTGTCAGTGTGTATGCCTACAGGCCAGAAGAGGGCACCAAACTTCATTACAGATGGTTGTGAGCCACCATGTGGTTGCCGGGAATTGAACTCAGGACCTTTGGAAGAGCAGGCAATGCTCTTAACCGCTGAGCCATCTCTCCAGCCCGAGAAAAATGCTTTTAAAAGGTCATCAGGGGTAATAACAAAATTGAGGTTTGCTTCCCCATTTCTCTTCCCCTGAAAGCCATGAAATAATTCACCAAGTGATTCTGGAACGACTGCCGTGTACCAGATACATTCACAGGGTCTAAGGATACAACAGCAAAGAGGGAAATTGTTCTGTGCCCTCAGGGTACTTACTTAGTCATGGGGATTCAAAAAATAAATAAATGATATCATATACTGTATAACGTAATATTTAGGTACTACCAAGTGTTGCAAAAGCAATGAAGCAGCTATGCACCATATAAATCCCTCTTGGCTGTTTGGGAGGCAAAGACAGGAGGATGCTATTGTTCAGGAGCTTGAGTACTATAGGGAGACCGCATGTCCACGGTGTTGGTGATAACTAGAATGATAACGCAAAGGAAGAGTGGAGATAGAGAGGGTTTTCAGAAAGGTTTTATTGGGAGAACTCCATAGAAGCGATAACTAACAGAAAATGCCAATGAGGGGAAGCTATAATGTGTCATGACAACACAACTATCAGTGAAGGAAGACAAAGAACAAAGACTAAGGTTGTTGAACATTTAAGTGTTTCTCAGTCACTTGGGATTCCTTTATCGAGAACTCTCTATTTAGTTCTGTACTCCATTTTTTTATTTATTTTTATTTTTTATATTTATTTATTTGGTTTTTCGAGACAGGGTTTCTCTGTGGCTTTGGAGCCTGTCCTGGAACTAGCTTGTAGACCAGGCTGGCCTTGAACTCACAGAGATCCGCCTGCCTCTGCCTCCTGAGTGCTGGGATTAAAAGCGTGTACCACCATCGCCCGGCCTGTACTCCATTTTAAACTGGGTTATATGTTTCCTTGATATCCAGCTTTTTAATTATATTGACTATCAGATGTGTAACTGGTAAAATTTCTCCCCTGTTCTATAGCCTGCCACTTTTTCCAAATGATTGTGTCCTTTGCCGTACAGACGTTTTCAGTTTCATGAGGTTCCATTTATTAATTGTTTTTCTAAGTGCCTGTGCTGGACCCAGATTTTTGTGAACCACAGCCACGGTTTGTCCTCAGCCCTAAGAATCAGACTGCAGCTCCCTGCCACATGGGATGATGATGGTGGTGATTTTGGTTTTTGGAGACATGGTTTCTTTTTGTAGCCCTGGCTGTCCTGGAGCTTGCTCTGTAGACCAGGCTGACCTTGAACCCACAGAGCTTCCCGTGCCTCTGCCTCCCAAGTGCTGGGATTAAAGGTGTGCACCACCACTGCCCTGTGAAGTGAGATTTCTTAACATGGCTGCTTACTTGAACCAGTTAATGATGAGACTCTCATTCCTGAGCTCGACAGGTAAAGTGCTTGCCATCAAGTTTGGTGACCTGAGTTTGATTCCCAGGTCTCGTAATGGAGGAGGAGAATTGACTCCCCCAAGATGTCCTTCCCCATCCCCCACTACACACACACACACAAACACACACATTGTGTGTTGGCATGCGTGTGTCCCATCCCAACCCCAACACAATAGATAAATGAATGTGATATTTTTAAAAAGATACAATAATGCCTGCTCCATTATTCTTTTTGCCCGGGCTATCTAGGGAATTTTGTGTTTCCGTATGAATTCTATGATTGGTTTTCTACTTTTTTGAAAACTGACATGGGGATTTTGATTAAAACTGTATTAGATCCATAAATTACTTTTGGTAGGATGGTCATTTTTTTTTTCTAATATTCTACTAGTCCTTGAGCATGGGGGGTTTCTCCATCATTTAGTTTCTTTCTGGATCTCTTTCCTTAGTTTTAAAGTTTTCGTCATAGAGGTTCCTCATCTCTTTGGTGAGATCTGCTGTGTGTCTATTGTTCTGGTGCTATTGTGAATGGGAGCGCTTCCTTCATTTCCTCTCAGCATCTTTGTCGTTGGTTTATAGACAGTCTATTGAGTTTTGTGTGCTGATTTTGTACTCTGCTAATTTGCTGGATGTGTTATTTAGTTCCAGGGGATTCTGTGTAGTCTCTAGGGTCTCCTGCATAGAACAGAATCATCTACACATAGAGATAGTTTCACTTATTTTTCTACTTGTGTCCCGATTATTTCTTTCTTTTGTCTTATGCTCTAGCTAAGATTTTGAGCCTATATTGAACAGGAGTGGAGACAGTGAGCATGTCTGTCTTGATTGGATTTATTATTATTTTTTTATTTTTTGAGACAGTGTTTCCCTGTGTATCTTTGGTGCCTGTCATGAAACTAGCTCTTGGAGACCAGGCTGGCCTCGAACTCACAGAGATCCACCTGCCTCTGCCTCCTGAGTGCTGAGAGAAAGGGTGTGTGCCACCTCTGCCCAGCCATCTCTGTCTTATTTCTGACTTCAATGGGATTGCTTTGAATTTTTCTACACATAGGATTTTGTTGACTATAGGATTGTCATATAGCCTTTATGATGTTGAGGTATATTCTCTCTTGTCCTACTATTTATCCTTAAGATATATTGGGTTCTTTCATGTCTTTTCTATATCCATTGGGATGATTATTTGAGTTTTGTCTTTCAGTCCATTTATGTGAACATATACCCTTATCAGCTTGCAGATGTTGACAAATCTCTGCATCTGAGATAAAGCCAAGTTGATCATGATAAATTATATTTATATTGTATATCTGAATTTGTTTGGCCAGTATTTTGTTGATAACTTTTGCATCTTTGTTCATTATGGATATTGGCCTGTAGTTTTCTGTTGTATCATTGTTTGGTTTTGGTATTGACTTCATAAATGGTGTTTGGAAGTGTTCTATTTATATTTTGTGGAATAATCTGTGACACATTAGTTGTAGTTCTTTTTCAAAGATATGATAGAATTTTGCTGTGAATCCATCTTGACCTTGGCTTTTTAAAGTCGGGGCAAAGAAGAACCCTCATTCACTGTTGATGAGAGTATAAACTGTTGGGAATATTATGTTCAGGTGTGTGCCTTTTGTCTAGTCACATACATAGTTGCATTTGTTTAGCTCTGTGAAGCTGTGATATTTTGCCTGTCTATGATCTAATAAACACCTGATGATCTAATAAAGATCTGTACGGCCAATAACAAGTCAGGACAAAGGATGGACAGGGCTAAATAGACAGAGAAATCTGGGAGAAGAAGGATAGTGGTCAGAGAAGGGGGAGTACATCAGGGGCCAGCCATCCAGCTGCACAGCAATTCATGGAATAAGAATAAGATTTATAGAAGTAAGAGAACGGGAAAGCCCACAGGCAAAAGGTAGGTGGGATAACATAAGTTAAGGAAAGCTGACAAGAAACAAGCCAAGCTAAGACTGGACATTTATAGCTAAGAATAAGCCTAGCTGTTGGCTGTTAGATTTTTATTAAACCAATCTGAGTGACACATCTTCACAGTGTACAAAAAGATCATTCCACAACATATGTAACCCTGCATCACATCAGAAACTAGGGGGCTAGTTAGTAGGACACAGCTGCCACGAAGAGAAATGGGGATCTAACTGGGAAGTGGGGGAGGGCAGGTTTTGAAGTTTCAAAGGCCACACACAGTTTCCAGTTAACCCTCTCTGCTTCCTGCTGTGACTCAGGAGTGAGTCCTCAGCTCTCAGCCTCGCATATATATCTTGTTTGTATTTTTGGCTTTTGTATTAGTGACTCTGACTACTGGGCATCTATTTAGTGAAACTTGCTAGGACATTATTATTGGGAATGAAAAGAATAATGTTTACTTTTTTCCCCCTCACCTTTAAGAAGTACCTTAGCCTGTCCTTCTGGATTGGTGAAGTGGAAGGATTCCGGTGTCAGGACTGGAGGGACATTGCTTTGAAACTCAGGTATACCGCTTGAAGCCAAGTGGGAAAACGCAGGAGGTTGTCAAGAGCTTCATCTTTAAGTCAAGTGACTTAAAGAATCTCTCTAGAGTTAGCACAGAGAAATCTTAGATGAGGAGCCTAGATTCACTTAAAGGACTGCGGAAGCCTGGCTGGCAGCCTTCACCCAGCCGTGGAGTGGTTTTTGAAATAGCAGGGCTAAGAGTCCTCTTCGATTGACAGTTTGCTCTTCTGTCCTTGATCTCTCACTTTGAAAGCATTTTCCAGCAGAGTCTTTTTGAGGCATTCTTCAAGAGCTTATGAGCTGAAAGATAAAGGAGGAAAAGTATGTTTTTGTAACCCCAGTCCAAAAGGATAGAGATTCTAGAATTCCAAGGAAAAGCTCCTTTTTTTTCCATAATACATGAATTTCTATCTTAGCATAAGCATTATATTATATATGTATATTATCAATTAAACATTATACATTCTGCAACGTTCGACTCAGTGAAAATAGGCTGCAAGTCTTAAATGTGTCTGAACTGTGAGAGTATAATCTCTTTCCATCTTGTCTTCAGAAAACTTAAGATTCTGATGGAGCAAACAGAATGAGCAAACAACACTGGCATGCTGGATGAGAAAAGCAAAACAGGACATGGACTGAGGAGTGGTGGGAAGGCTGTTTCAAACAAGGCGTCAAGTAAACTCTCTCTTAGGAGTCAAACACAACGTTGAAGTGGCAAGAAGTGGAGAGTACCCCTGAAAATCTGGGGGAAGACCTTCTCTAGATTTTAGCAGCAAAGAGCCTACACAGGTGTGGATGGGGACAGTGTGAATGGAGAGCTGTGCAAAATAAAGTCAGAGAAATAGCCTGATCCAGGTAATTCATGGCCTTACACGTTCCTACCCTCCATATGTATGTATGTATGTATTTATATATATTTATATATATACTGCCTTTTTAAAACCTTTAATTGAAAAAAACATTTTCATACAATATACCTGATCACACTTTTTTTTCCCCTAAACTTTTCAGATTCTTCCCACCTCCCACCAGCCAAATTAATGCATGCCCTCCCCCCCACTTGTTAAAGAACAATGAAACATATGTAAACCACCACTCAAAACACAAAAAATGGAACCCAAAATACATAACCAAAAGATCAACAAGACAAAAAATGGCCAAAAATAAAAACAAGACGGGGCCTAAATTCTACAAAAATATCATTGAATTTTCTTTATGTTGGCCAACTACTGCTAGGCATGGGGCCTACCCTGAAGTTTGGCGAATATGCCTAGTGAGACACCACTGGAGGAAATGCCACTGGAAGAGTGTTCGGTTCAGTGTCATTACGTATACACACATTGTTGAATAGCAATCACTACCATACGTCAATCTCCAGAATTTTCTCGTCACCCCAAAGTGACATTGTCTGTTAAACAAAATATCCCCAGTTTCCTCTGAACTTCACACACCAGCAAATTTTATTTTATGTTCCTATGACTTTTTTATTAATAGAATTATATACTATTTTTTATTTTGAAGCATGTATTAGAATCTCATTTCCTTTAAAATGTGAATAATTGGGTTGGAGAGCAAAGCTTAGTTGTTAAAGGCTAAGACTTAGAACCAAAACTTCAAATAATAGCTGGGCATGATGGGATCACCTACAGTCTCAGGACTTTAAGACTGAGGCAGGAGGATTGCCACAGTTTAAGGCCCTCTTGGGAAGCACAGTGAGTTCAAGGCCAGCCTGGGCTATAAGGTGAGACAGCATAGTATTCCATTCTATGTGATTACCATGTTCTGTTCTGTTCATCTGTTTATCTGTTTTGATATTTGTTTTTTTTATTGAAAATAGATATTTTCATTTAACACATTCTGATTATGATTTTCTGTCCCCCAACTCCTTCCAGATCCTCCCCACTTTCCCACCCACCAAATCCACAATTCTCTCACTAGAATACAAAGCAGGCATGCAGGCATCTAAAATAGTAATATTAAATAATAATAATAATAATAAAAAATAAAAATAAACAAACCAGGACAGGACAAAACAAACAAGCAGGAAAAAAAAGCCCAAAGAAAAATCACAAGAAACACATACAGACTCTGAGACACACATATTTGCACACACAGAAAATCTATAAAAGTAAAATAGGAAATGATAATATAGAGACGAAAGGTTTGTAAGGTTAAAAAGAAAATGCTCGGCTGGGGGGTGATGGCACACACCTTTAATCCCAGCACTTGGGAGGCAGAGGCAGGAGGATCTCTGTGAGTCTGAGGACAGCCTGGTCTACAGAATGAGTTCCAGGACAGGCAGGGTTACACAGAGAAACCCTGTCTTCAAACAAACAAAAAACAAAAACAAAACCACAACAAAAGTCCAGACAAAGCATTGCAAGACAAAAACCTACCAAAATTCTACTGAGTTCAGTTGGTTTTGGGCATCTACTGCCAGCCCTGGGCAGCAGTCTGTGGTTTGTGTGCCCAATAAGACTCTGTTGGAGAAAACTAACTTTTCCTTTGCGAGCGGTTAATCTTCTGGGTTAGGAGTGGGGGCTTGTGTTTACTTCCAGTCTCAGCACTGGGACCCCATCTGGCTTATACCCGTAGACCTTCGTGTTGGCCTCATTTCTTCTGTGGTAAAAGGCTGTGATAAAAAGCCATTGGAGAAAAGCTGTGGCAGAGAGAGCTGCTATATAAAGACAATAGTCAGGATGTACTGTTTTTCTCCGCGTATCCCCGGCTGTCCTGGAACTCATTCTGAGGACCAGACTGGCCTCAAACTAAAAGATCTGCCTCACTGGGCCTCCAGAGTGAGTGCTGGGGTTAAAGCCGTGCCCTTCTGCAGCCCAGTGCTCCTTTCAGCCCTTTACATCCCAGCTGGGTGCGTTTTTTCACCGTGTGAGACTTTAAAAAACATGGTGAGCACCCTGTGCAGCCTCTTGATTTTAAATTTACTCCATCTGACAAAACTGGATTCTTTCTTCCTCCCTCCCTCCCTCCCTCCCTCCCTCCCTCCCTCCCTCCCTCCCTCCCTCCCTCCCTCCCTTCCTTTTTCAGAAAAAACTCTCAGGATTTGAGGTTGATTACCTGGGCATGTTAGGTTGCTGTGAGGTAGGGAGACATGTTTCTGACCGAAAGCACCTGCCATGCGCTGCACTGGGCTTGTGGCGTCTTAACAAAGAATCTCCAGCCTCACCTTGTGGCTCTTTCTCAGGCAGGACATCCTCGAGAAGAGTCCAGTTTGGCTTTTCTGACCTAGTGGTGCGCGCCCTTAATCCCAGCACTGGAGAGGAGTATAAGAGGAGACAGCTCTCACTCACAGCCCCATTCTGAGACTCCTGGAGGCCGGATTGCCATTTTGGACTGAGGTACGAGCCAGTGGCTGGCTGTTTTGCTTTCTGACCTTCAGACTGAACCCCAGTTTCTATCTCTGGGTTTTTATTAATCAAGCTTCGGTCCAGACTTATTTTACAGTTTTATAAATTTTGATACTTCCTTTTTGTTTCTTCGAAGTTCCGTCTGTAGAATTCCCCCGTCCAGGATGTAGCTATACCATTGGGCACGGTTACCTACCCATCTAAGGGTATAGAAGCTCAGTGTGTGTGCTTTGTATGTGGGCAGTGGCTAGAGGAGAGAGTTTATCTCATATTTAATAACGACACAACGCATCATGAAGATTCTACAGCTTGTTACAACAATTTTCTTTCTTTTTGTCCTAGTTGGCTTTCTGTTGTTGGGATAAAACACCATGGCCAAAAACAACTTGGGGAGTAAAGGATTATTTCAGTTTACAGTTTATAGTTCATTGTGAGGGGAAGAGAGGGCAGGAGCTGAAGCAAAGGCTATGAAGGAATGCTGCTTACTGGCTTGCTCTCTGGCTTGTATTCAGCTACCTTTCTTATAGATCCTAGGACTTTCCCAGGGATGGCACCTCCCACAGTGGACTGGGCTCTTCCACGTGAATCATTAATCAAGAAAATGCATTGCCCCCATCCCATATATCCATACTTGCTTACAGGCCAATATAGTGGAGGCATCTTTTCTGTTAAGGTTTCTCCTGCTGATTGACTCTAGTTAGTGCCAAGTTGACAAAAGGAACAAACACCCCCAACCAGTACTGATGGGGACTCCTGAACAACCCAGGCGTCTTCCTGGCCCCTGGATTAGGCACAAACCACACCCAAACACCTATTTGCACAGAGAGATCCTTTATTCATCTGGGAAGAAAAGTTAAAGAGGCTGCTTTCTGACTTAGGCAATCTTTCTCAGCCTTTGGGCACCACATTGTCCCAAGGCCAGTGCCACAGTGGTCTTGTCAACAACAACAACAACAGCAACAACAACAACAACAACAACAACAACAGACTACTTTAAACTGGGCAGTGTATGCCTTTAATCCCAGCACCAGGAGGCAGAGGCCAGCCTGGTCTAGGGGGTGAGTTTGAGTTCCAGGCCAGCCTGGTCTACAGAGGGATTTCCAGGACATCCAGGAGAAACTTTGTCTCCAAAAACAAAAACAAAAAACAAACAGAAAACCTCAGATGCCTTTTTTTTTTTTTTTTTTTTTTTTTTTTGCAATTAGTCTTGTTGTGTGCCATACCTGTTAGGATCTGAATGCTTAAGCTGATAGTTTGAAGTGGGCGCCCCTTTTCATAAGGGGTCAAATCTCATTAGTCACCAAGGTGTCCCAGCTCCCAACACCATGGGCACCAGGAATGTGCGGCATCTAAACCCCTGCTGGGTGCTTTGATTTAATTTAGTTGAAAGTTGATTTTGTGTTTCTGTCCTCTGAGAGAGTGAGGGCAGTTTCCTGAGACTTTAAAAGTGTTAGGTTAGAAACCTAACACTTAAAGAGGCTGAGGTGCCTCTTTAACACATCAGAGAGGACCAGGCAGCGATGCTCTCCAGGCAATACCTCTGTCCCTACCTGTTACTGGGCCCTCCTAAATGACTTACCCCACTACCTACGCTAAACTTCTCTAGCCCAGGGGGCTGGGCTGTCCTTCCCAATATAATCCAAACTTTTGGGTGGCCACTCTCTTTGTACCTTTGGGCCTCCTGGCTGCCGCACCTGGTTTCCCTCTTCCCGTCTCACTTACCCTCCCCTCCCCATCTCCCTACATGTCTCAAGAGTCTTCCTTTCTTGAGAAGCTTTTTTTTTTTTAAATATAATTTATTTTTATTTTGTGTGCATTAGAGTTTTGTGTACATGTATGTGTGTGTGAGGTGTTGGATCCTGGAGTTAGAGACAGTTGTGAGCTGCCATGTGGATGCTGGGAATTGAACCCGGGTCCTCTGGAAGAGCAGCTCTAGGGGACTTTTATAGAGAACTTTCCAAACTTTTTAGGACCCGAGGGGTTCCTGAGCCTTCGGTCTTGAGGTATGCGGGTGAGGGGGCGGTCCTAAGTTTTTTGAAGTAGAGACCGGGAGCTTTTAAACACTGCATCCATGAAAACGTGGATCCTGGATTCTGCAGGCTAACTGCGGCGGGATGATCCTGAAGCTGCGCCTGCCATTCCATATTTCCGGGTCTTCGGGAGAACTCGGGGGCTTAGATAGAAAATGAGGACTCTGGGGTGCACCGAACGTCCCTCACCCCAGAGGCTGGTTGAAGTATATTAATGGGGACTTGTTTTGATTCTCGGAAGCCTAAGGTGAGTCTTCTGGGCTGGCGGAGACTGGGCGCCTGCTGATGCTAGCTGAAGGATACCGCTGCTCTGCGCGGAAGCGGAGTGTAAGAGAAAACAATTTTCTGGGCCCAGGCAAAGAACCCATGTCTGCTGGGAGAGCCTAGAAACCCTGGTGCCGCTTTTCAAGTCTGAAACTGGGGTGCAAGCTGACTGGCCTCTGAAAGCACTGGAGCCTTGGGTTCGGGGAGCAGGGAGGAGGAGCATGGTATCCCGAGGGTGTGATTTAGTGCTCTTCCTGGCGGGCCGGGGCGGCAGCCCAGCTTCCTTTGCAAGGCCCCAGGCAAAAGTCTCACTGCCCCCCCCCCCCCCCCCCCGCTGTCTTGAACTGCACCCTGGTACCTGGGTGCTCACCGAGAAACACTTGTTGATAGAATCTTGTGCCCAGCGAGTAGCAGTTTTGCCTTTCCTGAGGTGGAAACTTTGTGCATTTAGTAATTCTTTGGAAGAGTCTCTGCAGAAGCTGGCTTTGATTATCTACACACAAGTTGTTTTTAAGGACTTTTGTACCCAGCTAGGGCGCTCAGTATGAGACTCATGTCGTATCATAAGATGCATAACCTGTTCAGGACCTTAATGTCTTCAAATGTAGCTTCTCTTCTCTCAGATGAAGTGCCGCACTCCGCACATGTTTGGGCCAGAGATGTCATACCACAAACTCTAGTCTTGCATCTCTTTGGCCCATCATACTCTCAGATGGAGTTCTTTCAGGCAGGGCCTGGATTGATGTCGGACTTGAATAAACAGCTCAAGTGTTTGAACACTCGAGTTTCCATCCCCCAATACAGACAGCACCATGGTCTCTGTCTTATGCCTGTCTCTCAAATGCTTTCCAAGACTCTTGTAGTTCACAATGGCCTGAGGTGTCCATGAACACATCAAAGCGTATGCTGGTGGCCTACCAGACTCTCCCAGCATCCCTCAGTCCCAATCTGTTACAGAATCTATCTGGCTAGTAAACCCTACCCCTACCCTAAACTTCTCCAGCCCGGGGACTGGTCTAGGCTACCCTCCTCCAGCCCCCTTTCCTCATATAACTCAGCCATTTGTCTATGACAGCCCTCTTGGCCTCTTGGTCTCCTGTCTCTCTCCTCCTCTCTCTCCCCACATGGCTCAGCCTTCCAGTCACGTCCACTCTGGACTCTCAGATGATTCTGCCTCTGACTATGCTTCCTCTTATCGACACTAAACCTTCTCCTCCACCATACCCAGGAGCAGCGGTGTCCTCCTTTCATTTCTTGTTTCCTGTGTCTCTTATGCTCATTCTGGATTCCAAGGTGGGAAAAAGCGATTTAGAGGCCAGCCCATCATATGTAGTCAGATGCTGTCTTAGAAAAGAAAAAAACAAAAACAAAATAGAAATCCAGAACCCCTCTCTTGCCTCTAAGCCAAAGGCAGTGCATCAGATGACCAATAAGGTGTGTTAAAATTCTGAAATTGTAATAACTCATCTGCTTTCCTGCTAGATGGCAGTGTCTAATAGTGAATCAAAGGCTCCATTGTTACTGTGTTATTACTCACTTTGTGTTCTTTAAGGACCAAAGTAAAGCAGTTCCCAAGTTTGCTCTTATAAACAACATTCGCAAACCCCTCTTTATGATTATATCTAGGAAATAGAGGAAAAGGTTATAATTTGATCCTATCTACAATGGTTGGAATTTCTTTTGGGTGGTGTGTTGCCTGGTAGTGCCTTGGTGGTCTCAGTTTGTGGTCTTTCTGAACAGGTATTGCCTTAGTGTAAAGTACTGAGACTCCGGCCTCTTTTGAGCTTGTCATGGCTGGGTCCTACAGCGCCTGGGGTGGACTGTGAAGGTTATATTAGCCACTGGTTCTGATTTGTGAGAGTGCTTACCGCCTTGTACTCCCATTACCATGGAGGGAGCTATTTGATCCATCACCCTTCTCCAGCAGGATGAACTGAAATCCTTTGAAATGAAAAGCCAAAGTAAGTCCTTCCTCCTGTAAGCTGCTGCTGTCAGGCTTTGTTTTCCTTACAGTGACAACATTTAGTGAATACAGGGAGCATTCCCGAAATGGGCTTTGGAAAAAGGAAACATTAAGCTTATTCTAATTGACATGCTTTCTAAATACTTTTTGAAAAAGCTTATGTAAAACCTTAGTTTTCAGAAAGAAATACTGAATTACTAAAAAGGATAACGGAGCTGGGCACGCCTTTAATCCCAGCATCCTGGAGGCAGAGGCACAGGGATCTGTGTGAGTTCGAGCCCAGCCTGGTCTACAGAGCAAGTTCCAGGACAACCAGAGCTACACAGAGAAACCCTGTCTCCAAAACAGAAACAAAACAAAACTACAAAAATAAAAGAAACAAAAAACAAAAAGGAAAATAAAAATAATTCCAATCATGTAGGTCAGTGCTAGATCATTTGCCTAATTAGTGTGTTTGAAGCTTTTAGTTCAGTCCATAACCCCTCCCCACCCCCAGAAGTCTTGGGAAATGTCTAGAATGTCTACGACATTTCCCAAGAGGTACTGGTGTTCAAAGTTGGTTCAGCAGTACAGAAAAGGCAAGTTACATTCTGGGAGCAGCAGGAACATAGACCTCGAGGAGACCAGGGAGTAAGCTAGAGAAATAAAGTGGGGTACACATCCATGTTATTTTTTCCATGTTAGGGATGAAGCACAGGGCCTTGTGTGTGGTGGGCAGGTGATCTACCAATGAGCTACAGCCCCATACTGGGCCTCTTTTTAGAACCTTTGCAAAGGCATGCACAGACTTCAGTAAGATTTTCATTCTAGGACATTAATTTATACTTAGCTGAGTGCAGAATCCAAAGGGCTGGGGCTGGGAAGAGCACCAGTTTTGGGGCTTTGAGGGCAACCACCATTGGGATAAATGAGGGTCTTGATGTGGTGTAGTTGAAAGGAGGCAGTAAAAAGTGCTTGAAAATAAGACACATTGCTGCCAGCCTACCATGACATTTCTTCCTAAGGACGGCCACACTTTAAGGGGTGTACTAGAGATTTTTGTTCATTTGTTTTGCTTTCAAGACAGGTGCTCTTAGTGGCTGCAGCTGAGCACTTGTATCCTGTGAGAACCCCAAGAGCAGGCCAGTAGAGATACCCGAATACCAACGAGACGGGCAACCGTGGGTAGTGTACACCAGCCATGCGTGTGATGCATTGCAGAAGCTCAGCTCTTAGAGTTAGGAGTTGGTTAGTTAGAGACCATTTTAGACATTACAGACCGCGGCCTATAAACAGATACATTCCTCTGTCTGGGAAAAGAATATTACGGGGCATTGTCCTGAATGACTCAGGTTCACCCGGGAGGCAAAGATGAAACAGAAACACAGGGAGCCTCCTCCTCTTGGGGTGCCATTACACTGGAGCTTGAGGGCTTTGATGGTACTCTCTGTGGGTCCACCTGTCCTCACCAGCTGGAGGACTTGTGACTTGATGACACACTCCTGGCTAATTCCTAGCATGGGTTAGATTGAGTGCTATTATTGTAAATGTACCCTAAGGCCTGGCAGGTTGCTCAGAGTATAATTCAGCTACTAAAGGCTGCTCTTCGGTGGTGAATATTTAATCACAGCCAGGTTCCTGACACCTTCCTACACTCCTGGCTTCGGCAGGAAACTAACTTGAGGTTCTCTACATGCAAGGGAATTTGTACTCTTGAATTATTTGTTGGTAGTTGATATGACCGATTAAAAATTGCAAAAAGGCCCTCCAGCCATCCTGAGATCTTAGCTATAAATATATCCCAAGCTAGCTTCAGAATCTCTACCTTCTGTTTTCCTTTACTCTCAACCTTCCTGTCCTAAAGCCGCCACTGTTTGTGGTGTCTCTTTCCTTTCTATTGATCTTGGAGTCAGGTGACCTGATTTAGACCCACTGCTAAAAATATGATCCCAGGCCAACTGCTGAAATTTAGTGAGGCTTAACTTCAGTTTTTTAATAACTGGAATTAATAATACCCACCTTGTTTTTCCAAGGTGGTTACAAGTAATATTAGACGAAGTGACAGATTTAAAACTCTTCGCAAAATGTTACAGTCTTAAGGTGACTTTTAATGGCTTATATGATTGTGTATGTGATTGGCGTGGGGTGAATGTGGCAGCGTGTGCCAGTGGGTACCTGTGAAGGTCAGAGGATGGTTTTCTGGAGGTTGTTTCTGGTCTTCCACCACGAGTTCAGGGATCGAACATAGGTTGGCGGCTTTGTATGATAAATCATTTTACCCACTGAACCATCTTGCTGGTCTGAGGTGGTGTAGTTTTATTCTCATCTAAGATGTTAATAGTTCACTACCTAATCTGGGTCATATTAATTATAGCTATAGTAAATTACTTTTGCACATCCAATGAAAGTTTAATACCCTCTCTGCCATGCAGGGGAAAGGATGAGGTTTATTACTTGCTGTGAATCCACTGAGGATCAGAAATACTTAGCCACTTCCCCAAATTTATACGGTCTGAATGGCAGACCCGAACCTGGGATTCAAAGTGCTAGGTCCACATCTTTTGTAGCTAATAGCTATTATTTTGTGCTGAATAGAATCCTGCAGGGCACTTCTGAGGTTCCTAGACCCTTTTGTTCCCTTTCTCTTGGCCCCATCAGATGACAACTGTTCTACACAGACTCGTTTGTTCTCTGTGGTAGCATCATTTAGTGTGACTTTTATAGCATTAACATTAAAAATGAGGAAAGAAGACATGAATTTCAGAGCTAAACTGTTTCTGGTTGTAGTACTTGCCAGAGTTATAATTTTGTAAAAAACTAAGTTTTTGAGATTATAATATAATTACATGTGCACATAATTTATCATTATCCCCTTCCCTTTCATCCCTTCATATATCTCTTTGCTCTCTCGCAAATTTATGGCCTTTTAAAAATTGTTAAACACACATGTGTGTATATATGTATATATATATATATTTATACACACATATCTATAAAGCCAACTCAATCTGTATAATGTTACTCGCATGAATAGGGCTGACCACTTGGTACTGTCTAATCAATTTGAGGACTCTTCCATGGGGAACACCATTTCTCCTGTTCCCAGAATTCCTTGCTTGCCTACTGTAATTCTTTGGGGTTGGGATCCTATGAGATTTCCCCTTCTATGCTAGCATGTATATTGGTACTGTCTTTGTCCAGGTCATGTTTAGGCAGCCATGTTGGTGAGACTTTTATCACTCACATTTCTAAGAGACACAGTCTCACAGCTAACTTCCTGTTCTTATGGCTCTTAACAATCTATCCTAAATTTAGTAATCAGTCAATAGAGGGGCTTGAGAAATGGCTCAGGAGTTAAGAGTTCTTGCTGTGGATTGGGTGGCCCAATCCAGTGGGTGGCCCACAGCTTTCCTATAACTCTAGCTCCAGTGTAGTCAGTGTCTTCTATGGCCTCTGTTGGTACACACACACACACACACACACACACACACACACGAGTTCACAGACAGACACAAGCACATACACACAAAAAACAAACCAAAATAAAACAGTCATGAGAGAGGAGCATGCTGTTAAGATACAGGCCCGTCTCCTGACCTCTGTTCCAATATTATCTTTCTAGTTTATCTCCAATTCTGCATCCTGGAGACACGTGACTCAGACTTAGAATCTAGCCCTTAACATACAGTGTCCTCTAGTTCTGATCCAATTTTGCCTCCATAGGACTTTGCCCAGGATGTCGGAGTTATGGCATATCAGGGATAAAAAGCATTCATGGTTACCATCCTGTGCCTTTAAGAGGTTTTTTCTCTCCTGAGAAGGTTGGGAAGATTACTCAGTTAATACGCTGCTTACCTCAAATGCACAAGGCCCTGGGTTTTATTCCTAATACCCCATAAATCTGGGCATGTTAATGGACGCCTATAATCTCATCATTTAGGAGGTCGAATCGGGTGGGGAAGGGATCAGAGGTTCAGGGCTGTCTTTGGCTACACAAGTGAGTTTGAGGCCAGCCCGGCTTCATGAGGGTCTGTCTCAAAAACACCAAAAAAAAAAAAAAAAAAATAGCAGCCAGTTCAGATTCATGAAAATCTTATTGCCCACATCCATTGCTTTCTTGTACCTCCCACAAAAGACTCAGCAGATAACCCAGTAAGCAGAATCCCTCCCTGAGCTAGTTGGTTTCTTCAGTTCATCACTATCCCATCTTTAACCAAAACCTGAGCCTTTACTATTTTTTCCTTCACCCTTTTCAGAAGTGGGCACGTAGTCTATTTCTTACTCCTTTGAGACCTGGTTAAGAAGTGACTTCATCTAAGTAACCCTGGAATCCAGTCTTCTAATGGCAGAGAAATTAGGGGAAGATTCGAGACGTGGGATTTGATGGAGCTGTGTGGCCTTGGGCAAGTTAGGTAGCCATTCTGGTCTCAGCTACTTTCTTTCTGAGTGAGGTGTTAGGCATATGTATGATTAGGTATTCAGTTTAGTGAGGTATATGATCTGATCTAAAAGGTTCACTAAACCTATATCTATCAGCTCATATGGCTAAAAGATTATTCATTTGTTGCAGTGTTTTTGAATGGTGCTGTGTCTGAGGACTCCGACTGCTCTGATAATAGCCTGAGAAGGCGGCATGCTGTTCCTTCCCAGCGCCAAGCCGGACCCATTCTGAACCTTGGATCTCAGTCCTTCATGGAGACCAGCTCCCGGCAGGAAATTGGCACCCAGATGGTTCCTCCATGTGAAGCTGTCTCTGGCTGCTGGCTGACTGGAGGACACCTGGTGGCCAGGCCAGCCCTTTCTCAGTCATCCGGGACAGGGCAGCATGGTGCGGATTCAGAGGCGGAAGCTTCTGGCGTCTTGCCTGTGCATGACGGCTACTGTCTTTCTGATGGTCACACTGCAGGTACTGGGAATCCGGGCTGTGTAGAGCGGGTTCGTTGCTAGGCCCTTAGCAGCCCCTTTCTCCCCAGTTCCCTTCCCTTTCCTCAGAGAACTCTGAGTAATTGATGTCTGCTTAACTTTTCTGCATCCTGAGCCCATGCTACACAATACAAAAGAGAACACCCTAGTTCCGTTTTTCTTCTCTTATTTTCCTGTGTGTGTGTGTGTGTGTATGGGTTTCTGCTATGTAGACCAGCATGGGATGGAACTCCGGATACTTCTGTGTTGGGATTAAAGGAAGGAGCCACCATGCCCATTGGGAGAACATTTTCTTCTTCTCTTTTTCTCTTTAGAATTGTCTCACGTAACCCAGGTGAACCTCAGGATTGATACGTATTCAAGGATAACCTTGAACATCTCATTTTCCTGCCCTCTAATGCCCTAAGTGTGTGACTGTAGTCATATGTCATCACGTGCAGTCAGTGTTTTAAAAAAATTTATTTAGCCGGGCGATGGTGGCGCACGCCTTTAATCCCAGCACTCGGGAGGCAGAGGCAGGCGGATCTCTGTGAGTTCGAGACCAGCCTGGTCTACAGAGCTAGTTCCAGGACAGGAACCAAAGCCACAGAGAAACCCTGTCTCGAAAAACCAAAAAAAAAAAAAACTTATTTAAAAATTGTTCTCGTATAGTATATTGTGATCGTGTTTCCTCTCTTCCGGCTTTTCTCCAGTCCTTCCTGCCTGTCCAGCTGTTTGTTTTCCCTCTTAAAGCAGAGAAACACAAAAACTAAAATCAAAACAAACAAAAATAAGACCAGAAAAGTCAAGATGAAACAAAGAACCCACAGAAAAAAAATGGAGCGTTTTTGTGTTGGCCTGGAGCCTGCCATGCAGTGTGGTTGATCCATCCCCTGACACCCCATTGGAGAAAATTGATTTTTCCATTGACAGGTTGTATCACGTCTAGATAGCATCTTAGTCAGGGATGGGAGCCAGAGTCCAGTTTCCTGTCTCAGTGCTGGGACAGCATCTGCTCGACTCTGTGCAGGTCCTGCGCATGCGGTCACGGTCTCTGTGAGTCCATATGGGCGTCAGTACTGTTTTGTCTGGAAGACGCCGTTACCTCTGGCTCATTCTGCCTCCTCTTCCACGGAGATCCTGACCCCTGAGGTGAGAGGTTTGATGACAACATCCCGTTTAGAGCCGAGGGCTCCAAAGTCTCTCACTCTCTGCACACTGTCCAATCATCGGACTCTGTGTTGCTTCCCACACACTGCAAGAAGAAGCGTCTCTAAGCCGGACTGAGTAAGGCCCTGATTTATTGGTGTAAAAGAATGCGTTAGGAGTCATTTTATTGATCTGTTCCTTTAGCAGGACAATAGTATTCATAGTTTGCCTGTAGGCCTGTGACCTATCCAGTCTGTTCTTGGATACCCTAGGAGTCTCAGCAGTTCTATTTAAGGAGCGGGCCTTACATCCAATCAGAAACCTGTCAGTTACTACCATAACTGTTGTGCCACTGTTGAACCATTATATCACACAGGTAGGTAGCTGGTATAGGTTGCAGGGTTTGTAGCTGGCTGGTATTGATCATTCCCTTTCTCCTCTGATAGTATGCAGAGTACCTTCCAGCACTGTGGATGCTATTCAATAGGGGTGAAGCTTCTAGTTGGTTACCAGATTAATATCTCAGTGTTCAGTGACATAAGGAAGTGCATTTTCAGCAGTAGGGCCTCACCATCAGTTTGTGGAGAGCAACCAGTGTGACCTTGGTAATAGCCTGGGGCCATCTCTGTATAGCTCTGGCCTCTCTGCTTTTGTTGGCATCAGAAGCCAGGGATGTCAACAGAGACCATGATTGTTAGGCCAGAAACACAGCCTTTGAGTCCCAGGGCAGCTCAAGGCCGAATATCATCTTGACCCTGGGTGGCAATCAAGCCACTCCCCTCAGCCCGCTCCCTTCCTCTCTCGCCTCATCAGCTATGCCTCTGTCCACAGGCCATGAACCAGCCTGTCTGTCTGTCTCCCTGTCCCTCCCTTACTACGGCATTCCATACCTCTGCTCACTCATATCGTGCCCATCTGGCTGGTGCTGCAAGGTGCCAGGTGGGCCCATGTTTTCTTCTCGGAGCCCGGGGCAGACAGCTCCAGGCCTGAGTTTGGTTCCTGTTGTCCCACTCAGTTCACTGTGATGCTAGGCTGGACCATGCTTCCTTATCACAAAGAGATTATTATAGGTGCAGGCGGACTCTTGGTAGATATATCTGGTTGAGTTTCACCTACCCCGGCCACATGGCATGGTACTGGAGTCCACTGGTGGGCCGGGGTTAGAATCTCCCAGTATGGTTTTCTTTTTTCTCTAACAAATATGGATCATTTTTCTTTTTGAGACTGGTTTGGTAGATCTGTCCCTGTCCCTGTCTCTCCTGCCCAGGCTAACTTCAAACTCACTCCTGTTCTAGGGGCTCATGGAGTTTTGACAGTCTTTTCTTTCTTTTTCCTTAAGTTGCTGATTGTACATTTGTAAGAAGGAAGGTCAGATGAAGAGAGGGGTCTGGGGCTGTAAATTAACTTCCTCTCATCAAGCTTTTGGGGGAAGAGCCATATTGTTACATTATAGAAGTGCCGAGGAAGCTCTTGGCAAGGGCTGACTTGGTTTCAGTCCCTTAAAGCTAATGTATTTTTTAAGTCTTCTGGAATAGCACTTGACTTCCATAGAGGAGGTCCTAGCATCTTAGTTGGCATGGATACTGTTGAGAATCTAGTCGAAGTTTTACCTTTTCCTTAGGGGAGTTATGGACTCCAGGTGATGTGTGGTGGTCAGTGGCCCTTTTCTCACACCAGGTGTAGCAAGCCCATTAAAAAGGAGCTGCCCTTGGTTACTGGGTGCGTGTCCTCTTGTGGACACTATTATTATTAATATTATTAATATTAGTGCTATTATAATGGAATTGCGCTATCTTAGGAGCAGTTTGCTGATAAAAAGATGAATTTGATTCTTTCTTGCTTCCCTTTTTTGGTATAAGATCTCACTCTGTACCCCATGTTGACCCTGAACTTGGTATCTTACTGCCACAGCCCCTTTTTTATTTGTTTTTTTTTTTTTTAAATATTTATTTATTTATTATGTATACAATATTCTGTTGTGTGTCTGCCTGCAGGCCAGAAGAGAACATCAGATCTCATTTCAGATGTTTGTGAGCCACCATGTGGTTGCTGGGAATTGAACTCAGGACCTTTGGAAGAGCAGGCAATGCTCTTAACCACTGAGCTATCTCTCTAGCCCCTGTTTTTGGTTTTTTGAGACAGGGTTTCTCTGTGTAGCTTTGGAACCTGTCCTGGAAATTGCTCTGCAGACCAGGTTGGCCTTAAACTCATAGAGATTCACCTCTGCCTCCTGAGTGCTGAGTTTAAAGGCTTGCGCCACCACCACCCAACCTCTTCCTCAGCTTCTTAAGTGCTAGGATCACATGTATATACCATCGCTCTGGCTCTAAAATAATCTCTTTAGTGGAGGGCATGTGCCAGGATGAAGCCCACTGCTGCTAGTGTATGGGGCAAGCATTCCAGCACTGAGCAACCCTTCCTGTCCCTTTCCTTCTGTTGGCCTCCTCAACATGGACAGCACAGTCTCCAGAGCTTTGAGAAACGAATTTTTATTCTTTAGAGATTATCAGCCTCAGGTATTCTGTTATAGCAGTACCCAGTGGAACAAGACAGGAGGTTATCCAGAATTGTCCACAGAGATCGAAGGTAATCACACAAGTCATTAAAGCCAGAGAGACTTGCTTGGATTTCATCACAGAGGGAGCAGTATCAGGAGCAAGAGGAGTGGTGGCAATAGATCTAAAGATTGAAAATGGGACCGAGAACCAAATAAACATTGTGAGTTATGCCTAAAAGAAAAAGCAAGCGGTTGTACTGTCCCGCAGGTTCTGTAGAGGATGTTGCTATTCTGGCCCTTTGATTTTAGATTATGTGCCCATTTCTAGCTCCTGCCCTCCAGAACCGTGAGGTTGTAAGTGTGTTATTTTAAAGGAGTTGTGCTATGTTATTACAGAAAACTGACAGGAAGCTAAATCTTCGTCAGAGAGAGCTTTGTCAAATGAAATGGAAGCATCAGATTCTGATAACAGTTGTCTTCACTCTCAGGTCGTGGTTGAGCTTGGAAGATTTGAAAGGAAGAAGTTTAAAAATTCCAATCTGCAAGATGGACATAAAAAAGTGGCGGAAGAGCCTCACCGTCTCCCCCCATTTCCTGAAAAGGAAGCCCTAACGTTGGGTGTGAAGAACACAGTGGACGTTGGGAGCTACCCCATTGTGCTGTGGTGGTCCCCGCTAACAGGGGAGACTGGCAGGCTGGGCCAGTGCGGGGCAGACGCTTGCTTCTTCACCATCAACCGGACCTTCCAGCAGCATCACATGACCAAGGCCTTCCTTTTCTATGGTGAGTTGGGCTTCTCCTTCCTCCTTTCATCTGTTAATGTCTTGTTCAAAGGCGAGTTACTGCTCATCCCCCGAGGGCCAGAGCTCTCCTTGAATATATATTAGAACACCTGATTTCTTCAGTGTTGGCTATGTGGAAGGCTGGAGGCATTGAGCAGATTTCAGACAATCCTGGTCTACTGTGCTGGTTTGAATGAGAATGGCCCCACTTGGCTCTTACTTTTGAATGAATGGTCCCCAGTTGGTGGACTGTTTAGGAAGGTTGAGGAGGCATGACCTTGTTAGAGGAGGTTTGTCACTGGGAGTGGGCTTTGAGGTTTCAAAAGCCCGTGCCAGGCCCAGTCTCCTCTGTCAGGTCTTAGCTACTGCTCCAGCACCACGTCTACCTGCCTGCCTGCCACCGTGCTTCCCACAGTGGTGATCATGGACTAACCCTCTGGAACTATAAGCAATCTCCCGATTAAATGCTGTCCTTTATAAGCTGCCTTGGTGTAGCTGGTTGTTTTACCCTTACTCTTCGGGAGGGCCCCAAGTAAAAGCACACAGAGAGTACTTATTATAAATGCCTGGCCTGAGCTTTGCCTGTTTCTTGCTAGCTTTTCGTAAATTAGCCCTGTCTACCTTTAGATTCTGGGCTTGTACCTTTCTCAATTTTGTGTATCTTTTCTTTCCTTCTTATTCCATGTCTGACCGTGTGGCTTTGTGCCTGGTCTCTTCTTTTCTCGCTCCTTGATATTTTTCTCCCCAGATTTCTTCTCCTATTTATTCTCTCTTCCTGCCAGCCCTGCCTATCCTTTCTCCTGCCTTGTTATTGACCGTTTAGCTCTTTATTAGACCAATCAGGTGTGTTAGGCAGGCAAAATAACACAGTTTCACAGAGTTAAACAAATGCAACATAAAAGAACGTAACACATCTTTGCATCATTAAACAAATGTTCCACAGCATAAACAAATGTAACACATCTTAAAATTATATTCCACAACACCTTGGTCATGAGGTCTCTTCGTATCATAGAACAGCAGCTAAGATACCAGCATAGGCTTGGTTGGATGGGCTGCTCAGTGGCTTCATAGGTGAGTGCAGTGCTTACTAAATCTGTTGCGTGGAATTTGGTATTGCTGACATCAGTTGAAATATCCATTTGTGATGAAGGCAGGGAATTTTGATGATCATGATAGACATGTAAGTGGACATAAACAAGCATGATGTTGTTTATTTCTTTGATGTTAGATTAATCAGAATAAAAGAGTGGCTGAGGAGAGAGCTAAGTCGTTAAGGTGATTGCTATGGAAACTTTTCTGTTGCTGTGAAGAGACACCATGACAAACGCGACTTAGAAAGCTCACGGTTCCAGAGGGTACAGAGTCTGTGACCACCATGGTGGGGAGCATGCAGCAGGCAGGAAGACATGACACAGGAGCGGTAGCTGAGAGCTTATATCTTATCCAAAAGTTGGAGACAGAGAAAAAGAGAAAGTCATCCGGAATGGTGAGGATTTCTGAAACCTCAAAGCCCATCCCCAGTATCAGCTCTGCAACAAGCTACACCTCCTAATCTTTCCCAGACAGTTCCACCATCGTTTGGGGTAGCATTGGTTGAGCCATCTCCTCAGCAACCAAATTGGATGTTTATTTGCAAAGCACTGAGGATTAAACCAGAGCCTCATTTATGCTAAGTAAGTGCTTCGTCACTGACTTTTTTCCTCTGCCTCTAAGTTTTGAAACATGAAAAATAATACTGAATATTGTAGATGCTATTAGGAATCTCCAGTAGACATTTATTTAAGCATAGCAGTGGCTTCTGCCCAGGGAAACAAGTTGAGCACCTATGCCTTCCAACACACACACACACACACACACACACACACACACACAC
>JABTXL010006712.1:10999531-11102596 GCA_025134845.1 Neodon shergylaensis
ACACACACACACACACACACACACACACACACACACACCCATTGTGCACAGTGTGCTTTAGCCTCCCTCTTCCTTCTCAGGCATTATATAGAATCTGTGTTTTTATCAGTTAACAATTGCTCTGCTGGGTGATGGTTTCCTTCTATCCTGGTAGGAACGCAGATAGCTGGGACTGGTCGGATCTGGTAAAACAGGACTCTGCTTGGTGCCTGTCCAGGACTGCAGATCTGTATGCCCCACACTTAATTTTCTAGTCAGGCTAGGGCCTGTGTTTTGTCAGAGAGTGGACCACTTTCCCTTTAATTTATACAATCCTACATTTCTGGAAAATTCAGTGTAAATTTCTGGAAAAGTCAAAATAAAACTAGTCTTATTTAAACTATTTTTATCAATTCTTTGATAAATTCACACCCATTTTTTTAATCATATTCATCCTGTTGTGACGAATTTCTATGTGGTAGTCTTAAAGCAGTCTGTTCTTTTGTCCTTATAGCAGGCTGAGTTGGGCAGTTCTCGCCATTTCTTAGCTGATGATTTGCTCTTGAGATGCTATGTGAAGGGTCAATTTAGAGATCAGAGATTAGACCTTAATTGCATGAATTGCGGTAGTGTCCGCCTTATGGGCACTCTCAAGTGCCACATACCGATTGGGGACCAGACCAGATCTTACCTGGATTCCTCTTCCAGGAGCACCTGAGATCGTGACCTCTTTTCCTCACTTGCTGATGGAGGGAGTCCAGAGAATTAGTGCCCACCCAAAGAGAGAACACCACACTAGTAAACTCTGTGTACCGTCTTTTCATTGGAAACACAGTTTTCAGTTTATCTTCCCATGGCCATGGGAGATTCCTCTTTTATACTAAATTCCACAAAGGTGTGTCAGAGACATCTCTGTCTGCTCACCAGTCTCTACTCATTCCCTAGAATTCCTTGCCTTCTACCTCTTGCCTGTTTTTCCCAGACTCCCCTGGTGTAAAATTGTCCATACTGCTGAATAACATCCATGGCTGTCAGCTTAAAGGTGTCTGGTGAGCTCCTTAGTGGAGAAAGTTAGTTAAGAAAGAAATTAAATCAGGGAATTCTGGAGGGGAAGGCTAGTGCCTTACACTACATTTTTAGGTGGTTTGTAAAGAGTAAAATGAATAGGGCACGGATTTTTTTTTTTTAAATCAGCATGCCACTTTTTTTTTTTCTCCCAGCATGCATAGATGATACTGGGTAACCAGGCAACCTACATAAGCAGTCAGAAGGAAGCTAATGGCTCCTGATCTGATCAGCACGTTCACCAGACGCTGCAATTTCTCTTGGTCTAGGTCTGCAGTTTACACTTATTGCTCTAAGTGGTAGGAAACAAAGAGGAGACCCAGGCCTCTAAATTATCAGTTCCGGAGTACGCTGTTATCAGTTGCACTGTGGGTCTTTCTCTGGGTCGCAGTTAATTATGTCTCCTGCTGTCCTTGAGAGTTAAACACAGGCAGTAAATCATCAGTAAACTGAGGCGAAGGTGAGCAGCTAGGAGTCTTTTAAGTGAGCTAAAACCAGGGCATCTTTTTCTTCTGTCTCTCTGAGCAGCTACGAACCAGCAGCTTTGGGCAAGCAATAATTCTGTGTCCTTGGATAGCTGAGAATATCTTAAACAGGATGTTTTTGCCTGAACCCTAAACAAATGGCTGTTGATAAAGATAACTGCAGGAAGGCAGGTCTCTGTGTTTACCTCAGAGAGAGGAAGGAGGCCCTAGCAGCGGGATCACACATAGCTAGGGGAATGTGATTCGTAAACTCCAACAGCATAGGAGACTGACTGTTCTGAACTGTGAGAATTAATCCCCAAATATGTAACAGAAGGGGAGTTAGCTATGGCGAAAATCTCCAGCAAGACAGCTACTTTATTCACAGAGCAATAGCGCCCAAATTTTCTTCAGTTATGGTTTAACCTTTATCAGGGCCTCTGGCTCTGATGAGTCACTCGTGAAAAGATGTATAATGTCGCAGCCTGAAGCAAGTCCTCATTCTGGTATTTATGGCAGGAATGAGTCTCTGCCTACCCAGAATTTCTGGCTTCTCACCTTTTTTTTTTTTTTTTTGTCTGACTGGCAAGGCCACCGTTGTCTAGCTGGAACTCGGGGTGGAATTAATCAGAACTCACACTAAGGCCTGGTTTCTCATTCTCATTGTCCTCCTTGGGATGGTGGTTGATAATCCCATCAGACTTGCTACAATGATGCCCACGTGGTACAGCAGAGACCAATTCAAAATGTATGTTATGCCCTCCTGACATATAAAGAAAAATGACTTGTGTTTAGTAAGTGTTTCAGTCTTTGTGTGTTTGGGCATGTAATAGACAATTGTATATATTTGTAGAGTCACTGATGGTGACCACGGGTCTTTTACTCAGTCCCCAGTGTGGATGATAGAGAAACAGTGAGTTCCCTTCAGTGCTCATGGGGTTTTCTCCACTGGGGAGTAGTGCTGGGGAGGCACTCAACAAGAGACTACCTTCCCTATAATTTATACAACCCTACACTCCTGGAAGATTGAATATAAATTGAAAGCAGGGAAGGAGTACAAGCCTCGGTGTTGATAATAAGATTAGGTTCGATCCCAGGCTGAGCTAATTAAAAACAAAGCTTTTCAGCATCCTTGATGCAGTGGGACATGGGACGTTTGATCTCTGGGTTGTGCTGAGATTTGCTGTTCTCCCTGAACTCCTCCCATCAGTGACAGTAGCAACCCCAAATCGCCGATGGAAACATGTTCCTATTGCATCACTCTTGAAAAAAAAAATCCCACAAGCTCCCCAAGGAGTCTCACACCCCTAATTCCCGAAGGGCTCCCTTGGTTTGAACGGATCCCAGAAGTTCGATGCTGGAATGTTAGTTCCAGGGCACTGGTGTTGGAGATGCGGTTTCATAAGCAGTGCTTAGACCACGAGGAGTCTGCGTGAGTGTAGTAATGTCCTCACTGCAGGAGAGGCTTATCTGAGAAGGGAGTGTGTTATTATAAAAGCGGGTCCCTCCTCTCTCCTGCATGCCCCCACGTGTATGCCACAAAGCCCTCCACTACGTAATGACCAAACAATAAGGCTCCTCCTTCAGTTCCAAAAATGTTAGAAATAAATTGATTTTCCTCATGCTTTTCTATTTGGGTAACCCATTATAGCAGCAGAAAATGGAATAAGGCAAAGTCCTACTTAGTGTTGAGACTCATACAGGACCCTGGCTGATGGCCCAGGTACATACCCCTTTTCTGCAGATCTCCTTTCTGAGTGCCAGAATTTCTTCCTTCCTTCCTTCCTTCCTTCCTTCCTTCCTTCCTTCCTTCCTTCTTTCTTTCTTCCAGCATCCCAATGACAGTTTTCCCTCAATTCTGTTCTCCTGGTTCCCCCCGTCCTCCCCCTACCAAATCCACTCCTTTTTTCAATTTCTGTTTAGAAAAGGGCAGACTTCCCATGGATATCAACAAAACATGACTTATCATGTTGCAGTAAGACTAATTACCTCCCTTGTATTAAGGTTGGACAAGGCAACCCAGTATGAGGAATAGGGTTCCAAAAGATGGCCAAAGGGTCAGAGACAGCCTCGAACCCACTGTTAGAAGTCCCACAAGAAGACCAAGCTACACAACTGTAACATATATGCGGAGGGCTTAGGTCAGTCCCATACAGGCTTCCTGGTTGTCGATTCCGTCTGAGTGCCTGTCTTAGTCAGTGTCCTATTGCTGCGAAGAGACACGATGACCACGGCAACTCTTAAAGGGAAACATTTAATTGGGGCTGTTTAAAGTTCAGAAGTTTAGTCCATTATTATCATGGTGGGAAGCATGGTGGCATGCAGGCAGACATGGTGCGGGAGAAATAGCTGAGAGTCCCACAGGATCTGTAGGCGGGGAAGAGAGAGTTGCCAGCTGGCCTGGAATCTCCCAGTCTGTCCTGAGTGACACACCTCCTCTAGCAAGACCACACTTAATTAACAATGCCACTCCTTGTGAGACTGTGGAGGCCATTTTTATTCAAACCACCACAGTGCCTGTTCTGTGCTTGTTGTCCATTTCAAGGGCCTCATAGTCACCTCCAAACCCAGAAAATGGCTCTAGTGTTGACCTGTCATGAGATCTAGAAACTGGAAGTCATCCCTGGGCTTCCTTTTCCTTTTGTAGGGAACCAGTTCGTCGTACGCCTCCCTTGCTTCCATAATGTCTCCTAAATCTTGAAAACTTTTTTTTTTTTTTTTTTTTTTTTTTGGTTTTTCGAGACAGGGTTTCTCTGTGGCTTTGGAGCCTGTCCTGGAACTAGCTCTGTAGACCAGGCTGGTCTCGAACTCACAGAGATCCGCCTGCCTCTGCCTCCCGAGTGCTGGGATTAAAGGCGTGCGCCACCATCACCCGGCTTTGAAAACGTTTTCTTGCCTCTGCCTCCTTACCAAATTTCTTCTTTTCTCCCCTGCTCTACTTTAACTTCTCGACTTAAATACCACTACCTCGTCCCTGGACACTGCCCACTCCCAGCAGCCTCCAGTGGTCCTGCCTGCAGCTGTCTGCCTCTTCTGTGGCGTTGCCTTGGTTGGCAGCTTCCTCTAACCAGGCTCATTTTCTTTCTTCTCATGTAATTCCCATGGTTTCCTGCCATCCGAGACCACGATGCTGCTCCCCCCCCCCCGATGTCCCTTCTACCCACCCCCCTCTTCATTCTCCTTGTTCAACTCATCCTTCCGTCCCAGCTTGCATCTCTACTGTAGGTCTCCTCTAATCCCCTGACGTTATACCTGCTCTTAAAACATCTTCTAAGCCCTCTGAGCTCTGACGTAACGTTTACTGTATGATTGGTCAATGTGCGCCTTTCCTACTGCATCGTGAGTTTCACAGAAAGGAGGACAGTTTTTATTTTGCTCCCTATGGCATTTCTAGTACTGAGCACAGTGCCAGGCGTGCCAAATATTGTCAAAAGAATTGCCATGGCCAAAAGACTCAGTGTTTCAAGAGTCTCCTGTTCCACACGGAGACAAGAGGGGGCAGCAGAGAGCTGTCAGAGGAGCCGCCGCTGTGAGGTTAGCAGACCAAGTTTGTCAGGAAGTTTAATTAGGAACAGCCTAGGGGAGGGAGAAATGTCAATTTGGAAACTGAGAAGCCAGAAAACAATTTGTACGGACAAAAAATGGGGTGAGAGTGAGAAGCTTCTAGCTGGAGTTAGGGAAGGGAGGGGTGCCGGCAGAGTGTGTGAGCAAGCCCCAGTCTGTACCTGGGCATCCTCATTCACAGGGTTCCTTCCGGGACTGGAGAGGATCCTGCCCCAGTCAGTATACAGGGAAACCGTGCTGCAGACTGGCTAGTGCATGAGGAGGCGGGGATGGGGAGGTGAGAGTAGGGGGAGTGGGGGGGTAGGAGGCGGCACTTTGTTTTGGCTAGCCCCTTCTCTCTTTGGGGATGGTGGCAGTTCTGTCCCTCCACAGGATCCAGGACTAACAGACTGGACCTTGAGACAAGGAAGAAGGTGCAAACTAACATTTTCAAAGTTCTCTGTGTTATACACACAAGCTAGTCTGCTGAGACCACCCTTTGACTCATTTGAGAGACACTGTGCCCTGCTCTGTGAGTTATGGTCCTCATTGTCAACCATCCACAAGCTAATCTGAACTTTTAACCCTAGCCTTTTGATTCACAAATCTATGTGTCTCTACTATACTCAGAAGGCGTGAAGATTCTGGCTTATTTATTTATTTATTTATTTATTTATTTATTTATTTATTATGTATACAATATTCAGTCTGTGTGTGTGCCTGCAGGCCAGAAGAGGCCACCAGACCTTATTACAGATGGTTGTGAGCCACCATCTGGTTGCTGGGAATTGAACTCAGGACCTTTGGAAGAGCAGGCAATGCTCTTAACCTCTGAGCCGTCTCTCCAGCCTCCATTTTTTTTTTAACTTAAAAGATTTATTCTTTTTAAGCCGGGCGGTGGTGGCGCACGCCTTTAATCCCAGCACTCGGAAGGCAGAGGCAGGTGGATCTCTGTGAGTTCGAGGCCAGCTTGGTGGAGGAGGATTTGCTTAAGTGTACTTGAAGGCCCCGAATTCCATTCTCAGCATCTCACACAGAAAAGCTATACAGGATACAGTTATCCTAATTATGTATTTGTTTGGTTCCTGGGAAGTAATACTGTATTTTAGGCTGGTGTCCAAGTCCTGTTTGGCCGGTCTGTATAGGAGAATTTTGTCAGCATTGTTCTGGTGATTTTACATGGAAACAAAACGAACATTTTGTGAGGGTTTCTTGGTCAAAGCTGATACCAGTGTAGGGAGGGAAGTGGTTTATCGGCTCGCAGTTCAGGAACCAGCCTTAAAATCTTTTTAGAGACACCGAATTTCTGTCCTTGAGCCATGGGTTTCTGTGAGGGCTTCAGGAGAGGGCTCTCTCACCCCCACTACCTCCACTACCCATACTGAAATTACCGAGCACGAGAACGGATCACAAGACACATAACGGAACCCACTTTAAGAGTTTATTATGAAGAGGGAATAAGAAGGGACGCTCAGGCCTGTCTGAAGTGTGTTGCGGGAAGACAGCATGGACCGGGTGTCCAGCTTTTAAAGGCCGTCTAGCCTATGCGCACAGGGGCTTACGTAGCTGCAGCACGCGTAGATCACATGACCACGCTACGCACAGGTCCTGTAGGGCTTGAGGACTCTGGGTGGCTATGTAAGTTGCCTGAACGCTTGATTGTGCACGTGCGCCTGTGGAACCTGGAACTGCCAGTGCTTGGATAGGTAAGCATTCTGCCGGGACGTTGGCAACTTTGGTTGGTGGAAATAACACGTGCTATGCCCATTGCCCCCACTGTCTCCAGTGTCCTCACTGTCCCCACTGCTTTCAGTGCCCCTGCTGTCCTCATTGCCTCCAGTGGCCCCACTCGGCTCTGACTTGCTATGCCTGAGCACCACAGCCCAGATCCCGGACTAAATGATCAGCAGAGCCAGTGTGGGTAGGAGGTCTGTGACCTGGAGGGCGGAGCATCACCTCAAGACGCCGAGAGTCAGCAGGTTGAGGAAGTGCGGGGGGACTCTGTCAGCCAGCAACAGAGAACTGAACACGAGCCTCTGTTTTGGCAGGGAGAGATATGCAACTTTATCAGACAGTCAGGAATGCTTAGGAAGGAAACACGCTCTTCTCCGTGCACAGAAGGGAGTGATAAAAGCAACTTCCTGTTGAGTTTGTTCATTTTTCCTGTTTGGAAGGAATGGGAGCATCAGTGTGGCCTTTTGCTGTTGACCCTTCCCGTTCTCCAGCAGGGATGATTTAGGTACATTATCTGCATTGCCTTGTCCTTCTTAGGTAATTTTGGTCAAGCAGTTACTAATGGTGACAGTATAGCTGTCCTTCAGATGCCTGCATACATCAGTAAGGGTCGCGGAAGCAGCTACTGCCACAAGCACTTCCGGTTCTCAGTGTGCACACCCCATCATGTCAAGCGTCCATCCGATTCTGCTTTGGATTCGGAAAGCACCTGTAGATTGTAAAGGTGCTGGGAACAGCAAAAGGGTTCTTTTTCATCAACTGAAGAAGCATTTGCTTGGGACATAGAACTTATTTCTCTCTAAATTTATCATTAACTAGGTTCCATGATGATCTGGTGAAAACTTTTGCAAAAGACCACAGTGAAGCAGTGCATTCAAAGAAATTGTCCTAGCCTAATTCTGGGGCCTAGAATTAGGAGACTGAGCACACAAAGATAATCGAAGATTCAAGAGTTCATTGTTCAGTAAATTTCATTTACAGATTTCAGGATGGTTTCTCATGTGGTGACACTAGAGGGTGCTATGTACAATTAAACCTGGTAACGGAGAAGGGCCTTGATTTTTATTCCCCCAATTATGCTTTAAAATGTTCACGTGTCATTCTTTAATGCTTCATCTCTCTACACAAAGGAAAAAAACAGCGTGGGGGTAATATACTAGAGGAGCACAAACGACCTTAGGATGAAGAATTTTGATCATTTTATCAAGTTAATATTTAAATTTAATGTTCAAAGTCAAGCTTTTTTCTTTTTTAAATAACAGTAACACACACAAACAAAATCACTCTTAGTGCGGTGGCCCTTGCCTATTCAAGAACACACGAGGTTGAAGGAACAGGATATAATGTGTGTGTAGGGTGCATGAATGTGTAAGGGTGCATGAGTGTGTAAGGGTGCATGAATGTGTAAGGGTGCATGTGTGTAAGGGTGCATGTGTGTGGAAGGGTGCATGTGTGTAAGGGTGCATGTGTATGGAAGGGTGCATGAGTATGGAAGGGTGCATGTGTGCGGAAGGGTGCATGTGTGTAAGGGTGCATGTGTGTGTAAGGGTGCATGAGTATGGAAGGGTGCATGTGTGTGGAAGGGTGCATGTGTGTGGAAGGGTGCATGTGTGTGGAAGGGTGCATGTGTGTCCTGGTACATGTGAGGAAGTCAGAGGACACCTTTGTGGAGCTGGTTTTCCCCTTCCACCTTTATGTCAGTCCAGGGGATCAAACTCCTGCCATCAGGCTATGCAGCAATTATTTCACCTGCTGAGCCATTTTACTGGCCCTGCTAGCTTCATTTTTTAATAAATTTCCCCAGACGCATATATTTCTCTACCTCAAATATAATATAGTTACATTAGATTACATGAGAAATCTGTTGCAATGCAGTGCTGTAATTTAACTTTTCCTCATGGCACATTTCACGTGAGACCCAGAGCGGATAGAATGAAAACTATCTCCAGTTCTCCACCCTCCGCAGCAGCCGTCAGCTTCCTGTTTGGGTTTGATTACTCCCAGGTCATCATCTTCTTCCTCACATGCCTGTAAATAGATCCCAGATCATCATTGTTTCCATTACTGTCACCATGGAAACCTTGCTTAGATCCAATGACTTTATTTCCTTTTTCTCTCTTTTCTTTCTTCATTTTTTTTGGTATATTTTATTTACTTGAACTAAATCTTCAAAGTCTGTGAAATTTTATTAATTACTTACGGTTAAGTCTGTGTTCCATTAGACAGATAAGACACACGTAAAGTTATCTGTAAATAACTTTTAATGAATAAGGTTGAAGTAAAAGGTCTCCTATTACAATGACCTGTTAATTAAATTAATTTTCTCATAGGGAAATTTGTTTTGCTTTTTAATTGTGCTGAATATTATGGACTGTCCTCATTCTGGAGTTTCAGATAGTCTGAGAGTTTTTTTCTCCCCATTTTTGCTGCTTTATGATGGAGTCCCTATTGTTGGTGCTGTGTTTTGTTTCCATTGTCTAATTGTTACCTAGGAAGGGTGTTGTGGTAGTTTGAATTGGTATGCCGCCCCCCCCCAATTCGTTTGAATACTTGGTCTATAGGGAGTGGCAGTATTAGGAGGTATGACCTTGTTGGAGTGGGTGTGGCCTTGTTGGAGGAAGCACGTTACTGTCCTGGTGGGCTTTGAGGTCTCTTATATGCTCAAGCCGTCCCCAGTTTGACCATCTCTTCTTGCTGCGTGCAGATCAAAATCTCCCAGCTACCTCTCCAGCATCATGTCTGCCTGCATAGCACCATGCTTTCTGTCATGAAGATAATGGACTGAACTCAGAAACTCAAAGCTAATGCTTTCCTTTATAAGAGTTGCCGTGGTCATGGTGTCTGTCTGTCTCTGTCTCTCAGGTTTATTTTTATTATGTATATAGTGTTTTGTCTCCTGCGTGTGTACCTGATCTCATTATGGATGGCTGTGAGCCACCATGTGGTTGCTGGGAACTGAACTCAGGACCTCTGGAAGAACAGCTGTTGCTCTTAACTGTTGACCCATCTCTCCAGCCCAGTCATGGTGTCTCTTCACAGGAGTAGAAACCCTAACTAAGCCCGATGTGAAGGGAGTATGGAGTTGAGGTTGGGCATCATTTTCCTGAGAACTCAAGGCTCCTGTCTTTTAGATATGGCTGTGGTTCTGTTTCTTCTTCTTCTTACCCTTGTAACCAATAAGTCACACAGAGAAATTGCCTTACGGTTCATCAGGTTTTTCATCTCCCTGAGTTCCTATCCCATGTCATATCTTTGAAGAAAAGGTACCATGCATTCTAACTAGAAGTGTTTCTGTCTAGAGTTAGGTTGACTCTTAGATCAGTCCTATTTGTATATGGAATTGTTTTGATTTTCTTTCTTTTATAAATAAAATTTCAAGAATTTGTGTGGATGTAGCTTGTTATGGGCCTTTTTCTTCTTCAGAATGGTCACCTAGCAAACCTTGTAGCCTGAAAAAAGTGTGTCATGGTGTTTTCTCTTTCTCCATGGTGTCCTCTCTGACTGCAGCTTTTGAAGCTACTGTGAAGATGATATTGAAACTTTCAAGTTTGCTACTTTTAAATTTTTATTTTCCATTACTTTGTCATTTTGTTTTAATTTCTTTTTTTTTTTTTGACATTTACTTATTTGTGTGTGTACACATAGGCATATGCTCAGGTTGCAAGCACAGATATGCAGGTCACAGGACAGCTTGTGGGAGCCAGTGCTCCTTTCTCCAAGTGGGTGCTGGGGATGGAACTGGTCATCAGCTCCAGTCTTTACCTGCTGAGCCAGCTCGTTAGCCCTTGCTCAGATTTCATGGAGATTTTCTGTTTTAATTTCAAGTCTTTTTTTTTTAATCATAGTTTATAACATTTTCTTGTAATGCTTTTAGTTTCATTTTTTTCCTTTTAGTATTTTTGTTGAGTGGTTGCGGTCACACAACTTCTCCATAGCTTACATGTTTTTCTTCCTCGGTTCCATTTTTTTTCCTGTCTGCTTATTCTCTCTGGTAGGTTGTAGGGGAAGCTGATGGACCTTGTTTTCCTCGCAGGGGATTATTAAGTATTAAACTTAATGTAGATCCTTTTTATTGAGCTGCTTGGTTTCTGAAGGGAGTGGTATCACTCTGTAAATCCAGCCTGCCAATGTTATGGGACCTGGGGTGGTAGGGGTGGTTGCTGGGGCTTCAGTCTTACCATTTATTGTACTGTGTGCCAACCAAGACTGATGGTTTTCATTTCAGAACTAGACAGAACACATGGGTCACCTGCTGTGTGGTATTTGATTTATCTGTGATTAGACTTTTTATCAGTCCCAATCTTTTTACTCCCATCCTCCAAGGCCTGTCTGTTATTGGCGTGGTCCTGCAGCTTTCAAGATCCAGTACAACATCCCCTCTTCCATGTCACCTTCTTCCTTGGGTCCTTTATCTGTGTCTTAGTTAGGGTTTCTGTTGCTGCGAAAAGACACCAGGATCACGGAAACTGTTATAAAGGGAAAATTTTAACTGGGACTCGCTTACTGCCCAGAGTGCATTATTATGATGGGGAGCATGGTGGCTTGCCGGCTAACATGGTGCATTCTACATCTGAAGACGGCAGGAAGTGAACTGAGACACTGGGTATGGCTTGAGCGTATATGAGGCTTTAAAGTCCACCTCCACAGTGACACACTTCCTCCCGGAAGGCCATACCTACTCTAACAAAGCCACATCTCCTAATAGTGCCACTCCCTATGAGTGTATGGGGGCTAACCACATTCAAACTACCACAATCTGTACCATTGTGCATTTAAATCCCTTGCTGATTCAGTGATTTCCTCTGGCTTTGTATTGTAGGTTTCTATTTTCCCCATTTCAGTGGAGGTTTGGGATGGAGAGACAGCTGACTTGTCTTTAGCCAGTAATTGAGGAATGTGTAACCCAGTGAGCTGAGCTCAGTACTTTCCTTTACACTGTCTGCGAGCTTCATGTATCCAACTTCATATTGTACATTTAACACACACACACACACACACACACACAGAGAGAGAGAGAGAGAGAGAGAGAGAGAGAGAGAGAGAGAGAGAGAGAGAGAAATGGACAGTATATAAATTTAGGAATAAAAGAAGAAAGACAGTGCCTAAGATAAGGGAGTTTAAATTGTTAGGTGTTAGGTTTTGGTTGATAATCTCAGAGATTTGTGCTTTTGAAAGAAAGACACTGCCATAGTTTGGATCTTAGGTGCTCCCCAAAGGCCCATTGTTCCACCATGTGGAGCTACTTGGAGGTAGTGGAACCTTTGAAAGCTGGTGCCTAGTGGGAGGTTTTAGATTATCGGGAAGCCTGCCACAGATGGGGGTATGGACAGTACAACTCCTCCCTTTGTATATTTTTCACGTTCCAGCCATGAAGTGAGCAATTTTTCTCCATCATGTCCTCAACCACATCAGCCACCATGAGCCTAAAGCAACTGGGTTGGTAGAGCATGGCCTCAAATCATCAAAGCTGAGTGCCAACATTAACATTCTCATTAAAAGTTGATCCACCCCGGTGTTCCTTACAATACTAAAGTTGGTGCGAATATTAGTAAATTATAAGTACAGGTGAAGTTCATCTTTCTATCAAATTCTTTTGGTTTATTTATTTATTGTTTATAAGCAGTGGGAGTTGAACCATGACCTAGCACATGTTAAACATTCTACTGTTTTAGCTTATTTTAGAGCTTGAGAAGCGCACGTGTTATATGTCTTGGAACTGCTTGCTTTTTTGGTGAGATATATTATGGCATTGTACACTAATGTATACATACCACATCATCATCACATTGCTCACCTAACCTCTTGCTGACTTATTTGGTGAAATAATGGTACTGAAATTGGGTAGAGTAACTTGACCATAGTAGAGACAGCAGAAAAAAAAAAAAAGAAAGAAAGAAGACAGACGGGCTGGAGAGATGGCTCAGAGGTTAAGAGCACTGGCTGCTCTTCCAAAGGTCCTGAGTTCAATCCCCAGCAACCACATGGTGGCTCACAACCATCTGTAATGAGATCTGGTGCCCTCTTCTGGCCTGCAGGCATACACACAACAGAATATTGTATACATAATAAATAAATAAATATTTAAAAAAAAAAAAAGAAAGAAGACAGTTTTCCAGGACAGCAGTGTGTCTTAGTTTGGGCTGCTATTATATCCCATAGGCTAAGTGCTTAAGGAGTGTTTCTCACAGTCCCCAACCTGGGAAGTACAAGGTCAAAGAGCTTTGAAGCCTGCATTGGGTAAGGTCCTCTTCCTGGCTTGTAGATATTGGTTTTCTTGCTGTGTCTACACTTGTTAGAGAGAATGAGAGGACGGTTTCTCTTTCTTTTGGAGGGACACTAGTCTCCACCTCTCATAAGCTCATATGAACCTGATTACCTCTTAGAGGTCAAACATTAAATTATCAACAAATTAGAGTTTGTTTTTGTTTTCAAGACAGGGTTTCTCTGTATAGCTCTGGCTGTCCTGGAACTCACTCTGTAGACCAGGCTGGCCTTGAACTCACAGAGATCCTTCTGCTTCTGCCCCCTAAATGCTGGGATCAAAGATGTGAGTCACCATGCCTGGCTACAAATTAGGGTTTTAACAATTAAATTAAATTTAACAATTAAATTAAATGCTAACACGTTAGCATTTTCAGTTTTGAAGATAAATATAAACAAATGAAAATATAATACTATGATAGCATTATATGGCTAAGGAGTACACATTTTCGTTCTCTAATTCATGAACCCTTACCTCAGTAAACAAGGTCTTAAGATGGAAAAGCAGAGATACAATAATTGCTTGGAAAGGTTTCGGTACAGAATACATCTTTGCCATAGCTGGGCATGCTTTGCCTCGTCAATCTAGTCAGACCCAGAGCTAACACTAGTGGAGCAGCCTGAGTAGCTCCCTAGGCTAGGCCTCCTCCATTGTGAGGCTAGTGAGTGACAGGTTCTGACTCTTCCCTGCTGTGTGTGTCTCTGTGGTGCCAGAGTGAATGGAGCAGAGGGAGGTGCAGCCTGTGTGAGAGACATCCCTGTCTACCAGTTCACAGTCGACTTACTCTTAATTCCCAGTGTATCGCTTTCATTTTCTTTGGCCTTGTATCTAATGCCTTTGAAGGCATGTTGAGGCATCGTTCAAAGAAACTACCTTGGTTAATGGCTGATTTCAAAGGGTCCGAGTTTTGTGATTGTTGAATATTTTCCAGCCCCGGGAGTTTAGACAGAAGGTGAAAAAGCTGTATTTGGTAAGGATGGGTTTTAAATACAAAAGCTTGTTTTTCAGTCAATGTTCATGGGTTAGCTCTATCAAATGTCTCCTGTTACTGTATAGTGCCACTTGATTTTTGGTGTGCAGTCTGTGAATCAATCAGAACTCAGGAACCGGCAAATTCATCTGTCTTGAGAGATAATGAGTATTGGATGCCTGAGCAGCCATGGCAAGTGTTTGGGCTGTGGAACTGATGTCATCTGGTGGCACTCACTGTGGTTGGTACATAGCTGGTCCTGTGACGGTATTCTAGATTACACCCTCTTAGTATGTCATACAACTCTGTTAAATCCAAAATGAATATTCAGCCATATAGAGTTCATTTTGAGATTATAGGTGTGTGCAACCATGTCTGTCTTTTATTTTCTTATTAACTATAGGTTTTCCCCTTTGGGACAGAATCATTTAATAAATTAAAGTCAGCACATCCTCTTTGCCCTGTCTGTCAGAGAGCAGGTTCGTAAACTGTAAAGCTGTGATTCCGTAGTTGACCTTGGCCCCGGTCTAGCTGTTCTGTAGATGAAAACTGCCTCGGCGCTCCCTGTCTCCCGTTCCTTCTACTTCCCGTTATTCTATCTTAATTTTCTCACCTTGGATCAGTGCATGTGGTATTTTTCTCATAACGTCATTCACCCGTTCTGATCCTCTAATTCCTTTCGTGCAGACCCAACGATATCTCTATAGTGCCATTATTTTCCCAAGCACCAGCTGCGAGGTACTGGGGGAGGATTTATTTTCTCCATTTGGCATCAAAATAGCCCAGCCCATAACACCTATGGCTGTCCACTGCACATTATTAGGCAGAGGGGACCAGCGTGTGGTAGGAAACCTGAGCGCAGTGGCTGTTAGGGGTGGTCATCAGAAACAGGCTGCCGTCCTGAAGGATCCGACTTGGGCAGACTGCACCAGTTTGACTCTCAGGTTGCAGAGGATCCAATTGGCTCTGATGTTTTCCTGGGCCAGGGTCTCCACTGTGTACTAGACTTCGTTACATACCATTAGATGGAAGAGGCCATCCAACAACGTTTCCATTTCCCAGCCGGGAAATAATTCCAGGAAGATGCTTGGCTCAATTGGTGCAGTGCAAAGACCTGCCTTGTTGGCTAACAGAAACCGGCAAGACTTCTGGCACATAGAAATGTATGTGCTTGCACACACCCGCGTGCTCCCAGGCCTTATCCCTTGCCAAATATGTATCAAGTGAGAGACTTCTGGCTGTTGTACTTGAGACATTTTCCATGCAAGTTCACAGAAGGGTCCTTGTGGGTCATTTTAAGGGTTGAGCTGCCTTTGCTGTCTACCATTACCACTGGCACGCAGCACCGTCGCTCCTGTCGTTGCTGCAATCTGTCTCTGGCTGCTTAGCAACAAGGTGGATTCCGTCAGTTGCAGCCCCGCATGCCAGCTGTGGGCAGTGCATACCAGTCTTCTGGGGTGCATTAGAATCATGGTTTCCTCAGATCAGGGCAAGCTAACACTCTAAAACTAATGTCTTAGAGCATCCTAAATGTTCCATGGCTGCATCAGTTTACCAAAGGTTATCTGTATTTCCTGGTCCCCTCTTGGTACATCTGTCCTTCTGTTCAGAATGTCGATGGCTATTACCTTTTACCTAACTGACTCGTAAACATTCTTTGAAGTAAGCAGCTAAGGCATTGAAATCAGATCACAGACCACTTCCTGAATGAAGGTTATTCCTCAGTTATTAACATTATTAAATCTTTGTTTAGATTTTTATTTATGTTATGTGTATGAAGCTTTGCCTGTATGCATGTATGTGTATCATGTGCATGTCTGATATAACTGAGGAGATCAGAAGAGGCATTGGATCCCCTGGAACTAAAATTGCAGGTGGTTGTGAGACACTTTGTGGGTTCTGGGAACGGAACCTGGTCCTCCGTAAGAACAATGTGTATTTTTATGTGCTGAGCCATCTCTCCAGCACCCCTACAAATATTTTTTAAGCTGATATATAAAAGCAGAAAAGTTGGGTCAGGTGTGATGGCTATAATTTCAGCCCTTAGGAGACTGAGGCAAGAGTATTATGAGTTCAAAGTCACCCTTGTAAAATATTGAGTCTTCCAAACACAGGTACGCACTCACTGAGCCTGTAAACAGGATTCAAGGTTATACTGTATCAGGACATGTATACATCCATGCTATGCTTAGCTTGTTTAAATCTAATGACTTTAAGTCTTTTTAAAAATATCTGGTGTATCATCTGTAACTTCTAAATGATTAACCATAAAAATTAAAAATCTTGCCTCGCTCCTTAAAACACAGAGAAGTATTGTTAATGATGGCCTCCTTCTGTGCAGTGGCATTAGGAAGGCTTCTTACTTCTGTGGCCTTGTACCCATCCATCAACTCTTCCCATTTCCCTCGCCACCCACTTCAGTCTCCCCAGCCTTCAGTAACCTCTAGGCTACTTGAAACCTCTACAAGGTTAGCTTCTGCTTATCCATGAGCTCTTTCTGGGCGTGGCTTATGCCACGTAGGAAAATCAGCCCTAGTTCCTGTCGTGCTACAGATGACAATACTCCATTGTAGTCATCAACTGATGGACACTTATGTTGTTTCTATTTCTTGGTGATTGAGAATAGTGTGACAGTAGACGTGAGGGTGTAGATGTCACGTCAGCATACTGATTTCATTTTCACTTCCCCTGGATTTGCACCCAGCGTTGGAGTTGCTAGATCACATGGCAGCTCTGATTTTAGTTTACTTTTTTATTTTAAACCACTTTTTTCAAATACAGGTTCTTGCTGTGTAGCCCAGGCTGGCCTTGAACTCGCCTTCTCCCCGTTTCAGCCTCCAAAGTGCAGGGTTTACTAACACTCATTGTCACACTCAGTTTTTAAAGCTTTCTTATTAGCATATATTACATGTTTATGTGGTTGAGTAATTAATACTCATTGTATGTATATAGCGTATGCAGTCACCTGCAGCGGAACACTCTGGATGATCCCTTACCTCTGCTGTTGTAAATGGTTCTCAGTCATGTACGAGCAGGTATTGCTTCAGTTCAAAGTTGATGGTTTAAGCTTCCGGTTGGTGATCTTGGACAAATGCATCTTGTTCTCACGACCTTAGACAAAGTACAGAAAATTTCCAAATTCCAGAAAGTAAGGTCACCTCCCTTCCTGCCACCTCCCAGGAACCAGGCAAACACTGACCTGATTTCTGTCACCAGAGTCTCATTTTTTGTCAGTTTGAAGACTTCATGTGTGTTGGATTGTACACTCTGTCCTCTTACCTCTTGCGTTTGGCATCTTCTTGGACAACATGCTTTCAACAGTCCTCTTTTTTATTTCAAGGAACTAAATTCTGATCTTTAGGCCACATTGCAAACTTTTATGGCGAAGTGTTAGGCATAGGTAAACATAGTTACATGCCTTTCTTCATGCTGATACGATTGGAGGGCTTTTTGTTGTTGTTTGTTTTGTTTTATTTGTTTTAAATAGGATTATGGATCCATCTCAACGTGCCCACAATCAGGGAGACCCTTTGTTAAAGGGCTTTCAGTGGGAAAATATGCATTCTGGGCAAACTGGAATTAATTGGCCACTGTAGCCTCTTTTAGGACGTACTGTAAGCAACACTAGGGGACAGAGATAGGCATTTGGAGAGGCTCCATTTGGAAGCAAGATCCAGCTAGAGTATTTGCCGGAGGCAAAAAGCATCCCCTGATTTCAATTAGTTAATTTTTTTTAAAAAAATTCTTTTTATAACTTAGTTTCTTTTTAAAAATTATGTAATATTATGTTTTATTACTTTTCTGTCTTCTACCGTACTATTTTAAGAGCATCACCTTCACTTAGGTTTTTAATATACTGAAAAGTAGTACCCAATCAGAAGCATTAAGATTAATACCTTAATCTACGAGGTATTATTATTTCAAGGTAAGGTGCTTGGTTTGACCGGCTCCAGTTTGATTATTTTGATGTCAGCTTAATTTTTAAAATCTAGCCAGTTTTTAGGCTGAACTGTCAGGCATTTTCCTAGCAGGACTTCTGAGAAGGTGGGTGTTGATCTTCACCTGCATCCGGAATCAATCATTAGATGGGAATTAGCAGAACGCCTCACCTGCTGATGTTCAAGTATAATCTGTGCTTTTGCTCTCTGAGGTAGATGAAACCCTTGGCTTACTTAATTCTGAACTAGTATGAGATTATTTTATAAATCCCATCTTCAGTGTGCATCCACATAAAGCCAAAGGAAGCTTAAAATGTGCTTCAAGACAAAAAATAGCCAGTGTCAATTTCTGCTTCTTGATAACCACGTTTCTTTCAGACTTTGTTTCCTAGCCACAAGCAGATGCATGGCTTCTTTAAGAGACAGCTTCCTGGTTCATCCTGGTGGCAAGAAAATCTTTGGCACTTTCAGGTAGTCCAGCTACAGAGCACTTAAATGGGGTTTGTGAGCAGATTGCTATCAGTTGCTTAACGGCAACACAGACCCACTGCATCGTTTACTGTACTACAAAATTTTCCATCTAAATTGTCATCTGTGCTACTCTTACAAGCAGGCAGGATGCCAGCGGTAGTATTTCTTAGGAGCAGTGGGACCAGTGGCAGTTTTAGGAATGTGTCTGAGCCCTTCCACACTTTACTAAATTTCTGAAGCCTTCTTATGCTTTTCTTTGCCTTTCTCTATAAATTTCTGGTTTTGAAAAATTAGTCAAATAGTACACGGATATATCACTGTAGAAAAATTTAAACCATAAAGAAGTCTCCCAGGAAACAATGAAATTTCATCTTTTACAATCCACATTTCAGTCGTAATAAAGGCTGTTCTTCTAGAATTTTAATGTAAAATTGTTTGGCCTGTAGTTTTGTCTACTTTATTGAGCTGATTCACACATACTATATGTGTGTGTACATATATATACAAATGAACATATATATTTAAGTATTTTTCAAACTTTGCTGTTTTAAAGCTGTGTTGATTCCACTTGTACATGTACTTTGTTTTAAACATTTACTACTCCCCTGCCTATCGTCCCTTCTTGTGTTGTGCTGTGTTAGGAAGATCTCCACCCCTTTGACGAAATACCTGAGGGACACAAGAGAGGGAAATGCCTCAGAGTTCCAGAGCATGGCCCTTGCCTCATTTGTCACTTGCAGTGACACAAGACAGGAGGTTGGTGGGGAGCCTGTGAAAGAGCAAATCTGATGGCCTCCTGACAGCCAGGAAGCAAAGAGGGGAGGAGGACCAGGCTTCCATCATTCCCCAGGGGAACTCCCACTCAAGTCCCAACTGCCTTCCGCTAGGCTTAGGATCTGGAAGGTTCCACCACTGCAGACTGAAGGCAGGCCAGTCACCAAGGCTGTTAACACACAAGTGTTCATAGGATGCTTCAGATCCAACCTATAACAGTAACTATGAACTTGTTTGTTGTTCTTTGTATTATTAGTTCTCTATCTGAATTGTTAGGTATCTATATCTATATATATCTCAACATTTGATATATGTAGTAAAAAATTTCAAGCACCATTGAGTCATAAATTTTCTTTTTTCTTTTTTGGTTTTTCCGAGACAAGGTTTCTCTGTAGCTTTGGTGCCTGTCCTGGAACTAGCTCTTGTAGACCAGGCTGGCCTCTAACTCACAGAGATCCACCTGCCTTAGCCTCCTGAGTGCTGGGATTAAAGACATGCGCCACCCTGCCTAGCGTCATAAATTTTCTTACTCGAAGCAAAATATGACTTGTTTACTTATACATCTGACCTATATAAAGCTTCTCAGACATACTTAGTATGTTTGGCTTGTTGATTTGTTTGCCATGGTTTCAGAGTGAAACTTAGTGTTTCTCCATGGCCGACCACTGATGAGGGGAAACACTTGGGCAAGTAGGGTCCAGTCGCATGGGATAACCAAGAAGTTACAGCCAATCAAAAGGTCTTTCAATTTCAGAGCTTAAATTGAGAGCCTAACATTTTTTTAAGTCTCATTTTCCATGCCTGTAACTCCTTAGTTCTTTCTCAAATACCGACTTTATAAATTTGTGAAACAAATAGCTTATATTATTGCAAATTATTGCTTATATTTTATTGCATAGTATTATTTTAACAAGGTGGTACTGTAACATACTCATTTGCTATGAAATATTATCATGAGAAATTAAAATAAAACATACCCAAGAAAATAAGGCAATAAAGATTTCATAAGACAAGTGATTATTCTCAGCAAATTGCTGCACCAATTTCTAACTCACTATCTTGTTTTATGGCCAAATGTGCTTTTTGACCTCATTGGGTGAAGTGCAGGCCCCAGAATCTAACAGCTAGTGTGTGAACCGGAATCCTTGCTCTTGTGTGATGCGAGCCTTCACATGACAGTTACATAGAGAGCTGGCCCATATTTCAATATTTAGGATTTTTTTAGAATTCCCAGTGCATCCATGTTTAAGCTATGCCCCTTGTTGGAGGCTTGCTTTTAGTCCACAGCTGGACTCTTTTTCTTCCTTATTCTTGACATAGAATTGACAGAATAAGCTATGTTTATTTACATAGTAAGAGCTTACAATACATTTATTTTTTTCCTCTGAGTGCCTTTGGATACCTACTAGATGGCAGGCACTGTGTTGAGTTCTTCAGGCAAAGATAAATAAACTTGTGTTTCCGAAGGGCTCCCTGACCCACAGGGAGCCAGCCAAGTACATATATAATTATCGTTAAATATGGTAAGTGCTTTTGTCACGATTCTTGCAAAAGGCCATGTGATAACCGAATAGGAACATCCAGCAGTTGGACAACATGAAAAATTCTTCCTGGAGAAATATTTGCTTCCTAGAATCTTACTGTCAGAATCTAACTAAACTATTTAGAAAAAGAAAACTTAGAAAGGTCCCATCTACACTACTTCTTAAACTCCCATGTGTAGACCTCCATATATTAGACCATATTCTAATACCAGTGTTACTCAGGTGTATTAGATTATAACTGTCAAAAGCTTGGCTCAAAGTGGCTTACTAATAAGGACCTTTATTTATTAAATTAAGCAGAAGTTCAGAGCAAGCAGACTTGTTTTGTTTAGGAGTTGAGTTTCATTGAAACATATTTTTTTTAACCCTGTCATTTCTCCATATGTTGGTGAGTCTTCCCATGTGATAAAACGATGGCTGCACCAGATGAAGGCGTTATGACATCACTTATTCAAGTGTAGCCAGCAAAGCCTACACTTTGTCTAATGAGCTCCCTCTGGCTGCCGTGTGCTGTGCTTGTGCCTCTGTGTATCTGCTTGCCTGCTGATTGCCTCTGTGCCCAACTGCAGACCTGAGCTGCGCTCATATCCAGAGACAGTGGTGGATGGGCCAGGAAGCAGGGAGCTTTGCCTGTCAGGTATTACTACTATGATCAAGGTGGTAGGGATTGTCATTTCTCATTTGGGGCCTGTTCTATTCTTCCCTTGAGTCATAGTCTTTACAGGATAAAGTTTAGGATACATATTTCAAATTTATATATGAGTAATAAAATATATTATTATTGTAGTAATAAATATATATTATATAATTATACATTATATCTTACTATAGATTGATTTTCTCAAGACTTGTTGAGAGTTGGGAAGATGGCTCTGTAAGTGAAGTGCTTCCTATGCAAGTTACATGGAATTCAGATTCCTAGAAGAATGGATGCAGTTGCAATACACATCAGCAATCCCAGTGTGCCTCCAGCTGGGTATTGGGAGGCAGAGACAGGAGAATTGCCTCACAGGCCAGTTAGTGACTTATGAAGTAGTGAACAAGAGAGACCGTGTCTCAAACAAGGGAAAGGGAAAGACCAAATCCAATGTTGTCTTCTGACCTCCATGGACATGCCTGAACTCATATAGAAACTACATGCAGACACATGTAGGTGGAGTTTCTCCATGTCCCAGCAGCCATTCCCAAATAACCATTCAGAGACTTAGTAATTATAAATGCTCTGCCAATAGCTCAAACTTTTTATTTGCTAACTCTTACATTTTAAATTAACCCGTATATCTATGCTCTGCCAGATGACTTGAAACCTTTTCTCAGTGTGACAAGTTTATCTCCTTCTTTCTGTGTCATCTCTCCTGAGCCTGTGAGGCTCCTCTCCTTCTTTGCATTCTCTTTTTTCTACAGGTCCCACCTAACTTCTCTACCTGTCCAGCTTCTTCGTTAACCCAAACCACAGTGACACATATTCACTCAGTGAAAAGGAATATTACACACACACACACACACACACACACACACACACACAGAGAGAGAGAGAGAGAAAGAGAGAGAGAGAGAGAGAGAGAATGAGGGAATACAGACTTGTCAATAGTGACCTACCCCGTTGATGAATTTAGAATATCTTTCATTTATTTCTACAGACACTCTTTCTCATACATATGTGCATGTTACAGTCTTGTTCATACATACATACATGCTGTCCTTCCCCTTGGACATACACAAAACACATGTTATAGAGAAAAGCCCACAAATTTCCATGTTGAGTGAGGAACATGGGTGGGGCTGTTTTTCCTTTTCTTCTGCTTCCTTTTATACACACACACATACACACACACACACACACAAACAAACAACATATTTGAGTTCAATAGAATTTATGGTAGTAATGTATGTTTTAGTACTAAAAATTTAATGGGAACAGTTAATAGAGAAAGCTATTTGAAAACACAGATTTTCTGTTGCTTTACATCAACACTTACCACCTTGCTTTTTCTTTGCTGACAGAGCCTTGAGTCTTGTCTACAGCATTAAATCTGGATTTCTAAGATGAAATTCATGGAGTTTGTATTACTAGAGATTCTTAATGTGGACCTCAGATCCTTGATCGAGTCTGTTGCCTAAATGATGAAGGCATCCATTAAAAGCTAGCTGGAGATACTATATAGATATTATATTGATGTGATGGATGTGGGAGGACAGTGCTTTATTCTATATTGCCTCTCCCTTCAATATAGAGAGAGACTCTAGCATGATTAAATGAAGTTAAACCACAGGTTTGGAGAATGAATTCATTTTTGTATGTCTTAGCTTCTAGATAACGTTAAGAGCGGGGAAAAATGACTTGGTACTTTCCATTTGTACCTGCTGGATAGACTTGCTTTGAAAAAATGTGCCATTGCTACCTTGACTAGACTGTAGACTGATTCAGCATTAGGTTTTGACTTAAGTAAAGTATACCTTTAGTCTGTGATGGACACACATACTGCCCCTGAAATTTTGTTTGTGATTGACGATAACTGCTCTTTCGATTGCCTTAGGACTCAGTGGGCATAAGAGTGTTTTCTTGATTGCTTTCATACTATTGACCTGTCCTCATAAGCTGGAGGTCTTGGGAAAATATGGACATGACTGCATTACACACAGTGGCGTAATGCCATGTGAGAATTGAAAGACTTGTGTGCACCACGGTAGAAATACTCCCTCTGTTTACATAGATAATGCCAGGTTCGCAGCTGTACATGGGTTCAATTTATGCGAAAAGCTCTTCTCATTATAAAACAATTTCCCCTTTCTAGGTTTTCATATTTCTGAAATAAGTTTGTGTGACAGTCTAGCACCCTGTCGAGATTTTCAGTATTAAGCATCGTCTGCTGACTCCTTGCCTTGTGGGATGAGCGCTCATTCATTTACTCATTCCTGATAGCGCTCATGCTCAGTCTTTCTGTATTCCATCTCCTAATCACCACGCTTTGTAGATCATTATCATCATCATCACCATGCAGATTATATTCCTAGCTAAACCAGAGACTACAACGATGGCTTTACTTGTTTGTCTTGAGCTAGTAATTGAGCCTAATTTTTTGATTACTAGGTCTTCTATGTACTTGTCAGTAGTTCAGCACCAACCTCTTGGACTAGTCAGACATAATTCTTTCTTTCTTCGGCAGTCATGACGTGTATGTATCCTACTCTAGTTTGAATTTCAGCTAATGGCTTAACATTTACATCATCATCATAAGATCCCCTGAGGCTCATTTGTTCCTCTCTGAAGTTCCAGAGTTTTAGTTTAACTCCCAATTAGCAGGATGTAGCAAATCTGTGCTCTTTAGGGGTGGTTGTACCGCTCTCAGTATTGCTGTCTCCATGCATGTTGACTCCATGCATATATGAGTAACAAGGATGTGTTTCTTGGAAGGATGTTAACATGGCTTTAATTCCTCTTTTACATTTATTTCCTGTTTGATGCATGTGAGTGTGTGTGTGTGTATGTGTGTGTGCACACGTGTATGCTTGTGTGCAAGGGAAGGAGGACATGCTCATGCTATGGCAAACACATAAATTAGTTGATAATTCATGGGGCCAGTTCTTGTTTTGCCCCAGGGAGGACTAGGGGATCGAACTTAGGTCCTCAAGCTTGGCAGCGAGCACCTTCACCTGCTGAGCCGTCCTTCTGAATCTACTCTGATACAATTTCCCTTTGCATTTTTAAAAGTCTATTGCTGCGTGGATCTTAGTGTCCTGTACGATTTAACTCACATCCCAGAGGAGAATTATAAAGGAGTACAGGGATGAAAAAATGGGGGCTTTTTTGGTTTGGTTTTAAGTAATTTGATGGTTCTTTCTTAAAAACATTTCTTTTTTTATATAAAAAGGAAGCATGCATTTTTATGTTTTCATATTTTATCAGATGTTCTAAGGGAAATAAACTAGAAAGTTAATCTTGGGCAGGGAAATAGAAGCCCAGTGGTGCTGACAAGGTGTTACACATGTGAACGAAACAAACAAACAAACAAACAAACAAACAAACAAACAAACAGAAAACCAGTATTTTCAGAAAAGTGAGGGGAGCAGAAGAACAAGAGAAAATTGGTGGATAAGTTGTTGACAGAAGAAAGCGGAAGTCAATCTAGGTATGACGAACAGCGGGCCTTCAGCAGAGAGCTGGTTGCACAGCGCTTAAAGCACCAACTGATAGAGCAACAGGAGGAAGATACGGAAAAGAGCAATTATAGCAAACCACTGTATGCTGGTGAAGCTCACGGGCAACGGCTTCTTGCAAAGTGACAACCTTGGCTGCTCCTCTTGAGGCTGCACTGAGGGAGGCTCCTTCTTACTTTCCAACCCCCCCCCCCCCCCCGTGCTCCCATTGGCTAGACCTAATTGCAGGCCAGTTGCTCAGGGATTCTGAGAGAGCAGGTTTGCAGGATGAAGTCCCATGTAATACAGAGTATTGGCATAGCATCACGTTCAAGAAACAGTACTAGAGAATTCTCTGCCCCAGAGGCCTCACGTCAGTCCCCTTCCAGAACCTGCACTGGCGTGCCTCCTGGTTTGTAGTCTCTAGGGCAGGCTGTACTGTTAGGGTGTACGTAGGGCTTGGTGGTTAGCCAAAGGGTGATAGCAAATTATGGGCTGTAAAAGTTCTGCACTAAATACTTGTTAAAAACAGAAAGACATTTTATTTGCTTTACCACAGCAGGAAATAGATAACTTTACTATGAACCTCGGTTCAACTATGAATGTAGGATAGCTGGGGTTAATAGTCAACCAGTAAGGTAGGATAGAGGAAAGAAAATTGCAGAGAGTAGATCAAGAGGAGGCTCTTACTAAAGGCAGGTAGTGACCTTAGACATCAAGTGTAGGAAATTAGGGTACCCAGGTAGGAGATTCTTGTCCACTTGATATGGCGGGATCCTTTGAAATACCTAGACTCCGCAGGCTGAGGATAGGATCTAGTTGTGAAAGGCTCTCCGGGGGTTTGACTAGAGTTTGGTTGAGGAGGGAGACTTTGGTGCTATGAAACCTGGCACTGTAGATTGAGATATCCATAGGCATATTCATAGGTGGCTCTTTTATGGAGTGGGTCAGGTCCAGCAGCAGGAAAAGTCTTGCTCACACCTTTGAGGATCTAAGCATTCTAAGTATGAACCCCACCTTTCTGTTTCTACTCTTTGCTTTGAAGACCTTAATCCATTGGTACTGGCAGGGATGTACGACAGAGGTTGTCTGTGAAAGAGAAGCTTGGGAGAAATCACAGAAGCAACAAGATAAGGTGCTTCTGGGGTCGTCTGGACGGTGGGAGGAAGGGAAGAGGGGTTCTTCAACTGTGGTAGCCCCAAGTGAATGAAAGGGGAGTCAATGTGTTAGTTGCTTTCCTCATTGCTAGAACAGAAACTCTGACAGGAGCAATTTGGCTCCCAGCTCAAGGCTACCGCTGTGGCGGTGAAGTCAGTGGCAGGAACTGGAGACTGCTGGTCACACTAAAGCCATAGTCAGGGCAGAGAGGTGAATTCTGGTACTCAGTTTCCCCATTTTGGACTCCAGTCCATGGGATGGTGCTGCCCACAATCATCCCACCCCGGTCAACCCAGCCTAGAGACTCCCTCATAGACATAGCTAGAGGTTTGTCTCCTAGGTGGCTCTGGGTTTTGTCACATCTAATGATACTGACCAGAACAATCTCCTGTTTTCTTCATCTCATGACAACGAGCCTCTAAAGAGAATCATCATCTTTGACTTATTTTTTGAGCTAAGATCTCACTCTGTAGCCCAGGCTAATTTGAGCTTGTGGTCCTTCTGCTCTGCTCTCTGGAATGCTAGGATAACAGGGATGCCTCACTTTTTTATTTTTTATTTTAAAGGCATGTCACATTATGTGTAGCCCAAGCTCTTTTCACTTGTTGTGTAGCCTAGGCTGACCTTGAACTTTTGCTCTTCCTGCCTCAGCCTTCAGTATGCTAGGATTAAGGGCATGTACTACTAGACTTTAAAAAAAAACCTTTGTTTTAAATATATATCATTTACTGCTCTACACAGTGCATGTGTGTGCACGTTAGTGATCATAAAGTTATGTTTGCAAAAGGAGAGAACACTGAATTGCCTGTTAGATTTATCTCTAGCCTTTAAAATAATTAGGTATGAGGTGTATGGGATTCGATCTTTCTTTTCCCTTAGGCCCTGCACCTATTACGAAGGGGATTGCAAAGTTATTGACTGGCCCTCAGGACAGACTCTATAAGGAGCTTGAGGAATGTCCGTGTCTGGGGCGGAATAGGCGTGCTTGATGAGTGTGTGTAATTGAGAGAGTGAGGCTGCATGATGGCGAAGTGGTTAAGGGGCAGGCAGAGGGACTCTTGGAGAGTTAGTGGAAGGAGCAGGAGGAATATTGGCCCAGCAGTTGGTTGGAGGACTCTCTGAGCCAAGGGCCCTGTCAGAGCCCCTTCTCAACTGGTAGAGAGAAAGGATGTCTGTAGAGGTGTGTGTGGCTAGTTCCTTTGTTCAGAATTTAGTTTCACATGACAGGATCATCTTCCTAATATTATTTCATAATGTTAGTTACTGCTTAGAACCCTGGAGTTGTGTGGGTAAGTCAAGAAAATTCACAGGAAAAGGTTTTAAAAGCACCAGTAAATGTACTCGCTGAGCAACACACCAGGCTTCCCTTTGTTCTACACTGTTTTCCTCAGAAAGTTTTAATTCTCCTTGTTGAGTATTTTTGGTAGACTGGGTTTTCATAGGCTTTTCAGCTTCACAATGGGAATATTTTGTTGTAAAGTTTGGAAGACGCTTTGGGAGTCATGTCTCTCTTCTAGGTTAAGCCATGCCTTCTTTTGAAGGAAATTATTGACTAGAGGTACTAAGGTTTAAGGTTGTGTTTTTGTGGGAGCACATGAGGATGCCCATAGTCCTTCATTTATACTCTTTGCTCTCTAGAATCAGCATCACAATCATTATTCTGGTTTCCTGACATTGACCAGTTTGACTCCTGGTCCTCATCTGCATTTTTAGTTCTAGATGAATGAGCCAACCTTTGTGATTGCAGTGGGGTCAATAATCCAAGTTGCCTTCTGTTTTCCCAGTTTGTGTGGGGATGGTCAAAGATGCCCACATGCCCTGAAAAGGAGGAAGGCACATAGACACGTCCCGTAAAGCACGCCACTCCTCTTACTGCTATTGCAAATCAGTCTCTGCCGTCAGCAGCCTGGCACAATTTGCCAGCATCAACTTTATCCCAAACTGCAATTCCCTTTACAGTGTATTTTAGTGTGTGAGTTCTGTTCATCATCAGCTGGTTAAAGGAACTAATAAATGTACCAATAGTCAGCAAACACGGAATAACCCAGAGAAATGAAAGTTTGAATCCAAAGTTGTTAAATTGAAGAGGCAGCCAAAGTGATTATATAAACATAGATAAATTTTATGGAGCTCCGTGTTTTCATTTCCATTGCTTTGCTCGGCTCCACTCCTGTAATAGACATTATCCTGGAGCTGAAGTCAAATCATTCACCTGGTTTTCCAGCCACTCCCTTTAGAATGGCCCAGCACTGACTCTGCTGTCGGCTATGATGTCCCCAGTGTGGTAGTTGAGATCTGTGGTGGCTTTGATTTTACTCTTTTTGAGTGTTTTCTATCTGATGGTTAGGCCTAAAACAGTAACTTAGGGGGGTAAAGTGACATTTTAAAAATTGTTTCCTTAGTAAAGATACTGAGAAATGCTTTTTTTTTTTTTTGAGACAGGGTTTTTCTGTGTAGCTCTAGCTGCCCTGGAACTCCCTCTATAGACCAGCCTAGCCTTATACTCAGAGACTCACCTGCCTCTACCTCCTGAGTGCTGGGATTAAAGGTGTGCACCACTACTGCCTGGTGCTGGGAAATGCTTTTTAAAATAACAAATATGTGAAGTATTTCTGGTAAGTTAGGCCCTTTAACTTTTCTGTCTGTTAAAGTGAGATATCCTCCTGATAGGGGCCTTTTCCTATCCCTGCAGACTCAACAGAATTAAGAGGAGAGAATGGGAATTCCACGCTTTCATATTTAGGTTTTTTGGGGGGTGGGTTACTGGGCACTGAACCTATATTCTTGTGCCTGCTGGGTACCATGTTCTGCCATTAAGGTAAATTCTTAATACTTGGTTTTGGAGACAGGGTCATGCTGTGTTGTTCTGTCTGTAGTCCAGGCTAGCCTTGAACTCATTCTTTTTCCCCCAGTCTCCTGAATTCTAGCATTATTGGCATGTGCCACCATGTCCAGCTCTGTGTATTGATTCTTAGTAAACAAGCATAGTTTTGCTTAGATTCTGCAGGGCATGGTTTTGTTTGATTTTGTTACCATAGACTGCATATGTGGAACGTTCATCATCTTCTGTCCTATCTGATGCTGGCATTCTGTAGCAGCTCGTGTAGAGGCACAGCACGTGAGTCATGAATAACAGGCTGATTTCAGTCCCATCCATGTTACCAACAAGGCTGGCCCTTCCTCGTGGCCACAGAAGTCTCGGTGCAGCTCTTTTTCCTTCCTGCTGCGCTTCGCCGATGTAGACAGGCAGAGATAGAGCTCAGGCTCTCTGTGCCCTGTGAATGCTGCTTTGTGGGTTCTGTGTCCCTGCTCTGCTGCACACAGCAAGGCTCCAGAGATGTCTTTGTCTAAGTGACGAGGGAATGAAGGAAAAAAGTCATAGATGGACACATGATTTGCTGCAATGGGGTAGTCTTGGCTCTCTGCTGAAGAAACCACAGGAGCCCAAAAGCTCATTGTGTTTCTTATGTAGAGTTGAACAGAGAGGCAGGGCTATTGCGTACAGATGAACAAGGAGGGGAGATTATTACATACAGAAAACCAAGAAAGTGATGTTTATGATATTAAGAAGATGGGGTTAGCTAATATCCATAGGAACAGTCTCTGATGTAATCTAGTGTCACCTATAAAGGTTTAAAGCCTGTTTTCCTTCTTTGTTTTGAGTCACGAATGAGAAAAATGTATGTTTCATGGAACTCAGGAACACCGTGCAGTGTGTTGTTGGATTAAGTTGGCATCACACGTGACAGAACTAGTGAAGAGGAAAGAATCGGTGAGCAATGTTGGTATACATGGTCACAAAATGCAAATTTGGCTGTGTCTCCGTTCCCCTGTCACTTTGCAGCATGTAGGGGATCCTGCGCTTGATGGGAACAGACCCCCAGATTCTGGGCATTGCAGGGACTCTCTAGCCTCTCTATTTCCTGTTCTCAGACATGCCCCATCATGCTCATACCTCCCGGTCAGCCAGGTGTGAGATATCTGCAGCCGCTATCAGCACAGGTCCCTTCACTTTGGATATTATCTAGCTGTGAAGTTGTGGTTGAATTTCACATAGTCAACAAGGACTGTTGGCTTGGAGGTACGGGATGACCCACGGGACTCTCACCCTGCCCACCATGTGAGCCCAGTAGGTTGTGAGTAAGCAGTTCCAGGTTGCCACATTCATCCTCTCCAATTTGGACTAAAGCACTGTTTGATACCTGATTTCTCATGGACGTACTGTTGGCATCAAAGAGTTTGTATTCACTTGAGAGCATTTGAACTAACATCAAGTGACTGATTTTTGTGAGCCCACCAGAGGCTGTTTCATACTGCCATAGTTATCTGGTACATTTTGATCCCACTGTAGGTGGCAGAAGATGGAGTTTTCTTCTTCTGGTGTGCGTGCATGCGTGCGTGTTAGTGTGTGTGTCTGTGTGTATGTGTGTTTTGGTTTTGCTATTTCCGTACATTAATGTTTAACATCCTCAAGCCAGTGTTCACAGCATCATTGTCAGGAGCATCCAGACATTTCATATTGTGATGAAGTCTTCATTTTCCTTCCTTAGTCGTAGAAATTCATTCTCCCTGAACGGATCTCTACCCCCATGGTCAGGAAACGACTGCTGACCACATCCATCACGCCGATCTGCATATTATCGTATTTCAGAGGTTTTCCAATTAATCCCGTGGAAGCCAGAATCACTCCTAATTATAAGCCCGTTATGCCTCTTTATTTTTTGATGTACTTATTAATTCATGCCTACCCCTGCAGCAGTCTGTAACATAGGGCTATTATCAGTGCTTTTGTCTTTAAAAGCCTCCTGTCTACTGTTTTGACTAAGATTGATCAACTGCAGTCTGTTGAAATCAATCATTTTGGATTAAAAAAAAAATCCATCCTGCCTATTTCTTAAGGCTACTCTCGCGTGATTCCTCCCCACTTAGCTTGATTAATCAGTCTGCCAGCCCAGTCGCTTTTCTCCATTTTGACTTCCCTTTCTTGCTTTTCTCTTTTTAAGGAACTGTCTGTCTTGATGTCTTTATTTCCTTGCTATCTTGTAGACAACACCTCTGGAATGAAGAGCCATTTGCAGAAGGCAATAGACTAATGCCTCTTTTTAAGTCTACCCAGGCACTCTTCCCCATGCCTTTTTTAAAGAATGAAAACGACAATCCTTACGTTTGGCAATTCTTTTCTTATTCATTTTTGGCACATCCTTTACCATTGACTTCTAGGTGCTTTGGAGGAGCACTGACATATACACTTGTTATTTATAGCATCACATCCCTTTAGAGTATGCTCGTACTCTGATGTCTCTTGCTTCCTTTGGACATATTCATTCATATTTTATTTTCTCCTCCTAGGTACTGACTTTAACATAGACAGCTTACCTCTGCCTCGGAAAGCCCATCATGACTGGGCCCTTTTCCATGAAGAGTCCCCCAAAAACAACTATAAGCTCTTCCACGATCCGGTCATCACCTTATTCAACCACACAGCCACCTTCAGCAGGCATTCCCACTTGCCACTGACCACCCAGTACTTGGAGGATGTGGAAGTCCTGACGTCACGCAGATACCTAGTTCCTTTGCAGTCGAAAAACAACCTAAGACGAAGGCTTGCTCCGCTGGTTTACGTACAGTCCGACTGTGATCCACCGTCAGACAGGGACAGCTATGTTCGGGAGCTGATGGCTTACATCGAAGTCGATTCCTACGGTGAGTGTTTACGAAACAAAGAGCTTCCTCAGCAGCTGAAAAACCCAGCCTCCATGGACGCCGACGGCTTCTACAGAATCATCGCCCAGTATAAGTTCATCCTGGCCTTCGAGAATGCAATCTGTGATGATTACATCACAGAGAAGTTCTGGAGACCGCTGAAACTGGGGGTCGTGCCTGTGTATTATGGATCCCCCACCATCGCAGACTGGCTGCCAAGTAACAGAAGTGCCATTCTTGTTTCGGAATTTTCTCACCCCAGAGAACTGGCGAATTTCATTAGGCAGCTGGATTATGATGACCGATCGTATGAGGCCTATATAGAGTGGAAACTGAAGGGCGAGGTCTCTAACCAGCGACTTCTGACAGCTCTCCGGGAACGGAAGTGGGGAGTGCAGGACATCAACCAGGACAACTACATTGATACGTTTGAGTGTATGGTGTGCCACAGGGTGTGGGAAAACAGCAGGCTACAGGAGCAGGTGAGTTAGTGCAAGTGTGTGCGTGTGCATGCTGTGTGTGTGTGTGTGTGTGTGTGCTGTCTCTGCCTCTCTGTGTGGTGTGGATCTTCTGTCTGTGGCTGCTACCTGCCACCATTCTCCATTCCTAGCAGAGTGGTGTGCCATCCAAGAAGTTAGAAGATCATTTTACTCTTTAGGGACACTGGCATGGTTACAATTCAGGACCTTCTGAAGCTCTTCAGTCCTCCTTGTTTCTTCTGAAGAAGACTATTGCTACAGATGCTGGGCATTGATACATGGGGCTGCAGAAGAAGGGAGAAGGTTCCCAAATCAGAAACTTAAGAGGTCTGCTTTCCATCTGCACAAGCAATCCTGTAATCTCGCCCTCGATTCTGTTGTTAAGGACCTTGAGAGTTGTGCCAGCCCCCTTCTCTCAATCCCACAGCCTGCCATTAGGAAACTCACCTTGTGTATGCATTTAGCTACCTCTGTCTCCATTCTTGATCTTGTTTTTTCTGCCATATATTCAACACTGACTAATGTAATTTAATTGTTCTAATCCTTAATGCTTGGGATCAGGAGAATTTCAGATATTGAAGTGTTTCAATTTATAAATTATTTGCACAACCTTTACCATTTGAACATTTCTAATCCTCAAATCCCAAACCTGAAATGTTCTAAAATTAGAAAGTGTTGAATGTCAGTTTGCTGCCCCAAAAGTTGCAGACTTCGGAGCATTTCGGATTTCAGATCCTCAGGTATCACTTGAGGGATGCTCAGCTTGTCAGAGTCTCAGGTCTCAGGTGAGGGATGCTCAACCTATATGAAGACTTTGAATAACAATGAGGTTAATAGTGTGGGGCGAAGACCACAAGGACCACTCAACAAAATAGTATTACTAATTTGGTAGTACTTATTAATATGATTGGGAATTGCCTGGAGAGAAACAGTTCTCACAGAACAGTCCTTTCTGCAGGGAGCTTTAAAAGGCGAAAACCATATCCTGGTTGTCAGTTGCAAGCAGAAGTAGAGCAAGCAAGTTGTTTAACAGAAGTAAAAAGCAGCAGTTAGCACAGTGGGGGGGGGGGCTTCTTGACCTTGACCGTGGAATTACCAAGACTGGGAAATTTTTATGGTACTTTCTTACAGGAAGGGGTTTATGCAGGGGGTAAGATCTGAGTCAGACCCCAGATGCCTGCAGCAGAGACAGGATCTCACTGAACATTGAAATTTTTAGCTCTTTGATCTTGTACTACCCAGATTCCAGAATTGTTAGAAACACCTAGTTTATAGTGTTCTATAGTAGAATACTTAGTGACTACCCTAAGATATAATGTAGAAAAGTAAACAAGGGTTATGTGCAAGAAAAATGGAGGAACTAATTTGTGAAAATTAAATTGAATAAAAATGTATACAAAGTTGATAAAATGATTTTTCCATATTCTAGCAATAGACAGAAAAATAAGTTGTTAAAAAAAACTATTATAGTACCATAAAATATGAACTAATTAGAGTTGTTTGGCCAGTTAGAAGTAACACACTCCAGAAGTGAAAAATACCATTCAGAGAAGCCGAGGAGGAGCTAAATCAATGGACAGATAAATCATGTCCAAGGATTTTTCTCAATATTGTTGTCGGTTTTAAAATTGATAGAGATTTAACATAATATCAACAGAAAGTCTATCAAGTATTTTTATAGCAACTGACAAATGAACATAAAAAGTTTATGGAAAAGTAGATGACGTAAACTAACATGAAATTTGCAGGTAAATGGATAGAGCTAGACATAAATATTCTTAGTGAGATAACCTAGACCAAGAAGACAAACATAGCATTTTTTCTCACAATTGTGGATACTAGCACTGAATCTTTAGATATTTTTGGAATATCTATAGAGGCCAAAAAGCTGGTAAGAGGCTTGAGGGGTTGGGTTCAAGGGAAGGAATATAAAATGAAGGTAACGTGAAAGGAGATGGGAAATGATGGAGCAAGGAGGATTAAGTGGGCTTGGAGGGCAAATGAAGGATTATGGGGAGGGATAACTAACACTTCAGACTTTTGGAAAGGTCAGAGAAACCTAATACTATAGAAACATATATGTATAAACATGCATATGTATTTTTAAATGGAGATACTACTTAATATGAGGACAATGCCCCACCTAGACCCCATAGGCTATCAAAAGCTAAATGTAAGAATGAGTTACCTCTGCTTTTTGACTTGTTGGTACCACGGACTCCCCCTCACAGAGATTGTGACAGCATATGCAAGATTTGTACAAACTCAAGACAGACACATCTCAGCATGGAGGGAGCGGTGGTCAAGAAGTCTCACTCCTAGCTGAAGATGGTTGATTCTGGGAGAGGAAGAATCAGTTTTCTTTAAGGGAGTGACCCTTGGTAGGTAGGGCCATACTCCAGTGGATAGCCCCACACCCTGGAGTAAGTATAAGGGCAGCACATATTGGACTGGATGGATTATTTAAAAAATAAAAGAAGTCATGAAGTATGAAGGAAGGTAGAAAGGTACGGATGGATCTAGAAGACGTCGGGAGAGGACTAGATAGTAAATATAATCAAAATACATTGAATTAAAATCTTAAAGAATTAATTGAAATAAAAGACTTTCTATACATTTTGACAAAGATTTAAAAATACACAGTGGAACCTGCAGAAGAATGACATTAAACCCCTCTCTCTTACCGTGCACAAAAATTAGCTCAAAGTGGATCAAGGACCTTAATTTTAAAAAGAACTCCTAGAGGAAAAGACTTCTAGGTATAGGAATAGGCAAGAACTTTCTAAATATACCCCCTTGGACACAGCAAATACCCTCAAGAAATGACAAATGGAAGTTCATGAAATTAAAAAGCTTTTGCATAGTCTAAGAAACTATCAACAGAAGCAACACAGCCTACAGAATGGGAGGAAATTGTTGTCAGCTATGCTTCAGGCAGCGGTGTTGATATATCTGGACTATATAAAGAACGGCAAATATTAACATCGAAAACCAAAATAATGAATGGGCCAATGATCTAAACAGACAAGCCCTAAAAGATGAAACACAAATGGTTGTTGAAATGTATGAAAACATGCTCAACCCCATTAGTCATCAGAGAGAGATAAATGAAAGCCCTGAAATCCCGTCTCCATTAGGGATGGCAGTCATTGTGAAGACACCAAATGATGATGAGGTTATGGTCATGAAGGAACCCTGGTAGGCATGTAAATCAGTCTACTCATGATGGAAATCAGTGTGGAGATGCCTAAGTAAGCTAAGAGTGTATCTATCACATAACAGTTATACCACTTCCGGGTATTTGCATAAGATGCTGCAGATCAATGCATCTCAGAAACTTGCACACTGATGCTTATTGCAGAACCATTCACAGGAACTGTTATGGAATCAACCAAGTTGTCTAGCAGTGGAGGAATGGAAAAACGTGGTTCATAGATATGGAGTTTTGCTCAGCTCAGAAGACATTAAATCGTTAGCAAGGAAATGGATGAACTCGAGTAAATCATGCTAAATGAATTAATCCAGTCTCAGAAAAATGTCTCTCATATGTTGTTCCTTGATTAACTAGATTCATAAATCCACATGTAAACAAATAACTTAAAAAAAAACAAAACCGTCTAAGGAAACAAAGGGAATTAATGGAAGTGGGAGGGCTTAGGGGGGAGGAGAGTGATATGGGGGGAATTATATTCCATGTACCATATATATTTATATAAAAATGCCTAAATATTAAACAGAGAAACAGGTACAATAAAGTTTTAAGAAATATATAATGTAGGGTTGAGGTCTCATAGGCCTTTTCTTGTCCAGTTGGCATGTCCATCAGTGTCATCCTTGTTCAGTTCACCTTTGGGTGATCATCTTGGTGAGACTTTCTGAGATAGCTTCTGATATTAGTAGGTAGCACAATCTCAAAGCAAACTCCTTGATCATCTGACTCTGTCATCTTTTCATTCCCTCTTCTGCAAAGTTCCCTGAGCCTTAGGTGAGGGCGTATTTGTGTGTGTGTGTGTGTGTGTGTGTGTATCCATTGGCACTGGGCTCCCTAATCTTGTATCAGCCCTACACAAATAACTATAGGCAACCAAGGAATGCTGGGAGCAGGAGAATTCCCCAGGGAAGAACACACCAATTGATTGTCCAGTGCCAAATAATCAGCCCTGAAGACCTGCAGACAAGTAACATTGCATAGACTGAACAGGTTATAGTTAAGAACATATATGTATATACATAAACATATGTGATGACAATTGGGAAAAGGGAGACCATGAATGGGAAGGAGAGCAGGGAGGGGTCTCTAGGAAGGTTTGGAGGGAGGAAAGGAAAGGGAGAGATGTAATTACAATCACAAAAAGTCATGTATTTATTATTATTTAAATGCAACATTTTGGGTCCTATGCACAATTACACACACACACACACACCTAGTCAGTCCTCTTGCTAGTGCTTTCCATTTTGATATCTTAGGGGGAATGCCCTTTGCCACAGGGATCATAATCACATAGTAAAAACCGATCCTAGCTTTCCCAGCTCCCAGAGCTTTTGGACCACCTTGCTCAGTGTTCCGCCAAGGAAGCCCTGACGTCTCTATTTACAGCAGGTTGTCAGCACAGCCGAGTTCACGGAGCCACTCAACATGTCACTAGGAACAGCTTCAGTTATTCTTCTGACAGCATTGAGTTTCATGAGTGTGTCCCTCCAGGTCTTGTGAAAGCTGGTCTGTGGACCTTCCACCTCAGCCCACACACCTCACGATGGGCTCCATATGGCTTCCCTAGCTCTTGCCAGCATGGCCTGCTCAGCTCTGCTAGAGGATTCTCGTGGTTCATTCAGGTTGACTCTTCTCAGAGCTGGTGACAGCTGGGCACTACCCTTGTTAACACGCGAGACCCTTGATCACAGCTGTGGAGCATGCTGTCATCAGGGAGAACACGCTCTGTGGGACTGCTTCACCAGTCTTCACAGGAAGCAAGACTGGAAGCTGAGTCTTAAGGACTGCGGTTTTATTGGGAGTACAACCCCAGAGAGGAGGAGGGGAAGAGGGGAAGGAAGCTGTGAAGGGAGGGGACCAGACAGGATGTGACAGGGCTGAGGACTTTTCTGTGAGCTTCATCGGCAAACCTTTGTACTTATCCACTGTGACACATACCCTGCGTCTCAGGACCATTTCTTCAGGGTAGGAAGGGGACATAACCTGTCTTCCGTTGACTAAAAAGAGGGCACCCCAGAAGGCCCTCTTTTGTGTTGGGCTGGGATATGGCTACGAGGACTTCCGTGACTTTGGTGGTTAACTTTGAAGGTAGGAAAGGAGAGTTCCACAAAGAGAGGTGAGGTATGCGCTTGGTCACAGCCCTCCTCAGCTGCAACAAGAGCGATCTGAGCTCTTCAGGGCCCTGAGATGTGTGGCAGTCAAATCACCGTGGTACATCCCCAATGCACACAGCATAGGGCAAAGGGTTCCTTTAGCTCTTGGTGTTAGAAATGTCAGTTCTCCGTCCTTGAGCTTGTTCTTGGAGTGCTGATGGGAGAACGCCATGGCGGCAAGAATGGGGCCAGTTAAGTTACCTCAGGGCGGAATGGAAGTGGAAGATAGGGGCGGGGTGGAAGAAGAGGGAGAGGGACACTCTGAGGGGCCCCAGTGACCTACTTCACCTAGTTATATCCGGTATCCAAAAGTCCCAGGGCCTCCTAGAACGGCGCCATCAGCTGAGGACCGAGGTTTTAATACATGAGCCTTTGGGGGAGATATCATGTCTAAATTATAGTAAACTATCTGCTGGAATTCAGTGTCCCTACCCTCATCTAAGCCTACTCTTCCTTAACTTTGGGATCTAAAGTCTCCTTGGTAGGCAGTGAGATGGCTCGGTAATTAAGGGTGCCCAGGTCGACAACCCGAGTCGGATCCCCAGAAACCACGTGATGGAAGGAGAGCACTGACTCGCAGGGTCATTCTCTCGCGTCAGCGTGTACACCCCTCTCCCTCCCGTCCACAAGGAAAAGAAAGAAAGTCCGCTGTGACTCGTTATTAACAAAATAACTCCACTCTTTAGGCTCTCGGAGTGGACCTGTTTTCTCCGGGAATGGTGCGCGTCACAGTTTCTGCGTGCAGAGGAATTACATGAGCGCGCCAGTCGCCTCTTACTCAAATCACAGGGGGCTGTAGGTTTGCTGCCAGCCTCAGCTTCACAGCTATGCCCAGGGATCCCATCTCTTACCACCTTCCAGAATGTCTCCTTGAACTGCGGCGGCATGTTGGAATTGGGCTTTCTCTGCTCAGCGAAATCATTTGCTACCCATCTATTCATAACTTCACGATTTCCCAAATTTGGCTATTCTTTTCTTCATCGTTTTTGTTTTTCTTTATGAATCCGTACCGTAACACAAAATACTATTGTTTTTCATCTTGTGGGAATTCAGGAGAGAATGGAATTAAACTATGTGTCCAGTCAATGCTGTTTTATTTGGACATCTCTATTTTATTTACAGAAAAATAATGCTGTAAAAATATTATTAGGCAGCTCCCCCATCTTGGACTGATTGACTTAGATAATAGCCGTCAATAAAAGACATTGCCTTTGTCATGTGCTTGCAGTTTGAAGAGACAGCATTGGGTACTTACGGAAATAAGCCTTGACAGGCTCTGTGCAGGAAAAAGTCTCTGACGGGGAACATGAATATTTACAGTACAGATTCTATTAGGATCTTCCAAAGGGCCATCCTCAGTACTGGAAGAAACCTTTTAGTACAATTGCCACACACAGTTCTGAGGATACACACTGTCAACAGTGACTCCATTAACAACCCAGAGAGTGCGCACTCCAGTAACGAAAGATAGAATTAAACAGAGTCGGAGTCACGTTTCAGAATTTCCCGGCAAGGTACACACAGCTATTGGTACTAAATGAGCACCCTCATCATAACCATAAATCATCACTGGACACTTGCCAGGAGAGAATGAATTGCTTTATTCCTTTTTTTGTTTTTGGAGAGAGAGAAAGGGAGGGAGAGAACAGGTGTGCATGTGTGTGTATGTGTGCATACATTTACATGTGTGAGTATGGTTATGTGTGCCACAGACAAGGTGTGGGGAGGGCAGATGACAGCCTCGGGTTGGTTCTCATCTTCCACCATATCTGAAACAGGGCCGTTGCTGTGTGGTACCACTGTGTAGACCAGGTTAGCTCCCTGTAAGTTTCTGGGGAGTCCTTTGTCTTGGCACCCCATCTCACCTCAGCAGCACTGGGTTTGCAGTTGTACATTATCACTTAGCTAGCTTTCCGGGGCTTCTGGGGGTTCTAACTCAGGTCTCAGAGGCACGTGCTTTTGCTCCCCGAGCCCTCTCCCCAACATTTAGCCTTTATTATTTTATTTCTATGAACAAACTTTTATCTACCATCTACTGAATGCGCAGACTAGTACTTCCTGTATCAGACACTCGCTGTTAAAAGTTATCCAGCGAACATGTCCTGGGTCAAAATGCTTCTTAAATGCTAAACAGTATTTTATGTAGTTTGGATGACGTTGGAGGGATCAGAATGCTAAATGCTATATGAAGATGGGGGATACTTCTGGCCTGACTGTGTAGGAGAATTTAAACATTTCCTATTTCCACTTCCACAAAACAAAGCAGCCTGACTTCAGGCTATGAGAATTTGCTGTAACAAGAGTTGCCTGGAAATGTCTCCGTTCTTTTTGTTATAGACAAATGTGAGGGGAGAGCTCTGAGACTGTTGGTAGCCTCGGAGTTCCCACAGAAAAACCACGAACGTCCTTGATTTGCTTTTCTTCTCTCCAGCCCCCGACGTGGTGGTTTTAAAATCAGAGATGCATGGGCTGATGAGATGGCTCAGCGGGTAAATGTGCTGCTCCCTCAAGCCTGGTGACCCGAGTTAGAATCTTTAGTACCTGTGTGGGGGAAGGAGTGGCGTGACTTCCAAAAGCTGTCTTCCGGCACCCACTTGTACACTGCGGCGTCCACTACCCTCCCTAAGCAAATACTTGTTTAAAAGATTAAATCATAGAACATCCCTATGGCTACTGAAACTTACATTTCCGTTCGACTCATTTTATATTTCTCAATAAAATCACCATAGTGATCGCCTACTTTCCCCAGTATCCACTGTGTTTTTAGCATGTTACTGGCCATCATCTTAAATGCCCTCCCTGAGGCTGCTGATGTCTGAGTCATCTCCGGGTTTGTTTCCATTCATTTCCTTTTCTCTTGATAATGCTTACTTAGCTACTGTCTTACTTTTCATGTGTCCCACGGTCTTTGACTGATTGTTGGCGCTGCAAGCAACAGGACAGACATGGAGGTCGTCTAACATTCGTATCTGAATGTGGACATGTTTCTGTCACTGTCTGGCTTCCGTCAGTCTAGTTAAGAGTGGAGCTGGATTTTGCTTTTGCGTTTGTTCCCTTGCTTCCAGTGCTGCAGATCACCCTCTGGCTTTTGTATGTATTAGACAAGTACTCCACCACTGAGCAGCTCTTCCAGACCATTGTTGCTTGCTTTTAATTAGCCACAGGCTTCAATGTTTTCCCTCTTGCCATATAGTAAACTGCTACTGTGCATTATGATGCGGTAGGCTCGTGGCGGGGCATGCTGGATTTTTTTTTTTTGTCTTGGAAGCCCTAAACTCAGGCCAGCTCTCATTTCCTCGATCTAGGGGTAAGGCTGTGTAGATTTTCATGATTCTCCTTCCCATGACAGATTATACTTTGTATTTCTAGGCAATTTGGATGGGAGAATTCCATGTCCCTCACCAATAGCAGGTGACCTCTAGTATCACTGTGGCCTGCTGGTCACAAAATCATTTCTAGACTTTCCACAATCATTAGAAAGGTGATTTTTTTTTTTTTTTGGTTTTGTTTTCCCCACGGAGGTAGATCTAGGGGTAGAAGGAGTTTCTTAGCATCACTTAGTGGCCCTAGATGGTTTTCCTTATGAGAAAAGAACCTGGGATTCTTGAATGCTCACCGTTCTTACATTGTACCAAAGAGGGGGACCCTCTGTGTTTTCTGCTTTGTGTTTTTATTCCTCCGTGGTGTTTCATGGAAGCTCACAGAGAAGAACAATGAGCACCTATGAGCTTCATTTGCACTGGGGCTCCCAGCTGTCCCACACTGTATGGTAGAGCATTCTTGACCTTTAGGAATTTGGGGAAATGTTGGCTGATTCCTCGTTACCTGTGTGGTAGCCACCCCTTTCCAGTCTAGTGCCCAACGCTACAGTTCACACTTCTTTTCCTGGGGAGGGATTCTCACTCTTGGCAGTTCAGCTCCTAACAGACTGGAAGAGCTCAGAATCGTAGGACTTGGAATCTCTTGGCCTAGGAGGCGTATTCTCTTTGGAAGCACAGTCTTTGAAAACCATATTTTAGAAACAGCTGGTTTTTCTACTCAAGTCCTCAGCTGGAAGGAGGTGCGGAAAGTTAGCTATTTCTAAAAATGCCATAGAGTTTCATCAAACACACTTCAGGTCATGTCGTGAAAGGTTCCTGGTAGACCCTTAGGCAGCCACAGTGTATTTTTCTTATGTCTCTTCTCTCTGTAGTGTTACCTGCAGATGGAACTTAACACTACAGCGTTCAGTAGACCCTTCTTTTGAGTGGCAGAAGAATGCTTTTATTGCTGACGGCCTCATATAAACATCTGTGGAGGGTCATGATGGAGAAGGACTCCCAGACGTGACCAATACAGTTAGTAGCTGGCTGATGGTTCAGACTGTCCTTGTCTCCAGCGCATTCCCAGTACCAGTGATTCCATGACTTTTTAAAGACAGCTTAGTTTATCCTCCATCAGTCGGGACAGGTGTGTGGTGTTTTGTATGCATCCCAAGTTGCCCCTTGGTGGTCAGTTCTTAATTACCTGCCTCTGGTTCTTCCACTGCTGAGAATGTGAACCATTGTTTCTGGTTTTCACTTTGGTATCCTTTTGTGGAATCTCTTTATCTCTTGCCCAGGGGTACCCCAACACAATGTGTGGTCAAAGCAACCCCACTTTGGAGTCTAAGTTTGAGCATTTCTTCACAGCTTGCAGTTTGGGTCTCTGTGCTCGGAAATGCCTCAGTAAAGAATTCTTGGTGCAGTGTTGTGGGGGTGGGCCAAGAGTTAGGGATTTGGGAGAGGCAGCTCATTGTCAAAATGGCAACTTACAATGTTCAGTTGCTAACATTTCAGAAAGCGGTCTTTAAACTGTGTGTTACGGTTTAGTTAAAAAAGAAATCTGAAGAGAAACTAAAAGGTAAACTGGAAGCAGTAGGCGCTCTTCTGGCCCTTCTCGCCGCATGGCTGGCACAAACTAACAGGTGAACCCAGCTAGTAAATTCAGCTAGCTGTCTCCTCTCTCACACGCATCTTGAATCTTAGGGTCCACAAACAGCATTTAACTGACACAAAGTTTAAAACTGTCAGAAACACAGTAATGATTCTTTTCTTCCTCCCCTGGTCCGAGGGAAAGAAGTGCAGTTTTCATGTCTACTCTAATAAAAGCTAAGTCAGAGACACAATGTGACTGACTGTCCCCCATCTCTTTTGTCTGCCTTTGCCCCTTATTCCGAAACTCCAATCTCCCTCCCTGTACTCTGGTTTTGTTAAAAGCACCCCCCCACTTCCCTTCTGGTCTCTAGTTCTTTGTCTAAGCAGATGGGCTGGGAAAGCACTAAGGTTAGGGCACACCTCACTGGAGACAGATATGGTGCGCTAGTAACAGTGCCAAAACTAATAGAAACCAAACTTAAGAGAAGGAGGATTGGGGGAGGGCTTGCCTTCCCAAGTAAGCTAATTCAGACTTCCCTTGATGGACATGTCAGATGTTAAAAACAAGCTGTTCACCTTTGTCTCCTCTCTCCCTCAGAGCAGGCACCCCAGTGTCTTCGCCTATGTTTCTTATGGGCAGTTTAAGGAAAAGAAAAAATATTGACCTAACCATGGGTAGCGTCAAAATTGCTATTCTATTTCTAAGTTTGGCCTACTGCTCTGCTTTCTAAATTTGAGATACATTAGGATTATAATAATTATAAACCTGATACATTACACATTACTGTTATTTTTATGCTCAATAACTTAGTTTTAGAAAAAGATACTTCTGCCTATAGGTGAAAGCATCAAATAATCCTAAACATTTTAAGATAAAGCCACCCTTCACAATCCTGCTGTGGGCTCTGTGGGTTCCCGCACTGCATGTGGCGATGTGGTGTGTCAGCCCGCAGTAGCTTCCATAGCCTCGTAGGAATTCTGTCCTTTCCCATGTTGACACTGCTTTGTGGTTCTCTTGCTTTGCTCCCTCGTTTTGGTCGATCACAGCCTCCAGTGGCTTCCTGACAGCTGTGTGGGACATCTTTATTATCCTCTAATGTGTATGACATAGCTTAGCCAAATATAAACTATGGAAACATCAGTTTTTCTGGGAATTTTAAGGTATTTTGCCATTGGCTTTAATAATGTTTCTCTTGAACGAGTTTTATTCACAGAAGAGTTATAATGAGAAGCAACTGTCTGTAAACCTTTTAAACCCTTTCCCTAGCCTTTCCTAATGCTAACATTTTATATACATTAAGAAATTACTATTGGTACATCACTACTAAGTGAATTACAGATTCCAGGCATATTTCACTGTAGAAAAACTTGTTTTTTTTTTTTTGTTTTTTGTTTTTTAAATCTCTTCAGCTATTTGGAATTGATAGTTGGAGAAAGAGAAAATCACCTTTCTCTAACAGAGTTGTATGTCAGCCACACTCCAGGGCAGGTTGCATGCCCTGGAGTCATTGACTAACACAAATCAGGCTGTTTAGTTTTTTGCTCAACATAATATTTTTATTGATTATTGATTAGGAATTTCAAACAATTCAGCCCAATCATACTCACTTCTCGTTCCCCCAGGTCACCCTCCCATCTTTGTGTTCCCCTCCCCCAAAAAACATAAAAAGGAAAAAAAATACAGCAATCCAATTTGTGTTGTCTATGCACTCATTGGAACATGGTCAAGCTCCCAGTGACCAGTCCCTTAAGGATAACTGAGTCTTTTCAGCTCCATTTAGGTTTTCTGTTTGTTGGTTGGTTGGTTTGTTTTTGGCAGGCAAGCCAGGAGGGGTCTGGGGATCCTGGGGTTGTCTATTACAGAATAGGCAAGGAAGCTATGTGCCTATTTGTGATTTTTTTTTAAGAGTCAGAAAGAACATGAACTTTCATGTGTGTGAGCGGTGATGATGGGGAGGGGAAAGCATATGATTACTTAGTCCCCAGTTGGTGGAATTATTTGGGAAGAATTAGGAGGCGTGACATTATTGGAGGAGGTGTGTCATTGGGGGTAGGCTTTGAGGTAGCAAAAGAATCACACCATTCCCAGTGTGTCCTCTCTGCCTCCTACTTGTAGGTGAGGATATGAGCATTCAGCTGTTCCTCTTGCTGCATCTTTACAAAGACTCTAACCCTCTGGAACTATAAAGCCAATTAAACACTTCTTTCTCTATAAGTAGCCTTTATCATGGGGTTTTGTTACAGCAATAGAAAAGTAACATTAAATCAAAATATCAAGAACTATATTAATCACATTAAATACTTTCCTGTGCAGAGGAGGATATGGGCATTGACCTACAGGATAAAAGTATTTAAATAAGTCAACAAGCAGGAGAGGAAAGAGGACTCTGGGAAGAACTGGGATCCATCTTAGGTGTGCTGATACATTGACTTGGGACTGTACTTAGAATGCCACTTCTGGTCTCTATAAAATATGGCGGTTGTATTTGTTTCATTTGATTGCCAGGAGAATTAAGTGAGACTATCTCAGCTAGGACCTGGTAGTGTTCAATGCATGGAACAGTCTCAATAAATATCGTACTTTACCCATGCACACTTCAACCATATAACTGCCAAGACTGGAGGGAAAGTATTTACTTTATGGAAAGTGTGCTGTGTCCTCCTATTGGTGGCGGGAATATGGGGACTGCATTTCCTTACTGTATGTTTTAAATTTCTTTTCTCCTTCTCTCAATGCAGGGCTTACCACCCAAACAGTGGAGGGCAGACGTTAGTCACCTGAGTTGCCCAGCGCCTAGCCTGTTCGCCTTCTCATCCCCAGCTGCTCCGGCCTTGCATGGGAGATCGTTGAGAGAGCTGTGGCTCCCCAGCTTTCAGCAGTCTAAGAGAGAAGCCCAGGCCCTAAGGTGGCTGGTGGATAGGAATCAAAACTTTTCATCTGAAGAGTTTTGGGCCCTGGTCTTCAAAGACTAGTTTTACACGGTACTAGAATGACAGAATTAGACTAATTTTCTTGGATGCCTTAATATTTGGAGATAATAGCTATTCCTTTGAGTATCCTTTAGAACAAGAATTAATTGTAGCTGTTCTCACAAAGAGCCCTGTCAAATAATAGCTGTGAATTACTTTTAGAGGTTGCCTCTATATTTTTATACTAAAAAAAAAAATTAGACTTTTTTGGTTGCCTTCGCTCTCTGCGTTTGGACCCATGTGCTCGCCGTCTTCTGTGGAGACTGACCCAAGGTCAAGTGCTCTCCTGGCTGCAGATCTAGTTGTGGAAGAGTGATCCTCACCTCCCTGTCAGCAGCTCGTTGGTGTTTGGCAAGCCCAGTTTCTTGGTGCAGTGAATGAATGAAGTGCATTAGAACTTGGCAATGAGAGATTCCATCTGTTCTCAGGGATGGGAGTAAGAAAAGCTGTGTCAGGCATCTCTGTCCTCCCAGTCCAAAGGACACAACTTCCTTTGTCTTACACCCCTAAGCCACCTCACTAGCAAAGGGGCTGTAGTTGGCCTGAGCATGGCTCACATGGCTCAGGCAGGCCTTGCCCTTCCCCTGTTCCCTCCGTCTTGCTAAACTGTTAGGTTATGTTTGTAAAGCTAGCTGCCAAGGTCTCTTCCCTTATTTGGCCACTTCATGCTCCTGAGGATGACCACCAAGGCCCAGTTATTGAAGTTTTAAAGTCCAACAATCAAAAGCCTCCTTTTGGCTGCCCCAATTAACATGTTCAACCAAAGTTAAACATCTCGTTCTAACATAGGTGTCTCCCCTTTTTCTTTATAAACTGCCATTTACCTGTGGGTCTCGTCTCTATCGAGAGGCAGTCTGTCCCGCTGTGGCAAATGTCCCTTCCCTCTCATCCTCTAGTCCTCTGTCTCCTGTCCTTGTCTCTTATTTCCTGTTCTTTGTCTCTCTGGGTAAAGTCAATCTCCTTTGTGCTGAGAACTTGGTCTTGGGCTATCTCGTGCCCACTTCGATGTCCTTTCAACCCGTCTATCTATATTCTCTTCACCTGTGGTCCTCTCTGATTTCTCTCTGAAGTGCAATTTTCTCTAAAGATGTGTCTCCTCCTAGTTTTTCTATCTGTGAGATGTCACTATTGTTTCTTATATGGTGGAGTGGGAGAGGAAGAGATGTCCGGTTCATGGCAAAGAGCCATTTGTTTTGGTCCAGGTGGTGGAAGTGAATGCCCTGGGCTCTCCTCTGGGGTGAATCTGATTGTCATGAGCACGGTGTGTTCATCCTATCATCGTAGGCAGGCCGTCTGCTGTTGAGCATTGCTGGTTTCTAATGCGGTCAGAGAACGTTCAGCCATATTATCTGGTTACCTACTGGTGCTCTCTGAAAACAAAGAGAAATAACACTGGTGTTCAATCCATTAGATTGTAAGGAGACTGCTGGTTTACTTAAAAGCCTGTTGGTAACTGTTGTGTTGATGTCTGTGTTCTTAACTGTGGAAATACATACACCATTGCTCTCGAGCTCTGACTGCCAGCCTGTAAAAAATGAGGAAAAAAGCAGCATAGTCTTTTTTTTTTAAAGATTTATTTATTATATATATATATATACTGTGTTACGCCTGCTTGTATGCCTGCAGGTCAGACAAGGGCACCAGATCTCATACAGATGGTTGTGAACCACCATGTGGTTGCTGGGAATTGAACTCAGGACCTTTGGAAGAGCAGGCAGTGCTCTTAACTGCTGAGCCATCTCTCCATCCCCAAACAGCACTTTCTTGATGAGTAGTAGGGTCCCCTTGCTGATGGAATAACCCATCTGTGGAGAGAGTCTCCTCAACTCTACATCTGTCGTTAGTTCAACATAATTTTTTTGTTTTTTAAGACAGGGTTTCTCTGTGTAACAGCCCTTGCTGTCCTGAATTCAACATGATTTTAGGCAAGTCTCTTAACCTCCCTGGACCTTGGGTTTTGGATCTTAAGAAGTGACTGAACTTCTTAAGGTTCACTTAAGGTTCTCAACTTCTTGAGCTTGTAACATTCTTTAATTCCTCATGAAAATTTAAGATGTTTAATTTTATAGGTGCTTTTACTAATGTGGGAATAAACTGGCTTAGATGTGTGTTTTTCAAGAGAAGTTTATTCTTTGGAGAATGGAGCATATGCATTTTACACAGTATTAGGACTGAAAGGGATTTTCTCCCATTTTATGTAATGACATCAAAGCAGTGAGGTCTGAAAGGGGTTGTTGGTGTAAGGTCAGGCTTTAAAGTGTATACTGGATGAAGTGGAATTCTTCTGAATCCTCAGAAATGGTCTTCAAAAGGATTTATGCCTTTGACAAAATAATATAGTAGCTTTACCTTCTCTCCATAAATGTCTAAAACAAATGCTGAGTACTTCATGTGTGTCTTAAATCTCAGTATTTCAGGTGGTTATTAACATTGTGAGAACTTCAAATATGATGCATGTGTGATGAGAATGATTCTCCCTCCACCTTTCCCAGTGTCCCTGCAATGTCCACTCCTCCCAACTTTGTCTTTTAAAAATACATTAGAACGCACAAAATCTAGTCAGTTCTGCTCATATGTGCATGGGTGAGGGGCCATACACTGGCTCATAGAAGCACTACCAGTGGCCACATTCTCTCTTGGAAACAGCTCCTCTGTAAATAGCCTGGAGATAATCTTTCCCACTTTTGCAGGGACTTTAACTGACGTGATGTAATGCTGGTCTTGTCCAGGTAACACGGGCTGCTGTGAGTTCATCCATGTGATAGCATTGCCATGTCCAGAGGACAGCATTTCACAACACTCCTTCCTGCCTTCTGGCTTTTGCATCCTTTCTAGCCCATTTTCCTCAGTGTTTCCTGAGCCTTGACTCATATATAGAGAGCTGCACAACTGGCCAACAGGCTAAAATAAAAGGCTGAGCAGCTCTCTAGTGACTGCTGCCCACTGTAAAAGGAAGTTTCCTCTACTCAGGTTCTTTTATAGATATAAGCATTGAGTTTGTGTTGTGTTGGCCAGTTAGTCCTGGGCATGGGGCCTACCCTAAAGTGTGGTTGATATACCCAGTGAGATTGCATTGGAAAAAATTGCTAATTTTTCCTTTGTCAGCAGTTATAAATTAAACATAGCTTCTAGGTTAGTAGGTAGGAGCCTGTGTACGCTTCCCTTGCTCAGTATTGTGTTGTACATGTACTTATTGGTGCTGGACACCCCATGTTCACTTATTCTCTGTATTTTGACCTTCATGGATCTCTAGAGTAGCCTTCCATGATGAGCCCCACCCCCAATGATGAGAATTACCATTGTCTGGGTATAAGAGTAAAAGTTAGAATACAGTTAGAAGCTGTATTGATCTAGCAAGATGGGAGTAGTGAGTTCTTCTCTAGGTTCAGTGCCATCTCCAGATATGGGTCATTGGCATGAGGTTCTTAAGTCCAATTAGTTTCCACCAAGATATAAGTGCCACTATTGCGTATTCCAGGCCTTCTTGCTCCATCATACTTCTTTTCCAGAGTTCCATAACAAAATTCTGCCTAAACTTCACTGGAGTGTATCTCTGAAGACTTTTTAAATGAAATAAAGTTTTTGGATTATGCTAGACCATCCTCATTTGTGGAAGATGGAAAAGAGAAAATTCCATGGGATTAAAAGCTATACTACAGAAAAAAGAAGCAGTTTGGTACTCTGTCCATAAAACAAAACAATCATAGTATCTTTTTTCATGTAAAATCTCTGGCTGAACTCATAGCCCTTTAACTGGAGATTATTCTAGCTGTCAGACACAAAGAGGCATTTCTTTGTGCCATGGATAGTTGTTAGAGCAGAAAGCCACAGCTGGTCAAAGTGCAGAGAAGGAGTATCAGGGGAGAGCTCAGCTCCACATGGGACATGTACCTCACACCCGTCCCCAAGGCTCTGGGACCATTGAGGAAGAGGAGGCAGAAACCGTGTAAGAAGTGGAGGTCAGGGAGGACTGGAGTGAAATGTTGTCCTCTGGATATCACAGCCTGCTGCATGCATGAACTCGCAGAAGCTCTGGTTGCCGGCACAAGATCAAGTCTGGTGTGGGAATGGATTCTTGAATCCTGACCAGCAACCAAGGAGCTGTGGACAGTAGATGTATTCTAGGGAAGAGAGAGTCATTTTTCTTCAGTGGTATAGCTCCTGGTAGGTTAGCCATGCTCATGGGGCTCACCCTATACCCAGGAATGTATGGATAGCATTTATTGGATTCTCTGGGCTATTAAAAAAAAAAAAAAAAGAAAATGACATTGTGGGACATAGGAGGTCAGGTGTATTTGGGAAAATATAGGGACAGGACTTGTGAGCAAATATTATTGAAACACATTGTTTGAAGTTCTCAAAGAATTAATAAAAATATTTTTAATGGAGTACATTTCAATGAAAATAAACGTGGTACTGTAGGACTCTTACATGCAGATTTGAGACTTAAATGCTTTGAGACTAATTTTTGATACTTAGCATATGCTTCTTCTGTCTTCAGGTTTTTCTTAATAAGATGCCTTCTTGCTTCAGACAATTGTGTGAGAAATGTCTCCTAATATAGCAGGGCTCTGCTATAAATAAGAGCTGCCCTCTGAATGCCTAAGTGTACTTTGCCTGTGTTTGTGCTAACGTGCCACACCTCTCTCTGTGAGCTGCCGCAAGGGGTCGCAATAAACGCTATGCAATAGTCACTTCAGTGCCTCAGTGTATTTTACTTAGATTGTTCACAAGGACAAAGCTTCAAAGCAGTATAGTGAAGTGGACAGAAAACCTACCAGAATTGTTATGAAGATGATTTCTAGTCTTTGCCAGTTGTGTTCACTTCTGCTCCTGAAAGTGGAGACAACTTTGACTTTGGTCATGTAACAAATCTAAAGTTTCAGAACCTAAATTCTTGTTGCCTTAAGGACTGACTTCTAGTAGTTAGAATATCTGTCAGGGCCATTATTATCCTTAGTAGCTGGATGCGTAGTATGTTGCTCAGAAGAACAAGTGAAAACGAGTGTCATTCTTCCAGTCGTCCATTTTATGTTACACATAGGAAAGCCAGCTCAGTGTCTACAGAACACAGGGTAGGACAGACAGACCTGAACTTGGAAAAATTTCAGTGATATTATGTAGTTTTCAAAGGCATTATGGTACAGTTCCTGCTAAATACAATTGGGGATCTCTTCTAGTTTTCCCTTTCCCCAGTTCCAAGATTTAACTCACTTGGGGTCTTTGTACAGCAGCATCCCGCTTCCGATACCAAGTTCTATCTTAGTCTCTCTTGGTTGTTTTATAGAATACCACAGGTTTGGTGTCTTACAAATAACACAGATTTACTTCTTATGATTTTGGAGGCTGGGAAGTTGCAGGTGGCGGTCCCTTTGGTGTCTAGTCAGGGATGTCTTGGTTCACAGACAGCTGTTCTCTTGCTATGACTCATGTGACACTAGGTGAGTGAGTTCTCTGAGGTTTATTCTATGACAGCACTGGTCCACTCATTCCCTACTTACTTCCCAAAGGCCCTGTAACTGTGGACCCATCCATCCTCCAGGCTCTCCTGCATTAACTTAAAACCTTAGTGTGGCTGGAGATAGGATTTACTGGGGAGATGGGCAAGGGACCACAGTGCGAGCAGGAGTAGAGGTGACTCTAAGATTTTATCCTCTCAACACATTGGGCCGAACAGCTTAATTGTAACCAGTCAGAGGTGAGGCCATCAGAACGTCTCAGGCCTGAACAAGAGAGAGACCTGTATTTGTCTTCTTGACTGCCCTCCCTTGCTCCTTTCTACTCCTTGGTTTCTTCATTCTGTGCCTCTGAGGCTCCTGAAATGAGTCAGGAATTGACAGTGATGAATGCGCCTAGCAATCTGATTATCAGGCCGTAAGAGTGCCCTCCATATCACTTAACGTGCAAAATGTGAACCACATCATCCAATCTAGAGCACGAGAAGAAATTCTATAACCAACCCACACGGGCTGTTATGAATATTCAAAATGTTACTACCATGGACTAAAGTTTTAAGTGTTTTTTTTTTTTTTTTTTTTTGGTTTTTCGAGACAGGGTTTCTCTGTGGCTTTGGAGCCTGTCCTGGAACTAGCTCTATAGACCAGGCTGGTCTCGAACTCACAGAGATCCGCCTGCCTCTGCCTCCCGAGTGCTGGGATTAAAGGCGTGCGCCACCATCGCCCGGCTGTTTTTTTTTTTTTTTTTTTTCGCAGTGATTGAGCTGATTGGCAGACTTAAAACTGACATTTGAGGCTGGGTGTATTCCAAGAGTCTTTGAAATGAACTCAGTTATTTTTCAAACACACAGAATAAACTCATTTGATGAGTCCACTCAAAGGAGGGGGAAAAGGACAGTTTTGTGGAATAATGCCCTTGATAAAGCAATAAAAGTGATTAACTAAACCACTGTGTGTCTTTTTATTCTGTGTGACTGTATTAGTCAGGTTTCTCCAGAGAACAGGAATTATGGGGTGGATATATATTCATATTTAATATATAAAGAATTTCTTAAGTTAGGTTACCTTAAAACAGTAACAGCAGCCAAATCACACCCAAGATCGAATTGGTTGTCAGTGATTCAAAACAAAACAGCCTTCAATTGAAAATTGAAATTTTGGGAAACTAACATCTACTTGCACTGAACCTCATAATGGCCCAGTACAGACTTTCCCAAGGAGATGTGGCAGGACTATTAACCAAACACTGATTACTTGAAAATAAATGTAACATAAGTAACAATTATAGGTATCAACAAGGAAAAGGAGACTTTTAGTTTCTTGTTTGGTAAACATAATTAAGGAATAAGAAACATGTGTATATGTATTAAAACAAGAAAATGATTATTTTGACAAACAGTGCAGAACTTATTAAAGATTTAAAAAAATTTTATTGAGCATACAAGAGAGTCTAATGGGTGCAAACCGTGTTCTTAATTCTAGAGGAGGGGATAAAAGAATCAAAATGCTTCAGCAGAACATTAAATATTCAGAGAAGCTTTATTTCTTTTCCTAAGAGCCTGGTGAGAGGAAGTTTACCTCTGGACCCCTACTGCTCCGTGTGAAATGTGATATAAGTGTGCAGTACTTATGGAACGTATTAAATGGGCTATATTCATGACAAGAGGAGGTCTGTTCTACAGTTGGCATGGCTAGAAGCAGCCATTTGCGGTTCTTTTTTCCTCTTCACTTGTGACCCCAGTGTTTAGTCCTGTTGCCCAGGAGTTGGACAATTTTTGACAAGAAATCAGATTGGGGTGGGGTGGGGGTGGAAATAAAAATAGTGAGGCCGTGGAAGCAAATGGTTGTCCAGCTTGTTCACATCTGTAGAAAGGCCCTGAGTACTGTGTACTTAGCCAGAGCCGCTCCAAAGAGGCAAAGTTTTATCTTACGGCCTGCATCCAATCAGAATCTCCATAGTTCACACACCATTAATAAGAAGAACCGTTGGCCCCTGAGCCAGTCTGCTGGCCTGAGGGATGGCAGGTGACTGAGATGAGCATCCCTCAGGATCAGAGTCAGTCACAGGTGTGGTCTGCTTCCTGTCCTCGTAGATGCAGCGCCAGTATACATAGAGTGGAAATGACGGCCATCTTATGGCCATCTGTTGCATAGTAAAAGAGACTGGGTAAGTATTAAAAAAGAAAGGGATTTTTTTGTCTTGTCTTTCTGTTCCAGGCTGGAATGGCTTCTCATGGGTAAGAGTCCCAGGAATGTTCAGGGAACCACCTGTAAGAGATAGGGGAAACTGTGTGCATCCTCTGGCTTTCCCCTCATGGTTTCTATCCAACTTGGGAATTAACTCCAAAGCTTTATGTTTGCTGGGCAAATGCTTTAACACTGAGATACATCTCCACCCCACCCTGTTTTCTTATACAGCTACCAGTATTCAGTTATGGGGGTCCCACCTGAGGACCTTCCCTGAGTCTAATCCCGAAGGCCGCACATCTAGACAACATAAAGTTTCCACTCTTACTGTTTCACAATTGTTTAGTTTCAGCTTATCTTCTGGGGAGACAAAGCATATTCAAATCATTGTAAAAAACTGATAGTCTGTCCTCTAAATTTCCTGTCACCACAATGGTACAGCAGCAAGCCACAGAATGAACAGTTGTCCTCTCAGAGTGCCCTGCCATCAGTCTCTCTCTCAAGGGGTGGGAAGAGCTTGGTGTAGATGACAGCAAACAAGAGTTCACTACATCAGTGGCAGTGCCCCGCTGGGCAGTACAGCAGCTCTGGAGAATTCTGGTGATAGTGAGAATCAGAAAGTTCACATCCTTCAGACATGTCTTAGGCATGTTAAAGATTCCATATGGTCAACTCCTTTAGAGACAGGCCATGACTGTCATATCCTTTTGAAGGGGATGCCACTGTCTCTGCACCCAGTGACACTACAAATAAGATAGTGAGCTTGTCACGTGTGCTGTTTTTCATATTCATGCATTGCAAGTCTTCACATTGACCTAAATCAATTGCCAAAAAATGTAGCATGGTTTCCAGCAATAGAGAGTTTGTTGAAGCTGGGCAGCTGGCATAGACAGAATGGCACACATCATAGCTTATTGCCATCTTCAGTGAAGCATTATAGAGAAAGGTACAGGTAACCTTCTTGGGTAAAGTTACCAAATGATTGATAGAAGTGACTGCTGTCTCCAGATCCTTGAAATCACAAACCTCTGGTAGTAAGAGTTGTAGTTGGCCTTTGGCTAACCAATGGTGAAGTGAATCTCCAGACACCCAATTTCGGAGCAGTTTCTGAGGCAGTTCTGAGGTTTACAAGGGACCTAATGGCTCAGGGACTCAGTGGCTGTTGTTTGAATGATGGTACCCGAGTCGTTAGGGTGTTCCTTTTCGTGTAGAGCCTTTCCAAGTGTCGCCGCCCTTCACCTTTCAGTAACTCCCATGGAAAATGCACAGAGTTCTGTCACTCGAGAACAAATTCCTGTGCTTTTTCAGGCTTGCCATGGGGAGTATCTTCCAAAGTGCAGATGCCGTGACTGAGTCTGTCCCAGCAGGCATGCTGCAACCCTGTGTCCTGTCAATGATGACCCATTTCTCAGTGCCCACGCAACCAGTACCCTAGAGCACACACTGCTAGGTATTTGTGGCTCACTTCCTTCCCAGTCTTAGGATCCAGTTGAATATCACACTCTGAATTAGTTTTTTATAGCCTTATATTGTTTAGTCTAGAACAATTTGGCTGCTTATATTGCTTTATTTTGGGCGTTTTATGACCTTGACATTTATGAAGGGTCAAAACCATTTGTCTTGCAGAATATCCCATGATCTAGGTTTATCTAATTGCTGTTTCATTCTTAAATTCTCAAGTTTCTTATAGTTTACTATTATTTAGAACATCTTGATGAACTGAAGAAAGCATACCATGACTGAGACCACTTATCACCAGACATCTGTTGCCTCTGGATAGAGACTTATGGGAAAGGAAGCCACGAATGATAACCCATTATTGATACCCAGGTCAATGGGACAGTTGGTTGTATGCATTGGAGGGTATGTGATATATAAATGCTTGAGATTAAGACAAAAAAGAGGAGTGTGTATTTCACCTCTATGACAACATGGTGAACTAGTGTAAAGGAGGTGAGATTCATTTCGTCTCATAATTTCAGAGTTTTCCATCCATACAACTTGGAAGCATCATTTTGAGTGTGCTGACTTCATGGTGCAAGAAGGCAGTAAGGGGTAGGGTGTTAGAAGTGATGGAGATAGAAAAGGAAAGTCAGGGTTCCAATAGATGGTCTACGGAACATGTCCCAAAGCCCAGTATGGTGGTTTGCATCTGCCACCCTAGAACTGGGGCATGTGGACAGAGACAGGCAGATCCTTAAAGCTCTCTGGCCAGGCTGTCTAACCAACAGTGACCTCTGGGCTCACTGAGATACCCTGTCTCAAAATTAAGGTGGCAGGCTTGAGCGATGGCTCAGTGGGTAAAGCACTGGCCACACACCTGACTACCTGAGTTTGATCCTTCAAATCCACGTGAAGTTGGATGGAAAGAACTGACTCCACAGTGTTGTCCTCTGGTGTCTACATATGCACTGTGGCAATGCCTTCCCCCACATGACATACATACCTGCACAGATTATATACAATAATAATACAAGTTTAAAAAGTAAGGCATAAGTTGATAAAGGCAGGCACTCAATGTTAATCTCTGTCTACCATATATACATGAAGACACATACATTATAGCACACATAAACACACACACACACTATAACACACACACACAGTCCCAGTTATCTAATCTGTAACTTGTTCTGCGTTATGAAATTTCCACCCCTTCCCACAATGCCACCCTCCAGGGACCAAGTCTTTTTTTTTTTTTTTTTTTTTTTTTGGTTTTTCGAGACAGGGTTTCCCTGTGGTTTTGGAGCCTGTCCTGGAACTAGCTCTGTAGACCAGGCTGGTCTCGAACTCACAGAGATCCGCCTGCCTCTGCCTCCCGAGTGCTGGGATTGGGACCAAGTCTTTTGCAAATGGCTTTTAGGGACATTTCAAACCATAACAGGAAGGTAAAAAAAAAAATGGAAAAAAAGTCAGGAGAAGAAAGAGAAAACTAAGGTTCACAAAGAAACTTATTAGTACCTGTGATAGCAAGTGAGTAATACCAGCTGAGAACGGGGCTTTCCAGCGAACAAGTTATTGCCCAATTTTCTTTCTGAAGCAATAATAACCAAGAACTGACAATCGATTAAAGTTATTAAATTCATTAGAATAGTCATAAAAGAGGATTTTGAGATAGAAAGGATAGATGCTCATACTAAAAGAAATGGGATTTTATTAATTACCACTTTGAAGCAAGGCCCAGTAAGGTGCATCTCCTTGCTCTTCCTGAGCCAGAACATCTATCTTCTTCTCCCCAGATGCTGATGCTCTTGGTTTGGGGTGATGCTCTTGGTTTGGGGATGGACCTTTGGACTCAGGCTTGGGATTCCTCTGATACCTCACAACCTTCCCTTTCCAGTCTTTATATGATTACTAGACCAGGAATTATACTCACAGTCCCCCAGTTCTCCAGCTGCAGATGGCAGGCAGAGGGGCTTTTTGGTAACCATAATCACATGAGGCAAATCCCACAATAAATCTCATGACATTTGTCCATCTATATGCCTGTCTTCACCTATAGCTATGCCAATATCATCTGTATTACCTATTGATTCTTTCCCAAATTCGTGTTCTCATGTATTTTTGAAAGATAGCTATCCCCAAATAAACATCTGTTCCTTGACTTAGAATATACTTTCTCTAGAAAATACTTTCTAAACATTTGTAGGTTAAAAATGTCCCCACCTTGAGTACTGCATTCCTTCTCAGCCAGGGAGCACTCCATGCAGTCCTGTTGGTCACCCCCCGCCCCCACTCACCCTGTGTGCCTCGCTGGTGGCTGACCTGCTGCTGCCACCCAAACTCACTAGAGAGTCTCAGATTGCATGGCCCCAGTGTGGGAAGAGATTACAATCCAAAATTTGAAGTACAGTCCCATAAATGTGTATTACTTTCATAACATCATCATGTTGAAAACACTGTAAGTTGAGCCATCATAAGTCTGGGACCATCTGTTATAAAACGGCTCTCAAATTTTCCCAAACTCTGGAAGACTAGCAACATGAAACAGAGAAGTCTGGAAAACAGAAAGAGAGTTATAGAAGCCCTTTCTGAAGTGATAGAAGAGTGTCAAGCTGCTGGGGCAGATTGTTCGGCAAAGCTGATACAAGGAGAGTTCCAGAAAGAAAGGCTTCCTGTGGGTTTTTATTTTCCCCACAAAGCTATACTTCATTTGCAAGAAATCCCCAAACAGGAAATATGTTGTTGCGAGCTTTGGGCTTCGGGGACAGACTCAGAAGAGACAAATTTCAATGGTCTAAGAAGGGTTTCTGTGACATATTAGCTTCTGAAGACATGTCACCAAGCCAAGGAGAAGCGACATTGCCTGGCTCCCAATGCCACTCAGGTGCCCTCAGCATTGCCACCCATTACTGCAGATCCATATTTGATCCACACAACCATCACCCTCGGAACCTCACACAGCCCCCGTCGAGGTTGCACAACCCTCCGGTGAACTGGACAGTCAGTTGTAGAAGACGTGGAAAACAGAGGGAACCACCCGTGGTGATCTGGTGTGGACTAGAATCTGTTTTGGCTGTGGTGAGAAAGGCCTTGCTGGATAACTCTGTTAAACAGTGATCTCATCTCTGGCAGCCTCTGAAATGACCTTGGAAAAAGGCTTTTTAGTCTGTGTCAACTTGATCAGGTCCTGTAGACGAAACATGCGAGTTTAGCCAAACCGTGTGTTCAATGTTTGTTTGACAGCATTCAGGCCCCATTTGCACTGCACTGGGAAACCTCAAAAGGGCTCACTACCTACACTCTCTCTGTTTTTATCACCCACACAAACTTATTTGGGGGAAACATTTGACAGTGTAAGTATGGTAGGCTGTTATATGGAAGTTTGGGGTTTGGACAAATTTGTAGATGACCGGAAAGTGATGCTAAGGACCAGGGGCCTGAATGTGTCAACCAGAATTGACTACTCATTTGAAATGTTCTGTTACCTTCTGTCTTGCAGGGAAACAGAGCTCTGGCTTGGGTCACACCCATCTTCTCTTGAGTTTACATATTTTCTTTAGGCACTGCCCACCGGGTTCATGACTAGTTTAAAGTAGCCAGTACCTATTTATGACTGTTGTATAGAAGGATAGCATAGTCCAGGCTAATCTAATCTGAGACTAGCTAGGGGTGAGCAATAGTTCTGGCTCATCTTGCATGGACCCCCATCATTCACAGTCTCTGCTGGCAATTATCCGAGAAAGAAAGCAGCAACATGTGTCTCTTCCCAATGGGGGACTTCACTGTCCATTTGGGTCCCTATGTTTACTTCATTTCATAGAAACCATGGCAACCATAGTTGTCTCTGTGTCCTCTCCCCTAAATGTTTCTGGTTCCATCTGTTAGCTATTCACTGATAAAAATCTATTTTTCTTTCTCCTCTTTCACTGTAAACAGAAGAAGTGTTATAGAAAAATTAAAACTCAAACGTACTGGGCTTGTGAAATTATTGAATAGGGGGTCATGGAGATGGCTCAATGGGTAAAGGAACTTGCTGCCAAGTCTGATGACCCGAGTTCAATGCCCAGTACCTAAATAGTGGAAGACTAGTCCTACGAGCTGTCCTTCGACATCCATACTTGTGCTGTCACATGTCACATGAATGCACGCAAACATGCATGTAATAAGTATTTAAGATGTATTATGTAGCATCACCATACGTTCTCTTTATTAGTTTTTGAGTGTTTGATATAGTCTAGGCTAACCTTGACCTCACTGTGTAGCAGAGGCTAGCCTTGAATCGCTAAACCATCTGCTGCAACCTCCCAAGCACTGGGACTTGTGGGTCACCACATTTGGCTCCTCTTTCTTGGTCCTCACTGACATATGAAAATAGTGCCTTGTTTGCTTTCTCAGCAGGTTCTTGGGCAATGTTCAGAGATATATTGTCACAGAGCAGGGACATTTCCATTTCCACACCACATATTTTGTCTCCTTTGTCACCAAGGATCCCTCCTTGTGTTTCAAGGAGTAAATGAAAACACAGGATCCTGAAAAGGGATGTGGCGGCATCGGGTCATTCCAGATGGACTTACCAGATAACAGACAAATCTCACACTTACAATGTCCCACAGAAGACGCTCAGAGCCCTTGTTAAAAAGCCAGAGGAAAAGCAGCTGGCAGGACTATTGTCCTGGGTACTGCCTGTAGCCACTCTGGTCCGTGCCCTTCTCCGGCACTAGTGCTCTTTAGAGAGATGCAATCACTCTGTCCCACTGGGCTTTCCTAGGTGTGCACACCCAGCTTAGACTCACTCTTTCAAGGCCGTGTCCATACAGTTCTGGTTTCTGACTTAGATGACTTTTCTGTACAGTCTTTTCTCCAAACTATATTCTCCTCACTTCAGGTCTTTTCTCCTCAGCATGCCCCTCCCCGCATATCAAACACCCTTTATCATGATCAAAATGGCCATACCTCGCCTTTTCTTGACTTTCCAAGTATATTCTCAGTATGTATCCAAGTTCTGGCTGTAATGTAAATACAAGTGGTCTGGTTCATCCTACTGTCTTCATACCTCTGCATTTTGCGTATACTGTTTTTATTTCCTTTGCTGGGAATATTAGCTTAATGATTCTCTACTTATCCTGTAAGACTCAGATCTAACTATGTTCTCAGTGAAGTCTGTCCTAATAATCTCAGATGTGGTCATTTCCCCCTCCTCTCTTTGCAGGATAACATGTAGAGGCAGAATTTGAACTCACTTTGTAGCTGAGGCTAGCCTTAAACTTTTTATTCTTGCCTCCATCTCCCTCTGAGTGCTGGGATTAAAGGTGCCTGGCTTCTCCTTCTTTCATTACACATTGTGTGTATGTGTGTTTCTTGTGTAATCACCAGGCTATACTCGAGTATAGAATGGAGGAAGTGGTATAACCTATTCCACAAATGGTCTCACAGATAACTGCACAACTTAATACATACACAATCACTTTTGTGCACAATTGCATACTTGTGAGCTGGAGTAACACATATACTGGCTTTTGGGCAAAGTTCTACATTCCAGTTCTTTAGGCTTCAGTGACGAGTTAGAAGTGAGACAGTGTGTTCATTGTCCCTTGTGTTTTGGATTTTGTAGCATCTACAATACCATATGAATAATCCATAGAGTTCTTGTTGAATTATCCCTTGCCTTTCCTTTTATTGCCCAATATGTTAGCTTAGTATGCTCTTAGCAGCTGAAACCTATAGAAGGATTCATATTCTTTTTAGAACCTGTTTACCTGTTTGTCTTCTATTGACCGAGTTCCTTGAAGATCAGGCGATATCTTTTCTCCTATGCACAGTGCCTGCCTGGCAGAATCAGTGAATGAATTTATGTACTTGAATCCTACCTGTATTTCTATTATTAAAGTTAATAATATATGAAGTACAAAGTTCTGACTTAATTAAAAACCTGCTTATGAACGTGAGAAAATGTGCTTTCCTGTCTGCAAATGTGTTTTATTTCCAATTACTTTCCCTCTTAATATTAGGAGCAAGCCTGGGCAGTACTTTAGGGTGCCGATGCCTTTAAACCATCGCGTTACATTTTAAGGCAGAAATTCAATCCAAGCCCGGATAATTCATTTGATTGCTTTCCAGCCATAGACATAACATTCATGTTCATAGAGCATGTAGATTTTAACAGGGATGAAAATTAACTATCGTAGAAGATGCAAAAGAGCACACACCGTTTCTCTCATGAGCACTTTGAGAGGAGGGAGCAGCGTCTGCAGCACGTGACCGGCATAAACCGGGGCGGGGCCGTGCAGTTTTCCTCGGGCATTGGAAGAACGCAGAGAGTTCTCTTGTTCTTGTGCACCTGCGACAGGCCCAGGAGCGGGAACGCCGGAGATTCTTTGGGTCTTGATAAAATGATTTGAAGAATAGGTTGTGTTGCTAAGCACTCCAGAGCCCGGTAAAGTCCTCAAGAAGCCCCCTGGAGATCTAGACACCGGCAGTGCATTATAGTCACAAACACCAACGCTTGTGCAGGATCGTTTCAGGTTGGGTGGCAGGAGTATCATGCTTCTTTCCGAGGCGAAAATGCTTGGGGGAGGGGTGTCATTCTTTAGCCATTGTTGCTTTGCCCATGTTCTAGAAAATAAACTCCTATCCATGCTCACGCTAGCAACCGTAAATGAACGCAGTGGACCACCAAACCAAACCAATGCCATCAAAGTATAGAAGAGGGCATGCTGGGAAAAGAAAGGATTCAGTGATAGAGGAGGAGGTGAGAGGGCAGTGGAGATGAAAATGCCCACGATTTGTTGTATATATGTATGAAATTGTCAAAGAATAATTTAAAAAATCACGTATACCATGGAATAGTCCCCCCCCCCCCGTAAACTGCCAAACACAAAATTATTTCCTATGCAAGAAAATGGATGCAGTGGAGATTTTCATATTAAGCAAATTAAGTCATATTCAGAAAGGTAACACAGTTTCTTTCAGCTGTAGAGCCTAGATTTTGTAGGGAGAGAAAAAAACCATGTATGTATATATAAAATATATGTATACATGAAAATAGAAGCAAAGGTGTCTATGGAAATGAAGGGGACTAGTGGGAGGGGAGGAGGAGGTAGAGAGGGACGTGCTTAAAGTACATCATATACATGTGTGAACATGCCCTTGCAAAATCCAGAACCTCATACAATGAACACACACCAATGTTTAATACGATGAACAGTAAGAAAAAACTAAAGGAAATTTAGCTTATAATTAACTATGCATTTTAAGTGTTTCTCACAGAATTGTCTTTTCTCCTGAACTAAGCATTGCACAACTTTTTAAAAGTTGAATAGATCCAAGATTCTGTTATTTCCTGTTGGTCAACTTTGTTCTTTCCTCACTGCCCCCTCCACCATCATGGTAGTACCTCTCCCCTGCCCCCTCCACCACCATGGTAGTACCTCTCCCCTGCCCCCTCTGCCATCATGGTAGTACCTCTCCCCTACCCCCTCCACCATCGTGGTAGTACTTCTTCCCTGCACTTACTAATTCGATCCCTCAAGGGCAGAGTATAACAATACATTAAAATGTATCACACATGGACCTGAAGTGTCAGAAGAAAATTAACATCACCTTCACCTTGGACCCGGCTTTCCAATGGCATGAGTTCAGTAAGTTATCTCACTCTCAAACTCCTTTGAATCTGAGGATCTTAATCACTCTGTGGCAATACTGCTTTTTCTTTAGGTAATTTAATAAAAAAGATGAAATTGCTCCATGTACATTTTAATTACATCTTTATATAAAATAGGTTGATGTAACATAGTCTTCCCTCTGAAATCAAGTGCAGATTTGATTTTAATGCAGACCATATTAGTCCATAAGAAATTACTGCAACAGCAGAATGTTCACGAAAAAGATGTCACATTGGCTTTATTGTGATTCTCAATTGCATTAGGCAATTTCACATTCAATCCTTATTTGGATGTCTTATTATTCTGCTCTGTTTATTCCTGAGATCTACATAAGGTGTCACCGTTGTAAAAATGCCATAAAATCATGCCACGATGAAATTATCTTTACGTACAATTAGCTTGTCTGTGTTAGAGGTAAATTGTACTGTTAAAATGTATATTGAGCAAGGGGTTTACTAGGCTGCCTCTTGGGTAATTTGGCAGTTGCTGTCTTGGGTTGCTGTAGGTCTTTTGGATATGTGTTAGGAATCTCTGAAACACCTTAGGTTTAGCTGAGGCCTATACTCTGTGATCTGGCATGAGCTAATTTGTGTTTTCCGCATCACAGCCTTCACATGTGGTTTTGTTTTGCTTCAGCAAATGAAGAAAAAAACCCAGGCAACAATCCCTCACTCCATTAGAAGGATGCTCTTCTACCCTTATCCAATTAGCCATTTTAATTGCAAGCTTTCAGTGCTGCCTGAGATAAGGTGGGGGATTGGCAGCAATTTAGGGCAAGGAGGGCTTCTGGAAGACACAATGAGCTGTTAGCATTAGTTTCACTCCAGAGATCAAGTGTCAGGCCAGCTCAGAAGCCAGTTCCTCAAATCTACAAATATTCACTAACCGTAGATACACGGTTACTAAGGGACCTTACTGCAAGATGCCAGGACCAAAGGAGCCAGTGATGAATTCAAATCCCTGAGCATAGCTTGTTCTCAGCCATGAAGGATTCAAGAAGCTGGCATCTTACCACTTTGAACAGTTTAAGCACATCAAGACATGGACAGTTTAACACAACTCCATTTATTCATTCTTAGTGATCTCTTTCATCTTAGCAGACCAAGGGAACTAACAGAAAAAAAATAAAATCTCTTAATTCTTAAAGCCTAAAGAGCTTATAAATTCCCAGCCCTTTGTTATGCAATCTGTGTTGGTGGAAAGATGATTAAGGCATGTGGAGGGCTGGGCGTCCCATTTTGCCTCTTTACCACTTCGCAAATGACGCAGCACAGACACTTCCTACCCTGAGGACTCTTTAGTCTGACTGATGATGATGGCGAGAAAGTTTCTCTTTGAAATTTTGGAGTTGTGTATTATCTAGAATGATCTCCCATTTTTTCCCCCTAGAAACCACCAGAATTAAGATGTTTGTGATGAATGATTTGACGAGTAAGATGTTTGTGATGGGTGAGATAAGTAAAATAGTTTTACTTCAAGGAAAAATTTGTTGACTTGAAATAAGAAGTGATACTTTATTTTATTTTATTGTGACAGTCTCTCTCTAGATATAGCTCAGGCTGACTTTGAACTCCTGATCTTCTAGCTTCAGCATTCCCAGTGCTAACATTACTGGCATTGCCACACTTGGCTTAGTGTCGGTTCCCGGAAACCAAGCATGGTTTTGCTATCATAGAGAGGTCAGATAGCAAGTGCAGGGCATGGCTTTGATTTTTTCTTTGGTTTCCTTGATCGCATGTGCTACTCTGGTATGAGTATCAGTAAGGCATTAACTGGACATAGCCCGGAGATGTGACATTCAATTCTGGATCACAGCAGTAAAGCAAATACCACAATAAAGGGACCTGCATGAATGTTCTGGGTTCCCAGTACAAATAAGCTTTATGTTTACATAATCATATAGTCTATGAACTGTTCAGGGCACTTATATCTAAGAAAGCGATGTATATACCTGAACTTAAAAGTACCATATTTAAAAAGGATAATCATGGGAGTCTTCAGTGATTCTTTTTTTATGTTAGAGGACCGTGCCTAGACGTTGGCATCTGACACCAGCTGTTAAAGGCTATGGAGTGACAGTGCAAATCCTTTTTTTTGTTCTTTAACAATTTCATCCCTATATAGTGTATTATGATTATTATCCCCACCCTTTATTATCCACACTTTTACCCATGTCAACTTCCTATCATTTCAACTAATCTCTTCTATAGAAAAGAGGTGTGGCACATCTGTGAATACTTAATTTTTGACAAAGAAGTTAAAAGTATAAAATGGAAAAAATAAAGCATATTCAACAAATGTTGCTGGTAAAACTGGATGTTGATGTGTAGGAGAATGAAAATAGACCCATATCTATCACCATGCACAAAACTCAAGTTCAAATGGATCAAAGACCCCAACATAAATCCATCCACACTGAACCACATAGAAGAGAAAGTGGGAAGTACCCTCGAGTGCATTGGCACAGGAGACCACTTCCTAAATGTAACATGAATAGCACAGACACTGAAAGCAACAGTTAATAAATGGGACCTCCTGGAACTGAGAAACTTCTGTAAAGGAAAGGACATAGGCAACAAGATAAAACGACAGCCTACAGAATGGGAAGATCTTGACCAATCCCACATCAGACAGAGGTCTGATCTCTAAAATATACAAAGAGCTCAAGAAACTGGACATCAAACTACCAAATAATCCAATTAAAAATGGGATAGAGATCTAAACAGAAAATTCTCAACAGAAGAATCTCAAATGGCCGCAAAACACTTAAAAAAATACTCAATATTCTTAGTCCTCAGGGAAATGCAAATCAAAATAACTCTGAGATTCCATCATACACTGATCAGAATGCTAAAATTAAAAACACGGATGACAGCCTATGCTGGAGAGGATGTGGAATAAGGGGAACACGCTTCCATTGCTAGTGCAAACTTGTTCAGTCACTGTGGAAATCAATATGGTGATTTCTCATAAAATTAGGAATCAATCAGCCTCAACACCCAGCAATAAATACCACTTTTGGGCATATACTCAAAGGGTGCACAACCACACCACAAGGACATGTGCTCAACTATATTAATAGCAGCATTATTTATAATAGGCAGGACCGGGAAACAACCTAGATGCCCCTCAACTGAAGAATGGATAAAGAAAGTGTGGTACATTTACATAGTGGAGTGCTATTCAGTGGTAAGAAACAATGACATTTTTAAATGTGCAAGCAAATGGAACTTGAAAAGACCATTCTAATGTAGGATTCCCCTCTGTATGCTGTGAATATGTTTTATTGCCACTGGTTAATAAAGAAGCTGCATTGGCCGAGGGCAGGGCAGAATACATCAAGGCCGGAAATCCACACAGAGATAGAGGAGCAAAGAAAGTGGAGTGAGGCAGACGACTTGAAGCTGCTGAAGGAGAAAGATGCCAGAATCTTACCAGTAAGCCACTCTTGTGATGATACACAGATCAATAGAAATGGGTTAATTTAAGATGCTAGCTAGAAATACGCCTGAGCCATCAGCTAAACAGTGTTATAATTAATATAGTTTCTGTGCGATTATTCAGGTCTGGCTGACTGGGAGATGAATGCAGTCTTCAGTTACACCATCCTGAGTGAACTAACCAGACTCAGAAAGACAAATATCGTATGTGCTCACTCATAAGTGGATGCCAGGCATAAAGCAAAGGATAACCAGTCTACAGTCCACAACCCCAGAGAAGTTAGAACCCTCTTCCAGAAACAGATGGAAGCAAGGTACAGAGATCCTCAACTAACCACTGGGCTGAGCTCCAGGTGAAGATAGGGACAAGTGATAATATGAACAAAGGGGTCAAGACCATGATGAGGAAGCCCACAGAATCAGCTGACCTGAGCTAGTGGGAGATCACTGACTCTGGACTGAGAGCTGGGGAACCTGTATAAGACTGAACTAGGTCCCTTTAGTATAGGTGACAATGGCATGGCTTGGGCAGTATATGGGGCCACCGACAGTGGGACCAGGATCTAATTCTAATGCATGAACTGACTTAGTAGAGTCCATTCTCTGTGTAGAGATACCTTGCTCAGCCTAGGCACGGGGTGGGGGGGAGGACCTTGGTCCTGCCTCAGTGAGGGGACAGGATGGTCATAGTTGACTTCCCAGGGGAGATCTTAATCTCTCTGAGCAGTGGATGGGTGGCAGGGTTGGGGGGATAGGGGAGTGGGAGGAAGGGAGAAGAGAAAGGAGGGGGAACTGGGATTGGTATACAAAAATTAATCAATTAATTAATAATGAAAAGAAAGAAAGTGTAGTCTTGCTGTTCTGGAATTCCCTATGTAAACTAGCGTGTCCTCAAACTCAAAAAGATTCTCCTGCTTCTTTCTTCCCAGTGCTGAGATTGAAGGTGTGCCACACCATGCTGGGATAAAATGTTCCTGAGAGTCTTTTGGTGGTGGCAGTAGTGCTATTAGAGTTGGGAGCCAAACAGGTGACAATTGAGTGAGAAGTGCGTCTTGTGCCCTTAATGAGTTATTGATTTTAGCTCCTGCAAACTAAAATCAAACAGTTTTTAAAATTAAAAGTGCTTAATTGCTGATGGAATTTTATGGAGAGCTCAACAAACAAGAGTTTAATGAAGACTTATTTTCCATGTTTTGTAGACTTCAAGGTCATGAGCTGAGCTCTGAGCCTTAGCATGGGATTCCTGATGGGGAGATACTAAGGAAGGTAATTAAGTGTCAGTTCTAGAGTTGGGAGTACAGCTTAGTGCTAGACTAGTTTGCCTGCTATGCCTGAACCTTAGAGTTCAACACCTGGCCACAAGTCAAACAAGTCGGGTGGTGGTAGTGCAGCCTTTAATCCCAGAACTCGAGAGGCAGAAGCAGGTGAATCTTTGAGTTTGAGGCCAGCCTGGTCTACAGAGAGAGCGAGCTGCTTGGATATTTTGCTTTTAATTTAATGCTGGGTTTAAAGGCATGCACCATCACTGCCTGGCCCTGCCCATTTTTTTTTTTATGTAGGCCCTTAGTGATAGGAACTTGCCTCTTAGAACTGCCTTCATTATACCCCACCCATAAGTTTGAATATGATATGTATTTATTTTTTTCAATTCTAGGAAGTCTTTGGTTTCTTTTTTAATTTCTGTCTTGACCCATTTTTCATTCATTAGTGAGTCGTTCAGTTTCCCCGAGTCTATAAACTTTCTCTTGTTGATATCCAGCTTTAATCCATGGTGGCCAGGTAGGATGTAGGGTGTTATTTCAATTTTCTTTCTTTTTTTTTAAATATTTATTTATTATGTATACAATATTCTGTCTGTGTGTATGCCTGCAGGCCAGAAGAGGGCACCAGACCCCATTACAGATGGTTGTGAGCCACCATGTGGTTGCTGGGAATTGAACTCAGGACCTTTGGAAGAGCAGGCAATGCTCTTAACCACTGAGCCATCTCTCCAGCCCCCTCAATTTTCTTATATCTGTTGAGACTTGAGACTTGCTTTGTGTCCAAGTGTGTGGTCAGTTTTGGAGAAAGATCCATGAGATGCAGACAAGAAGGTGTTTGTGTTTGGGTGAGGTGTTCTGAAATATCTGTTAGGGCCACTTAGTTTATGATGTCAGTCAACTCCAGCATTTCTCTGAATGACCTGTGTATTGCTGAGAACAGGGTACTTTCAGTGTGTGAGGGTTAACATGTGATTTGAGATGTGGTAGTGTTTCTTTTATGAGCAAACCTTGTGTTTGGTTCATAGACGTTAGGAATTGCATGATCATGGTGGAGTTTTCCTTTGATGAAAATGGAGTGTCCTACCCTATCTATCTCTTCTGATTAGTTTTGGTTTGAATTCTATGTTGTCAGATATTAAAATGACTACACAAGCTTGCTTCTTAGGTCCATTCACTTGGAATATCTTTTCCCGCCCTGTTACCCTGATATTATGACTGTCCTTGATATTAAGGTGTGTTTCTTGGATGCTGCTTTTGCAACCATTCAGCTGTTACTCTATGTCTTTTTATTGGGGGAATTGAGACCATTGATGTTGAGAGATATCAATGAACATTGTTGATTTCTGTTATTTTCCTGTTGTGGGGTGTATGTGTCCCCTCTTTTGATTTACTAGTCTGAGATTATTTATTCTTGGTATTTTTATGGGTATGGTCAACCTCTTTAGATTAGTTTCACTTCTAGTACCTTTGTAGGGCTGGGTTGTAAATACATATTGCAATTTACAATAAAAGTACTTCTGGAGGCATTACCATTCCTGACTTCAAACTCTATTACAGAGCTATAGTAATGAAAACAGTTTGGTATTGGCATAAAAACAGAGACGTTGGCCACTGGAACCAAATCGAAGACCCAGATATTAACCCACAAACCTATGAACACCTGATATTTGACAAAGGAGCTAAAATTATACAATGGAAGAAAGAAAGCATCTTCAACAAATGGTGCTGGCATAACTGGTTGTCAACCTGTAGAAGAATGAAAATAGATCCATATCTATCACCATGCACAAAACTCAAGTCCAAATGGATTAAAGACCTCAATATAAATAAAGAGTGATTTTTAAGTAAAATAAGATTCTACTGGTTGGTAGTTAAATTCTCAGTAGTGTTTATTTTTATCTAATGCTCTATCAATGTTTAAGCAGTATTGTCAACTTCAGATGTGACTATTTCTGTCTGTCCTGTCTGTCCTATTATCATTTTCCTTGCATATAGCTCTACCATTTGGTGCTTGCTTGGAATTACTATGTTTTCTTGGCAAAATGGCCCTTTGATCATTATATAGTGACCCTCTATATGGTTGGCTTTGAAGTATACCTTATTTCAAGTCAATGTAGGAGTTAGAGATTGCTTTTTGATCAATGTTTGCATGATACCTCTTTTTATGTTATTTTATAGTCAATATGTGTTTATTATTGCCTTTATAAGTATTTCTTTGTAAGTATTTCAAATGACATAACTTGTAGTTTGGAGTAGACTTTTGGCCTTTAATATAATTTTATATGTACAATTTGGTAATCACATATGGAGCCAGGGAGATGGCTCGGTGGGTAAAGCGCTTGTCTTACAAATGCGTGGGCCTGAGATGAGTCTTTAGAACTCACATGAAAAATAAAAGCCCACGTGGTAATGTATGCTCATGATCCCAGAAGTGAGGAGGTGGCAAAGGCAGAACTTGAGCTTGCTGTTGAGCCAGCATGGCCTATTTGGCAAGTTTCAAGTCAGGGAGAGTCCCTGCATCAAAAACCAATCAGCCAACAAAACCGAAGCCTCCAAAGCAAGAGGAATAGACAGTGCCACGATTGTCGATTTGCCAAGGTGATTCGGCAAAAGAATGGAATCTGAGCCAGGTAGTGGTCATTTCTCTAGTGTTCACCTTTTTAATTTTTGTTCTGGAAAATATAGGGTAACGAATGCATTGACTATTTTAAGTGCCCAGTTCACTAGCATTAAAAACATCCATACTACTATGCAACCCACCACCATCTGCCTCTAGAAAATTTCATCTTCCCAAAGTAAAACTCTGAATGAAATCTGTTTCTTCCTCCTCCGAGCACTTGGCAACCAAACTTCTGTTCGCTGGGTTGAAGTGCAATGGCTCATAGAAATAGAAGGCACAATATTTTCCTTTGTGTTTGGCTCATTCGCTAAGCACTGTGTTTACAAGTTCCATCCATATAGTGGCATGGGTCAGAACTTCCATTCATTTACAGTTGAATATATACCACTATGTGTATATATTACATTTTCTTGGCTGCTTGGGTTGCCGGTGCCTTTTGACTAATGTGACTGCTACTACTGCAACTTGGTGGAAAAGGATCTGCTTTATTCCCTGCTTCATTTCTCTTACACACATACATAAATTACACACCCACAACTGGAATTGTTGGATCCATTTTTAATTTTCTGATGGACCATGGTACTGTTTTCACAATGGGGATACTAATTTACATTTCCATCTGCAAAGAGGAAAGTCTCCAATTTCTTTCCATTTTAACAAACGCTTGCTTGTCTCTCTCTCTCTCTCTCTCTCTCTCTCTCTCTCACACACACACACACACACACATACATACACATGTAAACTCATCTTAATAGAAACCATGCTAATGGGTGTGAAGTGGCATCTCATAGTTTGACTGGCAGTGCCCTAACAGTCATGTTAAGCATCCTTACATGTTTTTTTTTTTGGTGAAACAGTTTACATGTGATTTTTTTATGCTACACACGTGGGTTGGATTTGTTGTTTTGTTTACTATCTCAAGAAGAGATGGGAAAATGTTAACATGGATTTAAAATTTGTGTCATTGCTGAAGCTGCCATGTTGTAAGTAGCCTCCAAATTGAAGACCGTCTTCCATTATTCAAAACTGTTACCAAGTCCTGTGAAGATGTCAGGCTTGCACTAACAAATGAGTGAAGTCATAGCATGCGTGTGTGTTGCTTTCCTGTTGCTTCTTAAATGCAAATGAAAACAACAGTCAACCCTAGTGTCAGGGTTGCATTCCTGACAACAGCGACTTGGGTGGTTTCTTTGTTAAATTATGCACTAACCAGGCGCTTGGTTTTTATCTCTTCGTCAAATGATTGGACTGGAATGATAGGTTAGAAACTATTACACAAATTTGGTAAAAATAAGCTAAGGCATTCTGTGAGAATCCGATCCTTGGATTCATTGCAATTTGTCAACACGTGGCTCATTTATATCAGTTATTATCATATAATATTAGTTGTCATCATCATATTAGCCTGGTTATATTTAAGAATCTCCTGGATTATTTTAAAAGGTAGGTTATTATCCATGGCCAGGTCTGGGGCAGAGCCCACAAGGTTCTATTTCTAACATGCTGTATGGTGATTCACATGCTGTGACCCATTATATCAATAAATTTACACGTAACTCCCCTCGCTCCCACCCAGAAGATCCACTTCAGGTAAAGTTTAAAGCGTGGAAAAGCATCCTCACTTCATGTAGTTTTGCTCCAAAGCCTTCCTAGAGCATAGATTTTAACTGTAACTCATCAATTGACCAGCAGGTGTCACTGTGGTTTAGGGTCACAGTCAGAGGGGCTCCAGGCTTCTGGAGGAAGGACTAGCATTGAATTGTTTCAAAGTGAGTTAAACATCTACATTCACTTGGTGGAAAACGTGTCACACCCATGTACTATGAAAACAGACAACGAAGTGACAGAGGCAAAATGAATTGGTTTTGGTTGGTGATGCTGGGGTTTGAACATAGGGTCTTACACATGCTGTGTAAGGGCTCTACCACCGAGTTTTATATTTTTGGTTGTGAGCCTCCATCTCTCCAGTTCTACCTCTGAGCTTTAACTCAATCCACTCTTGGTGTTTTCATTTTGAGACACCTTCTCACTAAGTTGCCCAAGATGACTTTGAACCTGTGATTCTCTGACTTCTACTTTTCTAGTACTATGGGAACAGTTCCATACCTTTGGGCCAGATGTGTATTTTAAACTCGTCTAATTGCCTTTCTGGCTCTAGACTGAACATGGTCTTGTTATTTGAACTGTGATTTCCTGGACAGCATGCAGGGGATCACCGTAGAGCATGTCAGAAATAGAGCCATATGGGCTCTGCCCCAGACCTGGGCATAGGTATGAACCTGCCTTGTAAAATGGGACAGTGGATTCTTAAATATAGTCAGACAAACATGAGGAGAACTAATATAAATGAGCCATGTGTTGACAATTACAGTCAAACTGATAATAAGATGTTTTCAAAAGCAACAAAAAGGAAGTTAGTTGAAGAATGGATGCTTCCAAGGCAGGTGTTAGCATGCTCTGCTGCATGTTATCTTACTAAACCTCCCCTTCTCTTCCCTTCTATACCTACTTTTCTCTCTCCCCTTCTTCATTCCTTCCCTCTCCCTTCCTTCCTAGAATATTCTTTCTAGATTCTTTCTTCACACAGCCTTGCCATGGGTGACTTCGGCAATCTCTTCTGGCTCTTGCGCCCACCACACTGCTACCCGACCACTCAGCCTTATTGAAACTTTAGTCCGATGGTGTCACTCCACCGCTGAGCCTGGCTTCTCCGTGTTCTGTGGATATGGACCTACGGCTCTGCTGAGACCCACAAGGGCTTCATGGTGCCAGCTGTCCTGCTTCCTAGCCTCACTTTTCTGCACTCTGCTCCTATGTTCAATGACGGCTGTCACTGACATTTTATCAAACTCTCTCTCAATGTTTGACTTTGTCTATTCTGTTTCCTGTCCTGGGAATGATGTATCATCCTCACCTCTTCTACTGATGCATGGATACTGTTTTTTGTTTTTTTTTTTTTTTTTGCAGGAGCTCAGGAAGCCCTTTCTAAAGCCCACAAACACAAACTTCATCCTATGCATTTCATTCTTCCTTCATTTCCTGAGGTTTTGGTTTACAGTTCTCCTGTTGGCAATTATTTATTTTTAAGCCTTACCTGCTTAGTAAACTGTAGAAGAAGGCAGCGGTGTGTCTGTTCATCTGTGCTGCTGTCACAACTGTCAACTTCCTGGGTGGTCCGAGGTCTACTTCCAGGCACCCTGGGGCTCCCTGCTCCCAGCTCTTCTGACCACTCCTGTCCTCGCTCTTTTCCTTCACGTTGCTTGTCTTGTTGTCTCTCAATGCTTTATGTAAAGTCCATCCTGCACGGGTCCTGGCTGATTCTTCTCTGTGGGCCCTTTTCTTCCATTCTGGGCTGACTCCCTATCATGTATTAGAGGCAGATCTCATGGGAAGTTCAGCGGTTTGCCTTGGTGTAAGTCTATTTTCCCTCCTTTTCAGTGGACCGTTTTCTTGCCCACTTGAGTTGAGAACAGCTGAGTTGTTATCAACATAGTACAAAGATATGATTCTGGTGAAGTCTTCCGTCCCTAACATGTAGGTTTCTGAGTTGACTTCTCCATGATTCCATACTATGAGACGACTCACACAAGAGATGGCTGTTGTGTCGTGAAGCGCTGCGCCTCTTATGGAGTAAGTGAGTTCCCTTCAGGCCATGGGAAATAATGGACTGGGGCAAAGGGTGCTTGGATGAAGGAAGGGGGATTTAACAGCAGTAAGGGTTGTTTGTAATTTGTGGGCTTATCAGTCCAACAGCTCAGACCCCTTCCTTTCCCAATGCTCATGCGTCAATATAATTGATGCATGGGAGAAGCTAAAATGAAGTCAACAAGCCAATTTTTTTTTTCTTCTGCAAAACAAATTTGTTCCTTCGATAATAAATGTGTAACTTCCCTTTCCTCTTCCTTTCTGGGGAATCTCCTGACCCTGTTTCCCATTTCCAGGCATGGACATTCTGGGATCGTAGATGGGAGCTACTGTATCTTGGCTTAACAAGGGGCCACGTAAAGCACTTTACACATGGAGCTATCTCACCAGCCCAGCATTCATTGCTAACACCCTGGAGCATTTGGAATGCAGCAAACATTAAGAGAACTGTGATTTCCTCTCCCTGTTTCCACCTTGCCTTACCCAAAGCATCTTCCTTCTCTAGATGCTCCCTCTTTCTCTCCTCTCTCTCCCCTAGTATCTTCAGGCAGAGGTGAATGAGAAGGTACAAAGAACTATTATTCTTTTCTTTCCCCCTTCCAGCTATGCATTTGCTTAAGTGAATCTTTGGATGGAAAGCAACTAAAACCACTCTGTAGAGGAAAGGTCCATTTATGAAAATACCCACGGTCTATTCTTGTACTGATGGCCACCTAGAAACATATTAAATCTTGCCAGAACGCTTCATTATGAGTTCACATAATTCTTGGCTGTCCATATTTGCTTCAGAGTGAAATGCAAGTCCAGGGACTGGGGAGTGGCGTTGTTTGGAACACTGGGGAGGCCAAGTCACATCGTGTGAAGAATGGGACAAAAGGCTAATTTCCCTTTGCGGTGTTAGGTCATTTGTCTCAGAAGTGCTAGTTGTGAGTCCAGTCTTATAATAAGGCGAGGAGAAGCGTGGCCAGAAGGGAGACTCTTAGTTTTCCAGCCCCAAATAAAGGTATCAGAGTTTCTTATAATAGACCTTGTGCAAACCAGCTTTCAGCCTCAGAAAATTTGGTTGGTACTTTGGTTTTTCACACTGTGATGGAAAATAATCAGTTCCGTGTGGATTCTAAACAAGCTGCACCGTGTCAAGTTTTGTTTGTTTTTGAGACAGGGCTTCTCTGTAGAGTCTTGGCTTTCCTGAACTAGTTCTCTAGACCAGGTTGACCTCAAACTCCCAGAGATCCACCTACCTCTGCCTCGGTTGGGATTAAAGGCGTGCGCCACCTTAGGCTGGCCATTTTTGTTTCTAATAAAACACTTCTATCAGGGGTGCACAGAAGTTTTTCTGTCTTTTTCATTCTTCTTTCTAAAATTTCCCCCACATTACTCCTCGAGGAAGGAAGGAAATAAATCGGTTGGAATATACAGTCACCTCCCCACACTGCATCCTGCCTGGGTCAGAAATTCTGCCTCTACCTCTGTGTGCTGTCTTTTTGGGAAACCAGAAGACAGTATTATATGTGATTCCCAGGTTTGAAATGCACATCTTAGCAGTCTATGGAGCATGTACTTTGGTACATTTGGCAAATGATTCACTAACCATTCCGTAAGATACACAAAAGACACGTGGAATACCAGCATAGGTAATTTGTGAATGACTGGATTTTTTTTTGTAGTTTTTTCGAGACAGGGTTTCTCTGTAGCTTTTGGTTCCTGTCCTGGAACTAGCTCTTGTAGACCAGGCTGGCCTAGAACTCACAGAGATCCGCCTGCCTCTGCCTCCCGAGTGCTGGGATTAAAGGCGTGCGCCACCACCGCCCGGCCGAATGACTGGATTTTAAAATATGAATTAAAAAGTACATGGGGGCCTTTTCTCTGGTCAGTAGCAGCGATTCCTCAGGAGGCAGCCTTCCCTTGCCCTCAAGTCTCCACAGGTTCTGCTTTGTCATTCACTGGGATCTGATGAGGCCACCACAGTCTGCCCACTCTATGTTCTATGTCCACCATGGTCATTGGTGTGTACAAAACTCATCAGGGAGTGAAGAATTGTGGCTTCTATTTTTCTACCAAGGAGAACTTTGGGCCATGGATAGATTTTTAGATCAAGCACTTTTCAATACCTGAAGGTGACAATACGCACAGGTATCCTCGTGATAAAGGATGATACTGACTCAGGCACTGTTTCCTCCCTAGGACTACTTCTCAAAGGCCGCTCTCCATCACGTATGTCTGGAGCCACCTTCGCATGGAGAACTCCTTCTGCACCTGCAGACTTTGGCTCCTCGCCTCTCGTGCTTCCCTCTTCCACGTAGAATTCAGAAAAGATGAACTCTAGGAAAAGCAGGAGAAAAGCAGATTCCATCCACCCGGTGCTCTAAATAGATGGAGTTAAATGAGGACAGACTGCCGGGGCCCAGGGGAAATATTTTATTAACCCCAAATCCCTTTAAGGTCATCAGTTATCATCACAAAAGCAACCCCTCCTCTAAAAGTCTGCCCTGGGAATCCATTTCACCAAGAAACATGGGAACTGCCTAGAATGAGTTTATCAGCCTTGGATCCACTGGAGAGATATGAGCCGAAACCGTCAGCTTTCCTGGAAAGGAATAAAAGGCTAAATGAGAAGTTATTTATACTGCTGGCTGTCACCTGCAGCAGGCTGTTAAGATTAGCCTATCGAGTGGCCTCTGCTTATTAATAGAAGGAGTGAAGGCAGAGAAATGGAGCTAATGTTGCAACGAGACATGACATAGCCTCTCCTTTCCAGGGTTGGCCTGAAGTGAATTAAAGCCAAATTATACCAACAAATCTGTCATGCTGCCCTGAAAACAGGAAGTCTGGGCTGAGCCAACATTAGTCACAGTGCACACTGGCAAACTCTACCAGATCAGGGAATGAGAAATGTGCTTCATCTGCAAAAATTAACTTTTTGGAATTTGTAGAGTGTTTTCCATTACCCACTCTCGACTCTCCAAAGGCCAGTCATCAAATGTGCTTGGCTTGCTTCTGCTTCTGTGGCACCATTAAGCGTATGAATTTGTATGAGAAATGGAATCCCAGCTAGCTGTGTGCCCTTGGATAAATGACCTCATCTTTCTGGGCCCGAATGCCTTCTGAAAAATGAGGAGCTTGGTATCTCATGATGCTGGGGTTTTTCTTTAGCTTTGTTGGGGATTAGGAAAGAGTATAGCAGACACTGATTGCATGCCCATGAGATGCTCCAGACTGTGTTGAGAGAGGGAGAGAGCAAAGGAGGAGGATGTATTCCTTTAAAGGGTTTCCAGTATATGTAGGGAATGAATATATATATGTACATATGCATACATACACATATACACATATATCTACACACATAATGTATTCTATATGTTCTATATATTCAGTCTATATATGTATAAAATGGAACTGTGACAAGGTACACAGATGTCTTTATCTCTACATGTTTAAAAGAGTTGCAAAACAGTCTTTCCCCAGTGCCATGACTATATACAAGACACAAAGCTGAAGAGGAAAGGCCCTAAATACCATATCCCACAAGTTCTTCAGTATACAAGGCCCACTGCCCTTCTCCAGGAATTCCTAGAGAAGGAGGAGAAGTATATGTGGTATGGCTGTTACCACCCCTCAGTCTCTTCTTTCATCAGGTGGGCCGAGGAAGGAAGGAGTGTTTTGGCTGAGTGAGCACTGAGCTTTGTGCTCTAGGGAGGAGTTAATGATTCTTATCCCCAAGGCCAAGCCAGAGGGGATCAGAGAGAGCTTCACCCAAAACCTGGAGTCTACTTCCAGAACTGGAGAGTGGTGTCCTAGGCTTTGACTGGGTGGACGCTAAGCTATCAACCCTCTAGAATCCCAAAGATGTTCTAGGTAGTGAACGCTTCGAGGGTGTCAGAGAAGCATCCTGGACTTTGGGAGCAGTGCTGCATCCTCCTTCAAGGTCCATGCTCTTTCATGTTCTCTAAGGCCTGGAGGCATGCTTGAACCCCAAGAATTCAGGTCTAGAGATTTTTGAAGAGGAAAGGACCACGACTCAGACATGCTGGAAGTCTTGAAATAGAGTGTAGTACAAAGTGGACAACTGAGGCAGCAGCTTTGAGTTCACCCTAGTCCCTGAGAGGTCACATGCAGAAGGGGTAAGGGAGGTCCCCATCACTCTCAGAAGTTCCACGTGAGCATCTCCAGGCTGCCAGAGAGGCAGCCATTGCAGGTCTACCTTGTGCGACCCTGTGCATGACAGCATATCGCTTAACCCAGAGGTGTAGTTGTGGTGTGAACAGATGGTGGGGGCCTTCTGGGAGAGGCACTCAGTTGCGGAAGGTATTGGGTTGAAGCTGATCTTCTCTGAAAATACACCATCCACACTCTTCATTGGAAGCCACCTGCCTTGTAACCACAGTCAGTCCAGGAATAGCCTGCTATGGTTGTCATTGGTGTGTCCCTCAAAGGTTCAAGCTCTATAACCCTGACCTTGGTTGAGAGGCACTGAAGCTTGGCTGGAGCCTGGAGGGAAATGATCAGATCATGGGAAAGGTATATTTTTATTGAACTAGTGAAGGTTTCCCAAGACTCTGTTCAGTTAGTAGGAGAGCAGGTTGTAGTAAAATAAAGATCAAGACTGAGCCCTTCCTGCTCTCCCTGGCTGTTTGACTCAGTAGAATCTACTGAGCACACAATCTCTTTCTCATATAAGCGATTGCCACGATGCCATCAGCCATGTTGTGTGGCAGTCGAAGGGGTCCTCACCTGAGGCTAAATCGATGAGGTCTCTGGTCTCAGATTAAACTTTCAAGACTCTGGATGAAATAAACTTTCTTATAAAGTACCCAGCCTCAGGGATTGTGCCTTAGCAATTCAAAACCGTGCAAAGCGATTCTGCTTCCAGCACTGTTTTTCTTCCTCCTTATGCTGTAGAACGTTCAGTTAGAAAAAGAAGAAATAGCTCGCTTATACCCGGATCACAAAACTGTACGGTATCCAATAGCTACTAAAAATTGATCACATCAGCTATGATGTTGTTAGGAGGCCTCTGCTTGGCTGGAAAGAGAGAATTGATTTAGCAAGTCATCTCTCTCCTTTGTCCCCTCCCCCCTCGCCCCCCGCCCTCACCTGTTTCCCTTTTCTTGAATTAGGAACAGGGACTGAGCAAACCCTCCCGTTTCACACAGCTGGGACCAGCTCACTGCCCGAGGCATCTGACTTGCACGTGCTCCACGCTGCCCCACGGAGCGGGTCTCCTTTTAGCCCAGGTGCCGTGAAGAGTGAAGGCCAATCAGCGCACAGCCGTGTTGAAAGCAGACTTCATTACCCTCTGTGCCTGCCACTTGATATCAACCAAGCAGAAAAAGCTTACCGCACCTTGCATATGTGTAATGCGGTCGGCTGTCATTACCACGGAGAATGCCTGAGAACCTTGCTCGAAAGGGGAGCCGCTTGCCAATAGCGTTTTGCATGGGAATATTATAATGGGGTTTGCAGTTGCGAAGCACACATTCCAAGCCATCAAGAAACATTTCAAATATAAATATTTTCTTGGACCAGCTGCTAAGTCAGGATTCAGGCATGTGTCCTAGTACAAACAACAGTTGAAGTCACCTGCAACTCTCTCTCTCTCTCTCTCTCTCTCTCTCTCTCTCTCTCTCTCTCTCTCTCTCTTTCCCTGCAAGAGCCACAAACACTAGACAGGAAATACAATACTCGAAAGCATTTTAAAATAGACCTCACTCGTAAAATTGGCAGCCTCATCACGAACACAAGCTTGTGAAACAAATGATTAACTGCTATTTAAAAAAAGGAAAAAAAAAAGAGAAGTCCCACATATTAGGAAAGCCCCACCTTGGAAACAAAATCTAATTTTCAATGCTCTCCAAAGGAAAATGGAAGCAATTGAATGCACCCCACCCCTTCACCAAGCATATCTGAGAGACAGTCGGTCTCGTAAATTTCACATCAACTTAGTTTGGCCTCTAAACGAAATCTACCTTAATGCTATTTGTACATATAGATTGCTGTCTTTTTCATTACCATTATCAAATGATGCATTTATGGCTCCGCTCGGAGCTTCTTGCTCCATTAAGTGGATTAGATTGCCTGTTGCCTTTGTCCTTCTGGCTTCTGCTTTACCCTTAAAGATTCTACCAATCCATGATGCTCCTCATATAATCTATATGCATCACTATGTAAGGTATGCACACGCACATGCTTGCCTTGCCAGTTAGCCTGACCATCCTAGCCCTTTGTGTAATAAGAGAGGACTGTGTTCAAGTCCCTTTCTACGTTGTCAGTCCTTCCCTAGAGCAGCAGCTGCAGAAGGAACCCTCTGGGAAGTGGCCTGTCACAAACCCCACTTGGGGCTCCTTGCAGAGCGTAGGCTCAGCAAATCGAAGATCATGTTCCTTATTAAGTCATCTCCTGGCTGGTGCATCATGGTAGATGAATTTCCAGAAGCAACTGAGGCTTGTCCCCTTTTGCCCTGTGCATGATATTCATGTTGTTCTTCTAAAGCAGAACAAATGAGTTCAGGGCAATCCCTGCTGGTGTCCTTAGGGTGGAAACAGGTTCAATTCCGAACCCTCACCGAAACTCCTCTTGGGTATCCTACTGTTGCCTGGAGTTATGGAGACCCTGCAGCTCTGATTCCACTGGACCAGTCCCTTCACGCTTTCCAGCAGGCCATAGATGGGATAGATGTTGGGGTAGGCTAACTCAAAGCACGGGATGTGAACCTGGGTGGTAGCTGAGCTGGTCAATCTGGGCCTCTTCTGGGACTGCTGATTCTTCTGTGCCCATACCATCGGGGTCAGCTCTTCTGTGTCCCGGTGAGCAGTAGGGCCAGACCTCCCAGGGCCAGGGTCATCGATACCAGCTGTCCCACTGCATCAGCCAGCAAGGGGCCGGGCCACATCTCCCATGGCCACTGAAGGCCTGGGCCAGTTCATCATGGTCCTCAGATTTTAACACATATGGTTTATGTGGCCCCCAGGGGTAATATGGGGCACAGAAATCAACACAGACCCCACCTACAGCAGGACCACAAACTCAGGCATGGCCCTTGGTAGCAGCTTGGGTCCTGATGTCACCATGGTCCTGTGTGGCAATGTAGGCCACTCAGATCAGTATGGCCCTGACAGTGGCATGGCTCTCAGGTACCAACATGGCCACAGGTAGCAGCCCAGACCCTGTGTATCATGTAGCCTTTGGTGGGAACATGGGCGCCATGGGCATCAACACAGACCCCAACTGCAGTAGGACCATGAACCCCTGAATGGTCCTCAGCAGTGGCTTGGGTTCCAAGATAAGATAGTCACAGAGGGGCTATTTTATTTGTTCAGCCCAGACAAGCACACGGAAGCTCTGGCTCAAGGCAGAGTCTGAGACCTTAGGTAAGAAGACCCATTTTGATTCAACTACTAATTGTTGGATTCTGTTTTGAGACTAGATATCCAGCATGGCTTTAAATCCATGATCCTATTGTTTCAGCCTCCCAAGTGCTGTGATTATAGCTGTGTGCCTGGTATTTAATTATTGATTTCAAGTCTATAGAGTGATAGAGAATTGCAGCTCTTATTTTGGAACATTTTCCTATCAAACCCCCAAATCTAGAAGAATTTAGGCTAGATCAACACCAACGAAAAATAAAATGTAGCTTTCTAGGTTTTGAAAGAAAAACAATGTTTTGCAAATGTCCTTATTACCATTCATCATGACTTAATTTTGCTCCACTTCAACATTTTATTGGATATACTCTTGTATGAAGCTTTTACTTTTGGGCCACCAACCTTCTCCCATATCATGATATGGAGACTTATTATTAGTTTTGAATGCTCAGCCTTAACTTAGCTGTTACTTTAATCTGTTTCTCTTTACTCTTTATCTATGTTTTGTCTTGGGGCTTTTTATCTTTCCTTCTTTCTATCTTACTTTCCTGTTGTCTAGTGGCTGCCTGGCTTCTGGCCCCAGACATGTCCTTCTCTTTCACCCTCATTCTTTCCTTCATCTTCTTCTCTCTGCTCGTCTACATTTTCCTATTTATGCTTTCTGCCTGCCAGCTCCACCTATCCCTCTCCTTCTAGCTATTGACTGTTCAGCTTTTTTATTAGACCAATCAGGTTCCTTAGCTAGGCACGGTGCAGCAAACACATCTCTTCGCAATTAAACAAGCAGAGCATAAACAAAGTTAACACACCTTTCCATCACTAACAAAGGCAACAGAAATGAATGTAACACACCTTCACATAGTTAAACTAATGCTCCAGAGCGTAAACAAATGTAACACATCTTTACATAGTTACAGTGATTTCCACAACAGCTTTCCCTGAATTTGTTCTGAGAAGGGAAGAACACAAAAGCATGAATCTGGTGTCTTGACTGCATATGTGTTGGCAGCCAGAGCATCGCATCAGTTAATCCACTAGCAGATTAATTCTAAGGATCTTTTAGCTGTGGCAAAGTCCATCTTCTTAGCTAATGTCAGAATTTTCCAAGATGCTCATTCTACGCAGTGGTTGTGGAAACGCAAAATGATAAGCAGCAGCAGGCGGAACGCAGGGACGGGCACGTGGCTGATCCACAGTCACTCTCCACTGACTGTGCCATATGGAGCTTCAGAATTGAGTGGTGTTCCGTAACTCAAGTGCGGGGGACACTGTATCTTCTGAAACTCTCAGCTGGCTTGAAAATCTGAAAGATTTCCAACCATTATCAGACCATTCCATCAGAGCTAACATTATAAATGTGTGCGTGTGTGTGTGTGTGTGTGTATAAACACACATATCTAAAGTTATATGTGTATACATAAAATGCATTTGTACACACACACACACATGTTTATATGTATATAAAACCTTTCTTTTTTTCTCACCTACCACAGGCCTAAAGTAAGTGTCTGATCCTAACCTGATTTTTTTTTTCCTGAAAGATGTTTCTCTGTAGCTTTGGAGCCTGTCCTGGAACTAGCTCTTGTAGGCCAGGCTGGTCTTGAACTCACAGAGATCCGCCTGCCTCTGCCTCCCGAGCGCCAAGATTAAAGGCGTGTGCCACCACTGCCTGGGTCCTAACTTGGAGTTTTAAAACACGCATAAAGTTCTGAACACTCAATATATTCTTTTCAAAATGTTGAGAGAACCAGTGTGCGGTGGAACAGTTGAAACTCCAGGAAGAAAGGCTTTCAATAAACGTATACCAGTATGAAACAAAATAAGCCCACATACTTCACTGCAAGGGCTTCTTCTATACAAACCCTTGTTTACAGATGGGCTGGGCTGAAGCGTAGGTAACAGGTAGTTTGTGCCTACATCTTCAAAAGATTCAACACCCAGTTTGTCCTTTTCTCTAGTCCTACCATTTTTTCACTTTCTTTGAGATTGGGATATTGTTCATAGCGCATTGCTTGTGAATATATTAAAGAGGTGATTCACTGATCGTAGAGAAAGCAACAGAGAACGAGATTGTGAAAATAAGAGCGTGACCATACAGGAGGCAACAGAGGGGATGTGCTGATTGAGTCTATGCCAATTTGACAGAGGCTGGAATGGACTTAGAGAAGGGAACCCCAACTGAGAAAATGCCTCCATAAAACTGGGCTGGAGGCAAGCCTGTAGATCATTTTCTTAATTAGTGATGGATATGAGAAAGCCCAGCCCATTGTGGGTGGAGTTATTCCTGGGTTAGTCGTTCTGGGTTTTATAAGGAAGCAGGCTGAGCCAGTAAGCAGAACCTCTCCATGGCGTTTGTGTTAGCTTCTACCTCCAGATTCCCAGCCTGTTTGAGTGAAGGATTTCCTTAGGTGATGGATTATGGGTGTGTAAGTATAAGCCAACTGCACCCTTCCTCCCAATTTCCTTTTGGACATGTTTCATCATAACAATAGGAACTCAAACTAAGACAAAACTAGGATAGTGGGGTATTGCTGTGATAGACCTGGCCATGGGACATTCGGGAGAACTGTGGAAGAACTTTGGGCTGGGAAAACCTTTGAGTGGGCTCTTCTGTAGGAACTTGGAAGACAAGAATTGGGAGCAGCACAGATGATGGAGGTCTGGCTTGTGAAGTTTCAGAGGGAAGATTGTTGAAGCTGATCAGCTGGGGCTGAAGTATCAGCTGTGATGAACACGAACCCAGAACCACTAAGGACAACCCTTAGTTTTGCTGGGACACTGGATATTAGTTTGTTGGGGCTGAAGAATCAGCTGTGATTAAGAAGTCAGCATTGTTGAGGTGAAGTCTTCTGGGAAGTGTTTCCTCGAAGTCAGCGCATGCAAGCTGCGCTCAGAGGTGGCCAAGGTTGTAGCTCGTGCTGGCAGCCAAACTCTGTCACGTGTTAGTCTCTCAGGTGCTACTGGTTTTGAAGGCATGAAGGGATCATGGAGAAAAGCTGAGACTTGGTACTGTGAGAGACCTGGAGAGGCCGTTGGGGAAGGTACAGCTGGGGTGCCAGTTGAAGCCCTAGACCTGAAGGGATCATGGAGAACAGCTGAGACTTTGGACCATGAAGAGAGTCCAGCAGAGGGGCGGCCCAATTACAGCAGAAGACCCCAGCTCTTTGGAGATGGCAGTGCCACGGGATTACTACCAAGTAAAACAGCAGAAGTGGGATGGGAAGGACCTGAGCTTAGAAGACAAACTGTGTGTGTTCTAGAGGGAAGAGCTGGAGAAGTGACCCAAATTCCTTGGAGAAGCCCAGAGTATTGTAAGTCCTAGATATTGAACGTTGAATTATTTATACTGTTTGGGTGTGGTGTTGTTTTGTTCAGATTGTGACTGTGCCCTGGTCCTTCTCCCTTGAAGTAAGGAAGTATTTAACTTATGGTTGACTTTATAGGAACCCACAGTTGAGAGACTGAATTTTTAAGAGAGATTTGGTTTTTAAAAGAAATCGAGAGTGGTCTTGCACAGTGTTTGAACTGGTAAAGACTGTGAGTCATTCAAGTTTGTGATATGTTTTATATTTGTGATATTTATCAATCTGAGATCTTGAGGATGAATGAGAGGAGGAGGTCATGTCTTAAAAAATGTGTGCCAAGCTGACGAGGGGTCAATTTTGCTGTTTAGTTTTATGTCTGTTTGTCACAGGCTAGATTATCTAAGAGGGTGAAACCCCAGTTAATAAAAGGTCTCCATTAGGTCATGTTGGAGAAAAGTCTAAAGAATATTTTTAAAATCAGTGATATGGGAATACCCTACCTCACTGTAGGTGGGGCCATTCCTGGGCCAATGGTACTGGGTTCTATACGAAAACAGCTTGAGCAAGCCATGAGGAGTAATTTAGTAAGCAGCACCCCTCAATGGCCTCTGCATCAGCTTCTGCCTCCAGATTCCTAGTCTGAGTTCCTTTCTTGACTTCCTTCAGACGGACTATGGATATGGAAGTATAAGCCAAGTAAGCCCTTTCCTTCCTTCTCCACTTGTTTTTGGTCATGGTATCTCATCATAGCAATAGTACAAGAGAGTGGAGGGTCAAGACTTAAGGTTAGAGACATCTAAGGTTCTTTTAGAGGAAATGAAGACAGGCAAGAACCTCGTTTGGTGTCTGCGCACTGCACACAGTGTGGGAAGAGTCAGAAGACATTGCATCCTTTATGAACTTGTCACAAGTTGCCTTCAAATGGAGACTCAGACGTTAATGGCAGTGAATACCTCCCAACAGGGACACGGGTCAGTGGGAAGGGAGTGGGAGAAAAGGAGATAATGCTTGGTTTCACTCTGTATAATCTTTCATCATAGTTACAAATATAACTTTTTCCCCCTTGAAACCAGTTTTTCATGACCTACAATAATTTTGTTTCTACTCCATGACCACAGATGACTTCAGAGAGAGGTTTCCCCTTAGCTCCTCTGTGTCTACCAAGTTAATCAGTGGAGATAGAAGCTATTCTTGTGTCACAAATCTCAGGACTCTCTTCTACCTCCTGAGCCTACTCAGGACCACAGGAATAGGAAGGCAACATTTCAAGTTCACATCCCAGGGCCATTCACTCATGCCCTGTGATAGCTATCATCATCATCATCCTGTAGTATATACTAGGACAGAGGTTCTTAGCCTGTGGCTTGCAATCACTCTACCAAACCTCTATCTCCAAAAGTATTTATATTATGATTCATAACAGCAAAATTACAATTATGAAGTATCAGTGAAAATAATTTTATGGTTGGGGGTCACCAGGACACGAGGAACTGTAGTAAAGGGTTTCAGCATTAGGAAGGTTGAGAACCGCTGTAATAGGAGAGATCTAGGGGAGCAAGCCTGCCCTTGGGCATCACCTCTCTGTTAGTATCGACTGTGTTTCCACGTGGATACAGGTGTTCTAGATCTCTGGCAGCAGTATTGAGAAATGCCAGGTTCATTTCTCTTGAGCTCCTCATCTCAGTCTAACTATAATCTAAACAGGAGGAAAAAATATATTTTAAAGGACGAATAGGAGAGCCCATTAGATTTAAACAGTCCACCAGAAAGGCAAGTCAAAGGAAAGAAGCAGATATCATCATGGGAGTCTTCTCAAAGCCAGTTCCTCCCTAGCTGAAGTGAAAGGGATGGTCTTATTCAAGTGATGGGAGGTCTTCCTAAAGTTCCAGGTCAGGGTTGCAGACCCACTTCAGAACAGTGAGCATGGGGGATAAAGTTCATGAAACCATCTCTGATGTGTTCATTTATTAGGGTCAATCTGTTCCATTTTATCTATGAGATAGCCTTTCTCAGTGTCTTCTGGACTCAAGGCAGGAAAACAGTGTTCAAGTGCTTGGCTATTAATGGATGTGCAAGAGAGAGATGCTGAAGCAGGTATAACATGACACCGTGAGACCATTTCCCAACAACTCAAGGCTCCTCAGATCCCATCTAGGGATCCCTCTGTCAAAAGCATCTCAACATAATTATAACTGAGACTTAAAATCCCATTAACACCGAAGTGTTCTTGTCAGACCCATCTGTCACACTTGCCCACACTCTCTAGTTCCCCCTCCTCTCTGACCTTCACACCCCTCTTCAGGACCACCACTATTCTCTCAGCCTCCCCCTCCATGGTCCTGGAACTGTGTGGATACGTTTTAGCTATCAGCAGGCACTGGACTCACTCTAGTGCTTAATCACCCACGGAAACCATTTGTTTAAGCAATTAAGAACGTGGAGCTAGGGCATTTCCAGCAGGTACTGACCAGGCGGAAATGCCAACTGCCTATACCCTTGTTAAGGGTTGTTGATCGGCAGGACATGACCTGCTTCAAGGTGGCTGATGATGTTTACCTGGAACATTAAATGCACAAGCTCCAAATGCATTCAGAATGGTTGGCTGGTAATGGGCGGCACACTTTGGGCATGATTTTCTTTAAGGTTAAATGTTTGGAGCATTTTGGCTTTGGTGTGAAGTACACTTGTGATCTCTTTTCCTTCAAAGCGAACAATCTGGGTTTGAGTAACAGAGGAAAGCACGGGCTGTTTAGAACACTCATTGTGGGGCAGAATCTGAGGTTCAGAAGGAGTAAGGTATAATGCAGTAGGAGGAAAGATAGAACAAATTATGAGCCTGGTGTAGTAGTGCCTCTCATGTCAATAGTAGAAAAGCAAAGGCAGGAAGGTTGTGAGTTCAAGACCAGGTTGGACTCCATAGTAAAACCTTGTGTCAAACAAAAAGAACTTGGCACCTGGGCTCTAGATATAGCTATCATTCCTTCCCTGTGTGGTCATGAATAAGTCATAAGTTTATTCATGTTAATGTGTGATATGGAAGAAATGATCCTGAAGGTACTTTGAACTCTATTTTCTAAGTAGAACTGGAAGTTTCTATTACTGGTTTACCAAAGGGAAGCCTGATAGAATTGGAAACGATGCTCTCTGTTGGCGTTATGTGTCTTTTCTCTAACCAAAATCCTGCACACACAGGATTGTGTGTGCCACTTGTTGCTACTTGGCCACTTTGTTGAGCGATTGAGTTGTCTCTGAAATGCTGTGCTTTCCACGTTGTCAACACTTGCTTGAGTTTCCAAAGTGCCTATCTTACTGGTGATTTTGTGTTGTTCTTGTTCAAGGAAAGCCTCTAATATTAACGACCTGCAAAGGGTAACCTGTAGAGTTTATAATCATCGGGAGAGTCTTTATGGTTTCATTAACTGGAGTTCAATTTAGAAGATAGTTTTGAATAATGAATGGGGTCTTGACAAACAGAACCGATATGAGTGAGGATAGTCTTGTAAGGTCATGGAACCAGAAGGCACAGCATACAAGGATTAGGACTGAGGAATTTTTTAACCTTCTGGAGATACAGTGCAGCTTGGATCAGCAGAACAGAAAAGAGTATGGCTTCTTGTTGGAAAACATGACTCAGGGTCTGGGGATGTAGCTCAATTTGTAGAGTACTTGCTTAGCATTCATGAAACTCTTGGTTCATTTCTCCAGCACCATCCGAGACTGACCATGGTGAAAGAGACCTGTTATCCCACTGCTCAGTAAGCTGAGGCAGGAGAAGTAGAAGTTCAAGGCTATCCTCAGCTTCATAGCTAGCTAGAGATCAACCTGTGCTATAAGATTCTATAAAAAGGCAAGCCAGTATTCTGGAATTGAGAACACACTTGGCTGTTTGCATGTCTGAAGCTGTCTGTCCCTCTAATATGATCACGTCAGTCTCACATCCGCTTTAGGATATGATGTACAACTCTCCAGCATGCAGTTGAGGCTCACGTGGGCTAAATACCATTTTCAATGGCATGCAGCTAAATCCAGATACTACTGTGTGTCTGTCTGGCTTGAGTACCTATTACACAACTAGTTTCTCAAAGGAAATCACGGTACAGATAACCTGCCTTCAAATGTTTGGCAGCAAACTATGAATTTAATGCATTTAATTTTAAGATCAAATGAAAGGTAACTCTTCATTGATGATTCCTATGTGCCAGTTCCTGTCTCAAGTGCCTTATGCATGTGGATTCATTTAATGTTTACTGAGTGATTTGAAAGCCGCTACTGTTACTAATTTCATCTTACAGGGAAAGAATAGCCAATGTGAAGTCAAGCAGTGTGCCTAATAACCCAGAGATACTCGCTTGTGGGGTTAAACCACCAAGACCGCTGTAGTAGGTCCTCTCGGTGCCTTTTTTTTTATACTTGTTTCTTTGGGTTTTAGAAGGAAAGAGTCCAAAGGAATACATTGCTGTGTGTAAGAGGGTTAGCCTCCATGCCACATGATTTAGTTATCTTAAAGAAGAAAGTTTCAGGCAGAGAGAATTTAGATGTTTCTGTGACTCCACTAGTAACTAGAGAGGCTTCAGGGAGACACGCAGCCTGCTCTCATTTGGGGACAGCAGAATTCACCTCTGGCAAGGGAAACAAAAGACAGAAACATGAGCTGCTATTGATTGATTTCTTCTTAAATAGTAGAAGGGACTAGGCAGATGATCACTCAGTGTTTTGAAGATTTAGGGTGGCATTAATCAAATCTCTAAACAAACTAGGCAGACTTATAGGGAGCAGAGAGGATACCTAGAGGTCATTACATGCTGAGTGTCCCCACTGCCATAGCCACTGCCCCCAACTCATTTAATTTTTCCTAAACACTAATAAAATCAAGAGGGAGGAGACTATGGAGTAGAAAAGGGCCTGGGGTTGAAGAATTGGGAAACAAACAGAAATTCTTAGCAATTTAGTGCGCTCTGTGTGAGTCAATCGTGTAATATGATTATAAAAAAGAAAACTAAGAAGAATGCCTACGGTCGCACGTGCTCCATCACACATAAAGTATGCAGAATAAAGAAGAGCAGAGGTGGTGGGTTCCTTTTACTGTGTTAGAGTTAATGTGGATTAAGGGATATCACTTCTGTGCACCATGCTCAGAGAGAGCACATCTGGCACAGAGCCAACAAGCTTCCAGCCATCAATCCCAAAGGGAGGGGAGTGTTACAACTAGGCAGTGGCGAGGGCTAGAAGAGATGCCTTCCCCAAGAGACGAGAGTGAGAGTGATGCTCGTGGACCTTGGGGATGGTATATCCTAGACAGTGAAGAGGAAACGCAGCCATTCAAAACAATAAATAGAATTCATTGTACCAAGTACTCTTGGTAGTTGTGTTTTGTTAACCAGGGATTGCTTAACAATATATTGCCATTTCAAAATGGTGCCTTCTACATCTCTCGAATATCTCTACTTGATTCTCTCTTAGTCTTTATCAACACTTGAATTTCTGATGTTCAGTCTTTTTCAAGACTGCTCGTTATCCTGTTAAAACTTGCTGCATTCCCAATGCTTAGAGTAGCGTATTAGACAAAACACATGCCCCATTGATATTAATAATAGATATCACTGGCTGATTGAACGGATTGGTGCAGCATCAGCAGCAGATGTAGGAAGGCTGAAGGGAGAGAGGGTGGTATTTATGTCTCAGAAATCTGATCCGGAGACTGGATGGCTGTCAGGTGGAGGCTGGGTTGCATGACCATTTTTAGACTAGTGGTTTTATGAACTCTAGGAGCTGAAGAGAAAGGATTTCAATGGCTTTCTAGCTCTCTGAGGGTTTGATAGACACTGTGGTTCTGAACTGCTGCCATGAGCTGGGCAGACAGAATCCTAGAATAAAAGGTAGAATATTTATGTTCATGGCAGAACATTCTAGATTGTTAAAAATTTCATTTTGGTGGATCTTGGGTATTTTTTATTGGAATATAAACTTCCCATGGAGGTTGTTATCAGGGCTCACTCTTCTTCAGAGCTGGAGGCTGTAGATGGAAGACGTGAGTGTGGAAGGCATTAACGCCCATTCTCTCTGAAGGTTCGACTTTTCCTGGTATTGTGGATGCTGGCAAGCCTTAAAATCCCTTGGGGAACAGATGCATTGCCAATCTCTTCTTGATAGTCTTGGTCTGAATTTTGTTCTTTTTCTAAGGACTCCAGTCAATGAATTAGGTAGACTCCAATTCAGAATATCTTACCTTAACCTGATGACACACACAAGGACCCTATTTCCGTGTATGTCACATTCATGGGTATTCAGAAGTTTTTGTTTTGTTTCGTATGCAGGGAGGGAGGGGGAGAGAAGTAGGTAGGTAGGTATAGTTATATAGGTAGAGAAAGAGACCAAATGGGAGAAAATTAATTATGTCCAAAAATGCAAATATGCAAATGAGAGAAGATAATTTTTAAAAATGTGAATATGCAAATGACCTCTAGCTAGTGTATAGGTCTTTATGGCTATGCTGAAGATTAGTGCATACAGAGTAACACATTGAGTAACAAGGAGGAGACCAGGTTTCCTTGAGGCTTCTGCAAAGAAAATCTGACAGATCTGAGCAAGGACATAATGTCCCTGCTGTTGATGGCAAGCTAAGGACATCTAGCCCCCAGATAAACACTAGCTGTGTTCAGTGAACAAGAGAAGTCACCTTGACTCGCTGATGACCATGACGATTGAAACTAGACAAAGCTTACAAATGTTTTAAGAAATAAGTTTTGAAAATGAATACTGAATTGGGTTTGAACTGTGCGTCATTTCTGGCACGTTACAGGATCGGATGTATTTGTTTGGAATTATACCTCTCCACCTAGTTTTGCTTGCAACCGCTTCAGGTACCTATTGCTAACTTCAGAATGTTACAAGGAAATGCAGAAATAATTGATACATTTTAAACAACTTTGATTATAAGATTTTGCTACCATTGTTACATTTTATTTTTATTACTCTCTACCATGCCTAATTCATAAGTTAAACTTCAGCGCAGGTATGTGTGTTTGTCTCCATGGGAGCTACCACAACATCTCTACAGAGTTGGGCCCTCCCCAACAGGATTGCAGGCATCCACAAACAACTGCAGCATAAACAAAAGTAACACACCGCAAACTAATATTCCACGACAATTATGCTTGGGCATGTACGTATACACACATATACACACATACACACACATATATATGTACACACACACACAACCTCATTAACTTTTTGAGAATTTCCCATATGTATACAATGTATTTTGTCTTTTGGATGACAGCCTAGTCTTTAACAACAGTACTCTCTTTCTCATGTACTTCGATTATATTTACTCCACACTTCTGCCCCTATCTCTTCCTAGCTCTATCCCTAGCTCCTCATCCCACTCTTCCACCCCCTCCAAACTTCACGTCCTCTCTTCTCATTTTAAATGGCTCATCGGTTCCAATTTATGATCCCCTTATACTTATGGGGTTGGGGACATGCACTGGAACACATGGTCTGCTTATCAGGGACCAGATTCTTATAAAGCAAAAGGTTTCTCTCCTTCCCAGAAATCGTCAGTTGTCAGTAGCATTTCAGCTGTGAATGGGGGTTCCTGAACCCTCTCCTTCCATGCTAGGCTAATAACTGACTTGATCTTATGCACAGGCATACCCAGGATGTGAGTACAGTGTGCTTCTTTTTCAGATCTTATGCCTTTTCAAAAGCCCTGGCCCCAGACAGCAATACAATCACAATTTCCCCGCCATTCTGAGGACTGGGCTTGTGTGAGTTTATGGGGGGGGGTCACTTTCAGTTTTATTCTTCTGTTTTAGTTAATTATATACAATAAGAAAATATTATCATTGTCATTATCACAAAAAGTAGGCAAACCCACAAATAATAGAATAATGCAAACCAACACCCAATGTCTTTTGCTTCTACAGCAGGGGGAAGTTCAAGGTCCCTCTGATGATTTACTGTTGGAAAATTGATTTCTGCTCTTCTTTTCCCCAAGAAGGCCTCCCCTTGAGTTGCCAGTAGAAACAGAAAAATAGAGAGAGGTTCTGTGAAAAGGGTGTAGAGACCTGGGTAAGAAAGATATTGTGAGTAAGAACCAAAAGCTGCCCGAAATATCACATTTCATGAGCTGAGGTCTTATCAGCCACTCGAGTATGCTTATCTTGTTCCCATGTTCCTTCTGCTCCCAGGATGAAGCTGCTTCATCTTCTAAACACCCACTGTGTACCATCCAACCAGTTACTTCTCTGCTCTGGAGGTCAGCATGTGTTCTGGGTCAGAGGAGAAATTAGTCTGTATATTAATCCATTTCTCATTATTATGATGAAATACGTGATGGAGGCTGACCTTTTAAAGATAAGGGTTTTAATTAGGAAATAGTTTTGGAGGTTTCAAGTCCAGTACTTGGTGGCCCCCTTGATTTGGTCTCTGGCGACTGTCTAGTTTGTATCATGACAGGAGCACATACAGCAGTGGGGTATCAGGTCTTAACAGGAAGCCACGGAGTTTCTGAGATCCCACAGTCATTTCCACAAGTGTGTCCCAATGACTCAAGGACTTCCCACCAGGCCCCACTCTCCAAAGCGTTCTTTTCTCACACTGCCACTTTGAGAACAAAGACTCTAATATATGACCTAGGGCAAAAACTGCATCCAAACCATAGCAGTATTCAATTTATTTTTCCATCTCCTGCTGCTGACCCCAGGGTATGAAATGGAAGGCACAGAGCCATTAGACATGTATTCAAATATTAGCTCTGCAATTTAAGAGCTGAATGTGGGTAAATAATGAAGTCACTCTGTAAATGATTTTTTACATTTGTAAAATGGACACAATCATAATCCTGACTGTATAGGGTTGTTGTGAGCATTATAGGATTAAATGAAACCATGCGTGAAAAGGGGTTATCAGAATGACTGGGATATTGTTAGTGCTCTTAAAATCATTATGTCATTAGGAGGCAAACAATTTGGTGACTGAATAAGAAGATGGCAATATGCCTTATGTAATATCCTATATCATCATAATTTCTCTTTCAGAATATCCCGAATCAGTTTTTTCTCAGTCACCAGGTTCCTTGTCTTTAAAGAGGCGATTCTCCCAGAACTCTTGTCTGTCTGGGCTTCAAGATGCCCTGTTGGGAGGATCGAATTGCACCACTACAATTTTCTCCTCAGCAGAACAGCACACCAGAGTTAGACTCCAGCATGCTGAACCATCACTCAATGCAGAGGAGCTGCAGAAGGGACCGACGGCAGGCAAACAGGCTATTCAGACCTCTGTATGTGCTCTCCGTTTTCAGAATGAGTGAGGCCAAAAGTTACAGGAAAAGCTAAAGTAAGTTAGCCCAGAGAAACATTTTTATGACAAGGAACTCTTTAATAGATACATGTCTTATAGGTTATCTAATATCTTATATATTATCTAATATATGGCAGTCACTACTGGATGCTGGTATACACAGATGAATGAAATAGACAAGGGGCCTGCCCTTTGTGTGACTCATTGACAAGTAGGGACAGAATGGCTCATCAGTAGGTAAACAAATCCACCAATACCTAATTATAGGATGCTAATATCTTACAAAGGGAAAAGCTATTATAACAGAATATGAAGGAGGATCAAGTGATGCATGCCTTAATTGGTAAAATTGAAGGAGCAACTTCACGGACAAAGAGGAAGTTACTAAGAGAGATTCCTAACAAAGAATGGCAAAACAAAGGTGTAACAAAAGGAGAGCCTCAGCTGGGCCCAGGAACTAAAATGATGAAGTTAGTTAGGATGCTGTGGTGTGAGGGAAGAGTGAGTCAAAATAGGAAGGGCATGAGCAAGGAGCAATGTCAAGCAAAAGCTTTCCAACTGTGGTATAGAGTTTGAGAACGAACATGGAGGAAGGGGAAATGGATTGAAGGGTATCAAAGAGCAAAACTCTCCATCTCCTTCCTCTTTCTCTTCCATTCCTCCTTTTCTGCCTTTTGTTCTTTTCCTTCTCCAGTTAGCACATGAGCACTTACATCTACAGGTATTTTCTAACACTAGAGATAGTGAGCTAAACAAAAGAGCAAGAGATTCAGCCTTGGTGTCCGTGTTGGTTAGTTTATGGTCAGCTTGACATAATCTCGATCCATCTGGTAGGAAGAAGGCATACTTGAGAAAATGTCTCCATCAGATTGGTCTGTAAACAAGTCTGTGAGGGCATTTTTTTGATTAATACTTGAATGTGTCGGGGGAGACCACTGTGGTGGTGTCATCCCTGGGAAGAGATCCAGGGTTATATAAGAGAGAGTGCTGAGATCAAGCCGCGAAGTAAGACAGTAAGCATCTTTCCTTGGTCTTTTCTCTTATTCCCACCACCCAGTTCCTGACTTAGGTTCCTACCCTAGCTTCTCTTTATCATGCTATAAGGAGAAATAAACACCTTCCTCCCCAGGATGCTTAGGTTATGGTGGTTATCACAGTGACAGATGATGCATGATCCATGCCTAGTATTCTGTTCAAAGTGACTGCTGTTGGGATCCAGTAGAGAGGGGGTGGTGAAGTCGTTAAGGAATGATGATGAAGATGAAGAGACCCTGATGGATTTGACATCCCTTTCTTTCACTCCACCACCCACACGTGGGCTTACAATACTTTTACTATTTATATTTCATTTACTCTTGATTCTTACAAAGCGGTTTCTTTAGACCTCCTGCCCTGTTCTCCTCTACTTAGATATCATGTGATTTCACGTCTCATCTCCCAAAATGATGAGGAGAAAAAGCAAGAAAAAAAGATGGGAAGCAGAAATTAACATATGAATTAGAACATGAATCAAAGGAACGGCAAAGATGTCTATGAGGAGTAGAATATGGCAGAAGGCCAGCACTAGGTACCATCTGATGAAGAAATAGATGGTGTCACAAGAAAAGGATTAGCACGATTCATTGTAAACTCAATTTCCCCACTAATTTTCAGATGTTGACACTGGTGTTGGCTTGAACCTTGGACTCTAGCTCTAATGAAAATGGCTTGTTTTATAAGGGGCCATCAATAATCTGAAATTTTGGCTCTAGAAAGACAAAAGAGGGCAGGCAACTTCCCCCATAGGATTCTTCTTTCCTAGTCACTAACTTTCTAAGACTATGGGCAATTAATCTGTTGAGTATGAATTGAGCTGTACTACAGGTGTAACATGCACTGGAGTTTTAAAGGCATCTCAAGAATATAAACTATCTTATTTGTGATTTTTATATTTATTCTAGGTTGAAATAATATTTTGGGTTCTTAGACAAATAATTAAAATTAATTCTACCTGTTCTTACCTATTGTTGTAAATATGGATGCCAAAACATTAAAATTATATACATGATTCATATTTATGATAGATACTAGCATCACTATAAATAACTGACTCTAATTAAGCACAATGTATTTAGGATATTGATGCATGCTATACATAATTTCTAAGTTTATTAAATAAGCTTTAATGTACATACCTAGCATGTTTTCATTAAAAAGGGACCAAGGTATGTAGAAAGAGAATAAGTAACTTTGTTTAAACAAGTAATCAGATAAAGGCAGACCTGGGTTTCCATCCTGCCTCAAGAACTCACATTCTTAATTCATCCATTTTCCTACCTCTTGGTACCATTTTTGAGAGTCACTAGGCAGGCATAGGAGGCTAACAATTAGTGACTCTATTAACAAATTTAGGTCATAAGAAAAAAACTAAACTTACGTTACTCAGAATGGTGAGAAATGGGATAGAAGATGGAGCAGAATTCTAGCAATGGAAATGTTAGGTTTTGTGGAGGACTAGAACCTTGTCACTATTCCATAACGACAGTGCATGGTTGCTATGCCCTACTCAATGATCCTTTAATCAAGAGACTGCATACACAATGGCCCACAGTGCTAAGATAGAGTGGAATAATTCTCATTTCTCAGTGGTGTTTCCCAGCTCCTGTAGCATCATAGCACAAAATGTTACCTATGTTTGTGGGGCTGCTGGTGTAATCAGACCAACTGGACTGTAGTAGTATAAAGTATGCCATATATAGTTACACACGCTTGATAATGATATCACTGGACAGATATCTCAGTACTTATGACAACATGAGGAGCTGAGTTTCATTCCTAGCTATGTATGGATATATAAATCGTCAGGTATGGTGGTTCATGCTTGTAATCCCAGCTCTGGAGAGGCAGTAAACACGGTCCCTGTTGCTCATGGGCCAGCTAGCCTAGCTTAATCCATGAGACCCTTGTCCCAGTGAAGAGACCCTGTCTCAAAAGCAAGGTAGTTAACATGTAAGGGTAAATGAACCTGAGCTTTTGTCTTCTGGTCTCCACACATTTACCTGTAGTGTACCTGCATACACACATGTACCTATACACATTGAACAGGCACACACACACACACCTGGACACCTGCATGCACACAAAACAAACAGCTTATTATTATGCTACATTTTATCAGTGATTTAAAGTGTACTTCTATTGACCAAATTGTTTATTAGGTAGCCATGGTGGCATATGGCAATAACCCCAGTACTTGGGAGGCAGAGGCGGGAGAATAAAGGGAATCAAGACTAGGAGAGGCTACAGAATAAGACTATAGAAAATTTCTTTTTCATTGTTCTGAAGCAAAATGCCTTTGCTGTCTGCAGTAGACTACATAGTTTATGTTCACTACATCCCTTAATTGCAATGTTTCTCTCCTACTTGATTCAATGTCATGTTGTTTCAATCATATCCCCTAAACACACACACACACACAGTAGCTAGTAAGAGGTTATATTGAGTAATTGACCGGAAATAGAGCTATGTGTTTATGAAGCCCCACAGAGATGAAGAATCTGCTGCTGGTGGCTCACCAGTCAGGTTTGATTCATTTTGTCACACTCACTGATACTGAATGACAAAGAGAGAGCTACAGTAACTGTTAAGGGATCTGCTTTGTTGAAGCAATGATACTAAGAAAACTTTTGAGAAAGGTCTGTGTCAGACATGGAGAGATTTCTAATGCTTGGACCAAAGACAGAGCTCACACGGAACACTCCATGCTCTCAGCGCTGTCTCCATTGCTGCCAATGGGAAAAGATTGCGAGCAAAGTTGAATGAAATGATGAAACAGGATACTTTGTGGAAGTTACTGCTAATTCTATGGGTTTAAAACAATTTGAGAATCATTATTTATTTCATTGTTTATTACACAACATGAAAAGTGCATAGTGAATCTCTAATGCCGAAGTGAAGGCAGTTGAAGAATTTCTGGAAGCTCCATACAAGCTGTTTGTGGAGGGAATTACTTGCCAGAATGTATTTTGTGAGCGTGGTCTAGCAGAGCCAACAAGACCAATCTGCTACACTCTGAGGCTGAGGTGTGTACTAGACTGTTCAGTCTAGGTCTGTGGAAGTAGTTTCCGTGGTATTTGCACAAATGCTAACGTTGCCTAACAGCACATTTTGCCAACGATTCTGTCATTGAGTGATATGCTGCAGTGTAAAATAGAACTCTCAGGCAAGCATTCTTGGGTCTTAAGTTGTTTTGCCTCCTTCTTAATCTACTGTAGACTGACAGCTCCATGGCTTTTGTTTGCTTGTGACTTTGACTAGCTTTCTTCTCTCAGCATATGTCTGGTTTGGCTCCTGTGCATCTTGCTGTCTATGATTTATATTCTGTTTGTGATCCATAGGCTGCTGGATGGTTTGAGTCAGATGAATTCCAAGAAGAGTGGTTCTAGTTGGGAGACGTTTCTGCCAACCTCCCTCATACGTCGTTGGCCTTATGTCTAGCTACATTTGGGACAGTATCCATCACTATTTGGCTGCTATGGACAGCATTACAAATTCCCATGACCCACATCATGATACGATAGCAAGATTTATTATGCCACTAAGTTCATTTGGTCATTTTTTTTTTTGGTTTTTCGAGACAGGGTTTCTCTGTGGCTTTGGAGCCTGTCCTGGAACTAGCTCTGTAGACCAGGCTGGTCTCGAACTCACAGAGATCCGCCTGCCTCTGCCTCCCGAGTGCTGGGATTAAAGGCGTGCACCACCATCACCCGGCTTGGTCATTTTTTTTTTACTAAGTGTCTACTATGTGTTAGGTACTGTTTATGACACATAGAAACCACTTAATGAAAACAAGAGAAAAGACCCATTCTATCATGGTGCTTATAATCTAACTGGAGAGACAGACAGTAATGAACATAACAAATACAGTATAAAGGTTTCTAAAAGGTGATCAAAAGTATGGAAAAGAAATTAGGTTAAAATAAAGAAATTGGCAGTATTGTTAGAGCAAGACAATATCCCCTTTGTGACTGGTGCAGGTTGGGGGAAGGCTAGGATTGCAGGAGCAGAATGAGATGGGAGAGAGAACTAGGGTGTGGGGTTAATGCAGAAGCAGTGTTGTAAGGATTATGAATGATGTTTCCTCTGATTTTACACTGAGTGGACATATCCGGAGAATTAAAACTTTCAGATTGATTTTATGGGTACGATTATTTTCCTTACAGGTGTGTGTGTGAGTGTGTGTGTAACACATGTGTGTGCCATATGCCTAACTGGTGATCTTGGAGGCCAGAGAGGGTGTCAGATCCTTTGGGACTGGAGTTAAAGACTGTTGAGAGCTGTTGAGGACTCAAACCTGGCTCCCCTAAAAGAGTAACAAGTGCTCTTTTTAAAAAATATTTATTTATTTATTATGTATACAATATTCAGTCTGTGTTTATGCTATAGGCCAGAAGAGGGCACCAGATCCCATTACAGATGGTTGTGAGCCACCATGTGGTTGCTGGGAATTGAACTCAGGACCTTTGGAAGAGCAGGCAATGCTCTTAACCTCTGAGCCATCTCTCCAGCCCCACAAGTGCTCTTAAGCATGGAGCCAACTCTCCAACCCATAAGGAAACCTGTAGTGTATTCTTTTCTGTATTTGAAGCTTGTTCAGGTGTGTGTGTGTGTGTGTGTGTGTGTGTGTGTGTGTCTGTTTTGTTTAGAGATGATGTTTCTATGTGTGTCTCTGGATGTCATGGAACTCTCTACGTAGGCTGAATTCAACTTGAGTTTACAGAGATGTCACTGGCTCTGACTCCTGAGTTCTGGGATTAAAGGTGTGTGCCACCATTCCAGGTCACCTAAAAATTTTTAACAAAAAGTATCGTACTCTTTGCTTCCTGAGAATATGCTTTGCAATAATCATGGATGCTAGCCAGGTGGTGGTGGTGCATGCCTTTAATCTCAGCACTCAGGAGGCAGAGGCAGATGGAACATTGTGAGTTCAAGGCCAGTCTGGTCTACAAAGTGAGTTCCAGGACAGCAAAGCTGTTATACAGAGAAAACCTGTCTCAAAAAACAAAACACAACAACAAAAGCCTCTCAAACAAACAAACAAACAAACAAAAAACAAAACAAAAACAAAACAAAAAACAAATACACAGAAAAATCACTCAAGAATACAGGGAAGCCTGTACAGTGGCTTCTCAAATACCTTAACAAGGGATCATTATTTGTATCTGGATATTAGAAATAAACTATGGTTGCCAAAAGTAGCTATTTTTGGTTATAATTTAGAACTAGAAACAGTATGCTCACAGATTGGTTGTATAGAGTAGAATAAAGTGTGATGTCAGAGATAATTTCAAGACTGGCTATTGGCAAGATGGAGTTACAATGGAGATAAGACAGTACTGGTCATTTCCTTGGAATATAAGGAAGAACAAATTAGGGTTGCATTGACTGAGAAAAATGTAGGCATGCAGGCAGAAATGCAGAAGAAAGTCATTATATGAATTAATGTTTACAATGGGATTCTGGGTTTATGCAGTTGTCAGTTTCTTGTAGATCTTTTTTTAGGGGTAGGACCTTGGAAGATTTTTCTAGCTTCCACGTTAGCCTATTCATTGACAGTGCTGCAATTCTGGTCTTGTTTGTACAGCCATTTCTAGGAGGGACTTTCTGATATGCTGGCTCTTATTATTTTTCTGCCCCCTTCTCTCATGATGTGTCCTGAGCTATAGATGCAGAAACTGTGATATAGATGTAATTATTGGGGGTCTCTACAACCTGTTGATCTCTGCATTTGAAAACAGTGAAGTTAGGTAGTATTTAAAGCCATCAGACTCATTAAGAGTATTAAGATAGTGAAGGTAGATAGGAAAGCCAAGAGGACTGAAGTCTCCATTCTGGAATGTTCAAACATTAGTTGTCTCATGCAGAGGAGAAAAGTTCAGTAGATGACACAGAGACATCACTGGCGATAGACAGGTAGAACACAGAATATGGTATCTTGCTAATTGGAGTCAAGACAGTGCTAGGAAGAAAATAGTGAGGAAATGGATGAAGTTATGCTGATGGGCTAAGAAATGGGACAGAGAGCTAGCTGACTGTTATATTTTAGAATGTTCAGGTGATTCCCAACTTTGATAAAAAAGCAGTTTGCGTGGAGGGAGTGGCATGGTGGATATTGATGGAAGTGGTTGCAGAGATTTTGGTATGTTTTAAATGTTTCACCCAAAGTTCATATGTTAGAAATAATCTCCAACGCAAGCATGTTGGAAGGTGTACCTCCTAAGAGGTGATTGGGTTATGAATGGATCAACATTCTTATCACAGCAGCAGGTTGGTTATAAAGGTGAGTTTGGCTCCTTCTTGCTCGCTTGCACTTTCTCTATTTTTCCTTATTTATGATGGTTTGTATTCTAATTATCCCCCAAAGGCTCAGGTGCTAAAGGCTTGGTCTTACACGCACTGGTGTTCAAGGTGATTAGATTGTGAAAGGATATAGTCCATCATGAATCCATTTATTGATGGATACATAGCCTCATAGGCTCTGTGGTGGTGGGAACTTCAGAGATGGGACACAGAAGTAGATCTCTGGGCGTGCCCCCTTGAGAGGTACTGTTGAAGCATTCCTCCAGGAGCAAGGAAGTTTCATAAGACGTAGGAAACCCAAGAACTAAGGCTTATGAGGCTCCTTCCCAAGGTTATATACACACCAAACAATGGGATACAGGAAACTGGTGAAGCTTCCCGGAAATCATTCGGGAAGCTCCAGAGCATAGCTTTTTTATCAGTCTTCCATGCTGGGATGGACTTCTTGCTAATGTAGCTGCCTACTGAGTCACCATGTTTGCTGTAAGCATCCCTTCACCTGTGCTCCTATAAGTAAAGCCTCATGCATGCTTTCATATGTAACCTCAGAGTGCTATTGATTCACCAAAGTAAAATTGGGTGAAATTGTTTCTTTTTTATGTTACTGGTACTTTACCTGGAATGGATATGTTTGTGAAGTTCTCTCCAAGAAGGTACATTTTGTCCCCGGCCCTTTCTGCTCTTTCTTTGCTTCATATTAGCGATGAAGTGAGCGGCCTTGCACCCCCGTGAGCTCCCACTATAATTATGTCCTAGACACAGGTTCTGAGGTGATGGAGTCAAGGTAAATTGAACTGAAACCTCTGAATTTGTGAGCCCAAATAAATCTTTCTGCATTTGAGTTGATTTTCAGGCATTTTGTAATAGGACCGGATAGCAGACCAGCACCTCACCCTCCTGTGATGAGATCAAGCGTTTTGCACATCCTCACGGAAGGCTGGTACCATGTTCTTAGATGCTGCAGTCTCCAAAAGCCATCTGAACCACTATTATTTTGTAAATTAACCTCATCTTAGGTAGTCTCTGATAGCAATAGACAGAGGGATAAAACAAACAAGAGAAAGTGAACTCTAAAGAGTTTTTTTTAAACAAATGGCAACAAAGAGTTTAGTTAAAGAATGATGGGAGAAAGCACATCAAGAGAATATTTTACTTCTTTAAGATAAATGCAGCTCTTAACCTGTTTGTGTTCTCAGAGGGATGGTCCAGAAGTGATTGATAGGGAGATGATTAGGAGAGGAGAAATTTCGACAGGGTAGACGTGTAGCAGAGAATGTCAGATTTGATTCCTCATATGGGTGTGGTTTTAGAGTAACATGAGGGGTACTTATGTGGGGAGGTGGGAGATGTGTGTAAAAGGTCAGTTTTCTGAGTTAAGTATGAAACAGCGTTACTGGCTGAGACTAAGGATGCTAGAAGAGTGCAAGAGAACATACAAGGTTTGAAATAATCTTTCAGGAAAATGGGAACACGATGAGAGATTTAGATGGTGCTCAGATCCCATAGGAAGCAAAACCAGAACTCTAAGGACCAGTGAGTCTTGTTTCCTTCCTTCCTTTCCTTTTTCTTTTTCCTCTTCATTTTTCTAAGCTACCTGATTAACAAATTTATTGTCTTTAATAGATAAAAATCTTCATAGAAAACCAGTTAGGCAGCCTGAACTCTGAGGATGCTCACCTTTTGTTGTTTTTGGTTATCCATTTTCTTTCTTCTGGGCAATGGGCTTAGCCTCTTCCTTTTGACGTCTTTATTCTCATAGATAGCATCCCCCTGTATAGCTGCTTGAGATTTCTGCACTAACAGTGTTTCTTCTAAACACTTCCATTTGTGACAAAGATTGATGGAGAATTCTCCATCCAGGGGACCTGAAACTGTTACTGGAGCTGTATTTCTGGCAAGGTCTGCATCCAAATAGCAGATGAAGACACCGAGTTGATCAGCATCAATCTTTCCATATTGTGTTCACTCCATCTGACCTTCATAGACTTTGACCTTGTCAGATCTATGGAGAAGCTTATGGACCTGTGGCAGGCTAGAACAATAGGCTGCAAACATAATCTATGAGATCAAGCACTCTGACTCTGTTTGTAGTTCATGTTCTATGCAGACAATCACACCCCTTTCCATATAGACATAAATATCTGACAAAGAACCTCTGTTGAGGAGATGAACTGTTGTCCAGTGTCTGGCTGTGTTCTACTTACTAATGTCCTGGATTATCAAGCACTTCCAAGCGTGGCAGTCATTTTTACCCTCTTATCTTTTAAATTGATGTCTCTTAACGTAGACCTTATACTCACAGCTTCAACAAACTCTATCCCAAGGAGTAGAGACCCTCACCTACTGAACTCAGAGCTACAGACCCAGCAAGGTGACCCAGGAGAAAAGGCATCATTTTTTCTTAATGGGATAAAATATGTCAGCTTGTTTGTTTGAACTGTCAAATTCTAGCCAGGTTGGGGCTATTGGCAAGGAAGGAAAAGGACAGATTTTCAAGGGCCGAGCCAGAACTAGGAATCAATTATTAAAGTGGGAAGGTAACTTATCCCCTAATTACACTTCTGATAAGTGATTAATCAGAAGAGGTGGGG